>OX335683.1:605000-1135000 GCA_946894065.1 Acleris literana | reverse complement strand
GAATATTTGTTCCTTAGTCATATATGTTTTTTATGTATTTAAGTACGTATTTCTATACCTAAGTATTTATATCGTTGTCTAGTTCCCGTAGTACAAGCCTAGAGCTTAGTTCGGGACTAAGTAGGTCAATTGGCGGATGGTGTGACATAGGTTCCGTGGTTCTGGAACATGTTGAATAGATACAAACTCACAACGCGCACTCTCTCTTTATAATATTAGTATAGATCTAAACAGACGTCAACATTTTTTTCTTGTAGATTTTCACACATTTCTTATACTATTTATCAAATGTCCTACAACTGAACATTCTAGTTTGAATCTCGTACATAAAGCACCTGTCTCATTCACTCGGGTATACCTATGAACTCGTAAGAAAGTGACAGGTGTTCACGTACATGATTAAATAAGAATGCTAATCCCACTGGTTATTCATCGTGTGATAGAATAATGACACTTTTCTTGGTTTTCCACATCAGTGCACGGAGCGAAAACGTAGAAGGGTAACCCATTTTCATGCTGCACGATCAATTATACGCTATCCTATTTACGCTCATCCCTCGGCTGAATTTAGAACTATTGCTAAAATATTATTTTTAGGTACAGCAATAAAAAAGAATTCGTTTTCAACCTTATAACCCTGTCGCAATAACACCGCGGCAATCAAACTTGAGGACTGCCTCGTTTAATACGTCATCACGTTGCGGCATACTTCTTTGGTGATTAACGAATACATTTTTTGACTGTACACTGTACGAAATTTTTTATTAGGTAAAAGCGATAATGTACAAAAGCGGCTATCTATAAACTTATGGCTTTGACTTTACAGTAACACCTTTTAACCTTTTCAACGCCACTGTCGGCTCTGGCCGTCAACTAAAAGTCGTGCCTCTGACGCCACGTCGGCTACAGCCGACAAGAGTTCAAGATTAAAAGAGACTTTGTTTGGTAGCAATAAGGTGTAATTTGCATAGCATAGCAAACATGTTTGGCGTGTGGGTGGCACATTTTGTATTCGATGAATGGCGTTCAAAAGGTTAATAGCTTATGGCCGCTGTACACATTGGACCAATGCGTATGCGTTGGGCATTGTCGTATTGACCAACCTGCATTGGGGCTTTTATAAAAGATGTGCACGGATAACCGACACTAGCCAGTTGGCTGGCCAGTGTTGGTCGCCAACTAAAAATAAGCCAATAGCGTAACCAAGTAGCAGGGGGTTTATTACGACATAGCTATGCAATTCATTTTACGGCGAGTGTAAAGGACAGAGCGATAGCAGTTATATAACTCTGTCCTTTTCTCTCATCGTAAACTGTAGTGCATAGCTATTTCATAATAACAACCCAGCGGGGCTAAACAAGTTGCCATCGAATACAAACGCTAGCGTTAGGTGATCACCTGTCGCTTTGAAAAATGTATGGAATTGACGTAAGATAGTCACGTGATATATCACTCGTTACAACTGACACGCTGTAAAGTGATCACCATCACTCGCGCTAATCAAATAGTGATCGTTTTGACAACTACGGTCGTTACGCGGTACTATCTTGACAGATCGAATCCAACACGAGCACTATCACAATATAAACGTCGGTATCCAAGGGCGGTAACTATGCGCAGAAACTGTCAACTGAGTCAATGTCATCACAGGTGATCACCTAACGCTAGCGTTCGTATTCGATGGCAACTTGTCTAGCCCCACTGTACATGATACATGATGGCCAAATATCGTCGCCCAATGCATTGGCCCAATGTATACAGCGGCCATTAAATCTAGCCAGTTTAGTGTCTCCTCAGTTGCCTGGATTTTGACTGACAATGAGGCAGTACATTAGAATGCTGATTATTATTTAGCGTTAGAATATCTGTGTAGGTAGAACATAGTTTGAAGCTAAAGTAATTAAATTAGAATAAGCGATTGGCCTTCTTCTATATGTAGGAATTTAGAGACTAGCTAACTAGTTTTCTTTGTAAACATTTTATTGAGCAC
The DNA here is from genome assembly GCA_946894065.1 of Acleris literana. Classification (NCBI taxonomy): domain Eukaryota; kingdom Metazoa; phylum Arthropoda; class Insecta; order Lepidoptera; family Tortricidae; genus Acleris; species Acleris literana. The sequence continues at coordinate 1,133,010 of OX335683.1, read as the reverse complement.
GTTATGCTTTCGAAAAAACACTTGCGTAGGAACAAAGCACAGAAGTTGCCATTAAAAGCCTCTACTAGCTTGCTAATTTATTAATTTACATTCTATATTATGAATTAGTTTTCTCTTTGTACGCGATGGATTAATTTACAGGTGACATAAATTTATGTCCGCTCCCGTTATTCCAAGCCTTGGATAGACTTGGTTACTTGAGGTTAGAATTTTACTAAAATTTTAACCCGAAGTACAAAAATCTATCCGCGGAAACGAGCATTAATAAATTAATTAATAAAACTAAATAATTATTTATGTAGAAACAATGTATTCTACCCTTTGTGGTGCATCCACAGCAGTTACCTTTAAGAAGTATTTCGCTCGTTAATTATTTTTATGCATTTTCATTTTGTTAAATAAAAGCCAGATTTGCTGATTCAGTTGCTGTACACTCGTCTTTGTAACTTCGCCTATTTCCTACCTTTTTTATTTTTTAAGTCTGCAAGTCTTCATTATGAACGGGATAGTGCCCAATAGCTATAAAGAGATAGAAGAAGGGAATAGTACCACATAGGCGAGCTTGCAGAAGTAAACGATATTTTAAAGGCTGATAATGAATGAAGTTTTTCGTGTAGGGTCACTCCAGCTTCATCACGCATCTGGACTGGTCTGAAGACAGCCAATACATCAGGAGTAACTCCGGGGATTACGAGCTTCTGTTCTGTGAGTATTCATATGTTATTATTTTTGTATTATAAATCCTTTTGGTTGTTTGTCAACCGAGATATCTACATACCTATTTTTTTATTTCTACTTCACCTTAAGGTTGACTGGTAGAGAATGCTTGTAGCATTAAGTTCGACTTTTGTACACTATTTTAGTTTTGTGCAATAAAGTATTTAAATAATAAATAAATAAATAACATACATACATTCCTCGGCTAGAATAAGATCGGAAGAGACATTAATTAGGGACTCTTGAAGATTCAGTAGGTGGGACACTCATTAAGATTAAAAAATAGCGTTGCAATTTCTACCTAATGAGTAACTTACCAGCAAAGCCATTGAAAGTTGTCAGAAGAGTACATGTTACATTGATTGCTTCATTATTAAATAAAAAAATACAGGGAACGCGACGACGTGTCGGCAAGTGACGTCGGCCAACAGCCTGCGCGACGTGGCGTGGGCGACGCACACGTGCCCCATCACCTTCCAGTCCGTGGGCGTGTGGCCCGAGAGCGCCGACGGGACCGACATCAACTCCTGCACCAGGTATTTATTTATTTATTTATTTATTTATTGAAAGGTACACTTACAGCAAGTACAGAAAGCATTCACATCATAGTAACAGGTTAAGGTATTATGTCTAGTGTACAAGCCAATTACAAGTATACACAGCATTTCCAGATAACTTAGCGGACTAAATAAAAACAATAGATTACACTAAACATCAGTTCGTAATAAACAGGCTAAGATTTTAGTTTTAAATTTGTTAAGCGAATCAAAAAATAAATCGAGATCAGGCAGAGTTGCACTCATGCCATTGAATGCATTACAAACACGAGGCAACGAAGAGTGTCTACCAACATTGGAACTATATGTAGGAACAAACATAATTTTACTAACAGGCTTCCTAGGTATGCGGGTTGGTACTGTAAATTTAAATAGAGGCAGAATTAACACAGACTTAATGCTTCCGTTAATACAGTTTTTGAGAAACATTAACTCCTGAAGTTTCCGGCGATTGCGAAGCGAGATGAGACTTAAAAAGCTCATACGGGCATCATAGGAACATCTGTGTGATATAGATTGGGAGACATAAGCCAGGTGTCTGGTGGCCGTCCTCTGAACTGACTCAATGCGCTGTGAATGTACGACATACGAAGGGTTCCACACAATACTAGCAAATTCGAGTTGACTCCGCACTAGGCTTTTGTAGAGTGAAAGCTTGCATGACACGTTAAATGATTGTGTGTTTCTCCTGACGAATCCCCACATCCGTGCTGCCTTGCTGGCAATAGAGTTCACATGAGATGTAAACTTGAGCTTGGCGTCGAGAAAAACCCCCAGGTCACGAATTTCATCCACTCGCACCAAAAGCTCACCACCAACTGAGTAAGTAGAAACTACAGGACGCAGTTTATTTGTGAAGCTGATAGATTTGCACTTAGCAACATTTAGCGCCATACAGTTCGACTGACACCACTCATTAATACCATCCAAATCACTCTGGATGAGCTCCATATCAAAATCAGTTTTTACTGACCTGTAAATTTTCAAATCGTCAGCAAAAAGTAACACCCCGCAATGTTTGATGCAGAGGGGAATGTCGTTAATGTATATATTGAAAAGCAACGGACGGACTTACGATAGGAATGAAGAGGGGGAGCCCTTTTATTCAATCTAAACGGTGATGACATTACTTACCTTTTGCTTTAAAGTCCGCCATTTGTACCTACTTTGTGTACTGTGCAATGAAGTTTAAATAAATAAAAATACTTGAGCATTTCCGCAAAAACATACATTTCCCATTAGGCAGCTATTATAGGTACGGTGTATAATGCAATCAATTTCCAGTCCCTAAAACTTTGTAGGGAACTGTCCACCCCGTTACGAATTCAGTCATACAGTTTTGGCAACAAATTGGACAATTTCCATACAAAGTTTTGGGTACACTGAAAAAAAAAGATTATTTATTTTATTTATTTACACACATAAAATGTATTACTATATATAAAGTTCAATGTTTCATGCACCCTACGTAACTTATTTTTTTCGGTAGTACAAAGTAAATTTAAAAATATATTAAAATGCTCATCAATTGGCCTACCTGACAAGCATTCTGCGAACATAAACGAATGCAAAAATTAAAAAATATCCATACGATTAATCTAAGCTCGCCTGTGCAACTTGGCTAGCCCTACTGATTTGTAAATTGCCTTAAAAACTAAATTTAACCCTTGCAATCGCTAGTTAGTAGCATTGACTGATAAAATAAAACCGTGATAATTTGTTTCAGGTCCCACGACAGTCGCCTCGCAGCGACCGGAGACGACTTTGGAAAAGTAAAACTGTACGCTTACCCCGTGACACAGCCTAAGGTCAGTCCAATATAGCAACGTTGAACAATTTACACTTGTATAGCGGCACATTTACACTAATTATTCATTCTACTATATTCTATACCAGGGACTACGTCTGCAGAAAGCTGTTATCGCTATTCCCTTGGAAAATATTCACACCTCCCATTCAATACAATTATATCGGAGGGTTGCTGACTTGCATCGAATGTGATCGAACTTTTAACGCAAAAATCGGCTATATCAGTAATCATAGAGCTCACGAGCGACGCTATAGATCAGGGGTGGCCAACATGGTTAGACCCAAGATCTACTGTTCACTGACGACACCCGGTGCGATCTACCAATTACATACTTTTGGAAACCTTACATGCGCAGTCTTTATATTTTTTGCCTTGCCGCGATCGACCAGTTGGCCACCCCTGATGGCTGCTGATATAGATAGTCGGATCCCAGTCGCTGTGGCCGAAATCGGTCAGGGTCGATATACATATATAAATATAGCAGTCTAAATAAAATACTATAAATCAGCAACACTTCACTTCCTGCCATTGTTCCACAGTAAGCGAAGCCACAACATGTTTTTTTCCACTCTTTCAGCTGTCAACTCACTTTCCCGCCACTCACTGTCCAATTGTTTTTCCAGTCGCTGTGTCACCAGTACGGCGGACACTCATCGCACGTGACGTGTGTCCGCTTCCTCCCGGATGATTCTCGCCTCGTGTCCACCGGTGGGCTCGACACCAGCGTCATGCAGTGGGCACTCGACTAGACGATGCTATGATGATGCATCATTAGCAACAACACATACATGGGGCCTATATTGGAATCCCTAAGTCATTTGTCCTAATGCATCGTTTGTCCGAATTTTCGTTTGTCCTAAAGTCATTTCCGCCTGAATTCTGTTTTTTTTTAGTGTCTTTATGGCCTGACCTAACCGCAGACATCTGACTCCGCTGAAAACCAGTTTATGACAAACGATGCGTTAGGACAAACTTAATTATGGATTCCAAAAGACCCGGATACATGATGTTACATTTACAAATAGTGCACGTACATCGCTGGGACATTAATATCCGAAGAATCTGAATTTAGTAAGGGGTATGGAACATTAGATTTTGTCGTAATTAGAACACTAGTTGCTTTTTTCTAAATCCTTCCAGATTCTTTGACGATAGGAACACTAAAGCGAAACTGTAGTAACTAACTCCGGCAACGCCGTTAAGTTCAAATTCGTACTGAATTGTCGGTTTCGCAGCGACGTGCGCTTCTAGGCCACACTTGCAGAATAAGATCATTTCACAACATTTTGTGTGATCTCTACACACACAAGAATCAATTCTGTTTGCCAACAGAATGCATTTAGGGGGTCTTTAGAGTCGGTCAATCTACGTCGGTGATACTGCAAACCCGAGTAACTAACAAATTTGTGATAGAGCAAAATAAACCTTAGTCTTACTAAAAAGGTGCATTTTGCTCCTTATTAAACATGTTACTTAAGCGGTTTTGCAGTTTCACCGACGCTATATTATATAAATAAAAGACTGATCGATCAACGCACAGCCGAAACCGCTGGACCTAGGGACTTCATATTTGGAGAGCATATTCCTCGGAAACCCTAGGGGTGCACTAAGAAAGAATTTTCGGAAATTCATCCCATAAGGGATAAAAAATAGGAATAGTGGGAGTCCTCTATTTGAATCACAAATCGTCCCTTACTTTCTCAAGCTCGTATCTGATCGAATAGTTAGATAGAAAACTAGTCTTTATTCTTGTGGGTAACATGAGTGCTTTTCCTATCTAACTATTCGATCAGATACGAGGTTGAGAAAGTAAAGGGACGAAATGGATTTAAGTATTTTTAACCTCGAAAGGACCAGTGTGCAATAGACTGTACACAATCAAGGCAATTTAATTTGAACTGTGTTGCAATGGGAATAAGGTTTATTTTCCTTTCTTCATAAACTGAAAATGGCATTATCGAATAAACGTAATTGAACTTTATTGCCTTGATGGTAGATTCAAAGTCCCACTCACAAAAAACCCGTGGGCCTTACGAAGTTAAAATCAAATCACAAGCCATTATACAATCTATCATCAATGGTCAGGGTACATAATGCTGCGAGCAAAACCATATCAGTGTGATTTTAAATTGTGATGTGTGCCCCAATTTTACATTCCTTTTTTAAAGAATATCTAAATGGTGTCACGTCAACTGATCTTTAATTATATCAGCACCATTTACTAACAATTATAAATATACAATTAATGGTTTTAAATCATTTAAGTAACAAATCAACAACTTTTACAAATATGAGTACAGTATAATAAAAAAAAGAGTTCTATCAAAATTAACCAATGTAGCATTTTTTTATAGAATACCCCACAGACCTTTGCTCTAGCTATTCCAAAAAAAACCACATGTCTTTATATCTTGCAGTCATTTTTGTCACTGTCGAAATTTATTTGTAATAGTTGTATGAAAGTTTATTATCTGGACTGTACGAAATCGGAACCAATTCTCATTGAGGTGATTTTATCGTTATGTAAGTCTAACTTGCACGAAGCACTAAGGCCTAAAAGCGTTAAATTGTGTCATTTTTAATGATCGGCGACCGGTAGAATTTTATGTCACTTTAACGTCAAACGTAATGAGTAATATGGATAAGTCTGTATAATTAAAAATAAACCTATAATGTTGTTAAAAAATCACTGAATTAAATTTGATATAGTAAATTATCACATGTTTTTCTGTCTGATATTTTCAGTCGATTCCTTTTAACATTGAGGATCCATTTATATAAAGAGAATGATCTTTCTACATCAACAGATGTGAGAGGTGCGTAGTCGTAAACCGATATTTCATCGTTTAAGACATGTTAAAAGCTCGATAATAAAGCTGTTTACATTTTTAATACATAATTTGTGCAAGTAAATAGAATCATATCCATGTTATACTTTCGTCGAAAAATTGCTACCGGTCGCTGATCATTAGTCATTTTACATAAATCAAATTCAATTATTATAATATTCTAGACGCCCGACCTCTATCTGTGGTGTTGTTCTGCATTTTTAGCATAGTTTAAATGTCTAATTACATTTTGCTAGCTTTGTACAAGAAATGTTGGAGATAATACGCTTTTTTATATAAGAGTACTCAGTTGCTCATTAGTAGGTTCACTTGCGTACAACTGATGCTATTGAATTTACTTGTGCATCATACTTTTGTCACATCAGGGGCCTATTGCATAACAAAGTACAAGCCCATACTATTAGTAAAAATCCATAGAAAACCTCTAATACTATTAGCTTGTACTTTATCATGCAATCGGCCCCAGAATGTATTAATTTAATAAATATGATTATTTTTTCTGCACGGTTGTGATTTAACAAGCAAGTAATTGTTAACTTTCACCTAATCCGTCACATTAGTTAAGTTAATGGCAACACTAATCTTAGTGATTTTACACTGGCAACACTGCGAATATTGTTTATAATGTGATTGAGCTTGTAAGCTAATTTAGGGTAAGCATAATATTTTTGTGGCACGTTTTAATCAATTACAATAAATATTAATTATTTAAGCCATAAAGATCAAGTTTTACAAATTAGGATTAATTTAATTATTTTTATTGTAATAAATGTGGCAACGTGGTTTTTGAAGCGATTTTAATGAAGTATATTTGCAAGTACAAAAAAAAAAACGGTGTAGCGAACGAGTCTCTTGTTTTATCTGTTATAGGTGATGATGCATACTTTCAAATACCTATCCTAAATTATAAATGCTCTGTCCTTAACCACGTTGTTTTTATTATTTTTAATGTTAGATATCAAAAAACAGCATTCCATTGAGTGAAAATCGAACGGTTTTTAACAGCCTAGTCACCGTAGTTTTCATTTAATAATTATTTCATCGCGTAGTTAAGCACTAATGTAGGTCTTGTAAATATTGTGAAGGCGATCCGTCTTTTTGAATGTGCCTCTAATAAAAACTTTTACTGAATACTGTTGTTTTATTGTAAACTGAACCTTATTACATGGATAAAGGGTTAATACCTGCTTTACCTGTTCAAAAGAGTGCCCATCAAGCTAGCATAGCTACGTACGTGGGTGCAAATTGTGGTTCTCTACCGTTTACCCGAATTTTATTTGTCATAATTGTATCACTTGCCTTTATGGCAAATGAAATTCGGGCAAACGAAGAAATACGGCAAATCAGGTCCGTGTCAAAACGTAGGCAGATATTTCTACAGCGACACGAGCACGCTGCCCACGAATAGACGTCACGGATACACGCGTGGGCTGCTCCGAAGTGTCGATCACGACAGGCAGGTGCGGTGTGCGCCTGTAGAATCCCGGATTTCACTCACCAACCGAACACGCCTTACGAGTCACGCTAAGACTCGACTCGCGGGTCGCGAAACGAGTGCTTCGAGGCAGCATGAAGGGGTCGTGGGATTCTTTGGCGTTTTAACCGCCGTCATTTATTGTTTTCTTCGCATATTTTTTCCCTAATATTAGTTTATTTTCTTTTTTCTATTAAATAAAAACGTTTCCCAGGTGCTCTTTCTTTATAAATCTTATATCAGAAGTTTCTAAATATATTGAAGACAACAGTGACGGCGGTTGAAATGCTCGAATATTCACCCGATAACGCGGCGTTTTACGTCAAAGTTGAAGCCAGACTTATCGCGAATTTACATCCTTGTACCATGCGAGGCGTAGTCATAATCCCATATACGAGGTACTCAATATACCGGAAACCCACAACATAAAAAAAAATCCTTTTATAATTTTGGCACAATATTTCGAGTGATTTGGAAGGCCTGTATTTTAGAAAATAGCAGCCTTAATGAAAAAGAGTACAGTATCGCATTCACTGCCGAAAACTTATAGGAAGCGTTTTTTGACGCGCTTTGCCTTGAACGCATGCGTTTTAAGGTGCGTTTCGTATAAAACCACATATGCGGTACCCGGGGAAAGGAAGGCAGCGAAAGCGTTAAGTTCGGGATTTAATATCAACTGTACGTACATTTGCCATTCCGAGCTCCCTTTTGATTTGACGACACGTTGGTAGTGACCCTACCTACGAATCTAGCGGTCCTGGGTTCAAATCCCGGTAAAGGCAGATATTTGTGTGATAAGCGCTAATATTTATTTCAGAGTCATGGATGTTTTCTATGTATTTAAGTATATATTTCTCTATATAAGTATTTAAATCGTTGTCTAGTACCCATACCACAAGCCTAGAGCTTAGTTTGGGACTAGGTCAATTTGGTGTGGGTGTGACATAGTCTCCTGTAAAAAAAATCTATACCTACCAACATACAAGTTATCCATTCATCGTAATAACGGTAATACTCGTTCAAACACCATATAACATCTTTGAAAAAAACGTGTTTACTAGTAAAGTTATAGTTTGAGGCACATCAATCGAAAGTTACCACTAAGTCTGACATTCAAAAAGTCCACAAAAATTAACGAAAGAAAAATTAAAATAAAACAATTTATTAAATTAATAATAAAACATATCAAATTAATACTAAAGGTAATTACAAAATAAACATAAATTATTACTCAAAATCGCTGTGCCCGGGACACTGATGCTCTGTTTACAGCATAGTCTACTTTAATGCTTTTGAATAAAGCTTTCAATTCAATGCATTTCACTGCAGAGTTATTCTTATTCAACACATTTTATGCTAAAATATTTCTCTTAAGGACTTATTTGTTGAGAATCGTATTGAGTATTTTAACAACGATTTTCATATAATTTCTTCCTTTTTTTCAAGTTATTTATAAGCAACAGGATTCCTCGGGGCGCAGCAAAATAACATAACAATTACTAACTACTTAATAACAGTGGCTGGAGAAACAAAAAACTATTTTACTTCTGGTCATGTCAAATTATTTCATGATATTTCGATTCGAGTGCTCATTCACTGTCAACAAGAACACTTCACTTAACGCTGTTTATTGCGAAGTGAATTTTGTGACTTGAAAAGACAACAGTTTTCACTTTAAACAGGACTCAAATCATATTTAAGCTCATTTATTGGAAAATAAATAGCATTTATATTTCATTTGGTCCTTAGCGGGATCACAGGGATACGGATCACTGAAACATCTCATCGTCCAACGATTTAATCCATCTATTAACATAACGACTAGGTCTATATCAACTGTTCAACGCTGTTGGCAGACAGCTCGAGCAGTCTCCAGGCCGCCTTGGAGTTGAGCTCCTGAGGGTCCCGGCAGAGCACCCACACATAGTTCACTCGCATGACCTTATCCGGGTCTCCTTCGATCACATTATTCTTTGCGTCTCTGACACACATGATCTGCTGTGACTGAAACGTGATAACCAGCACCGGTCCCTGGTCCATCATTTTGCCCATGGCCAGTTCGATTTGTTCTATATCTAGGATTTTCGAGTCGAGTCTGTAGCCGAGCTGCCTGCACTGTTTGATAGGTGTAGCGAGTATGTTGAAGACTCCTTCGTAGCACCAATCTTTGAGTATGTCCAAGTCTCCCCTGACCATGGCCTCGAGGATATTGGGGATGATATCGTTGGCACAGTCGTCGAGGAACTTTTGTGACGTAAAACTGGGGTCTACCTTGCAGATTTCCGTGAGGGTGTTGGACAGCTCTGTCTTCTCGAAGATGTTCCCGAAGAGCCCGCCGACTTTATCGGTGACGAAGCGAGACGCGCGGACCATCGGGTTGTCTGACTCTTCATATTTAATTTTCCAATCTAAAACCTATAAAGAAATAACTTGTTTTACGTAATTTTGTTTTAGCTTTTATGAAACTGTAAACGAGAACTTTTACAACATCACTATTTCATCAAAATATATACGACAATGGTCGATGGTATTTTATGCCAAGTTAACAGTTACCATATTTAGACATGGAAATTGTAGAGATAGCGAAATTCAACAGTATGTCAGTTATGTTCAATACTATGGCCGGGGCCACATTTGTCAAAGATTGGTGTAAGCATCTCGCTTTAACATAAAGAAAGAGAGGGAAAAAGACTATTCGTCGAAACTTTTTTAATTCGGAGATTAGATAGCATTAGATAGACTTAAGGCAAAGTGGGTATGTAACTAGTGAATTAACATACGACCATGTTTGTGGCCGAAAGGTTCGAATTTATGTTGCTTACTCAGTCAACTTGAGGACCCATCGATGAGCTAATTTATTAATTTTGTAAATTAATGCTTACAGTCCTAGCCAAACAGGCTAATCACTCGGTAATAGAGTTACAGGAGAAAAATAGTAAAATATTATCATAAAATGATTACTGTGATAGGTAACTTGAAAATTGATTTTGGTCAAAAATTTCAATTTTGTGACAAAAAGCAAGCAAGCAAAAACCAGCTTTTGTTGACTTTACTTTTTTGCAAGGCTATATGCTTATCAAGACCAAACTAATAAGTCCCAGCCTGGTGGCCCTACGTTAACGTTTTTTTTCTGGACTCTATTTATATGATGGTGGATGATGATGAAGATTAGGATGAAGAAGAGTTTCTGTCGCCACCTTCCTATATATACTCCATCATCAGATCAGCTCTTAGACACCATAATTAATTGGTTATTAATCTTGAATAAAATATTGAAGAGGATGGTGAACTGTACGTTTTAATCGTGTAGCCGTCACAATTTGTCCCTACAAATTTAGCTCCGGGTGATAAAGTTTCTCACCCTCTAAATGAAGTCCGATTTCCACGATTTTTGAATATTTTGTAAGGTTTGCATGTATTAATTTTTTTATGTTCCTTTCCAAAAAATATTTTCTTGAAAATGTACAGACCTAGTTTTGGATAACATCTAAAACATATTTAAAAATCGTAAAAATCAGACTAGGTTTAAGGGGAGAGAAGCGTTATCGCATTTTGTATGAAAATCATCAGCTTCACAATCCTTTTAATAAGAGAAATATTCTTTCCAGTAGTACTTCACCAAGCATGATGCAGAAAGCGAGACAAACACCATTTTATCCGACAAAGTGCGCTGTGGTAAGACTCTTAAGACTATGCCCCAAATTTCTAACGATGGCCCCGTGGACTAACCTTGTTGACGTACTGGTTGTTGTTCTTAAAGTCCTCCCACTGCTGGTGGAACTTGGAGTCCCGATGCAGCTCCATGCCGACCGTTTCCGTGTCTGGTGTAAACGTGCGGAACTCCTCTGCCACCTGGAACGCAGTTTTTGAGTTAGGTAAAGGTGATCGCACACCACAACGGCCCGGCACCAGATCGGCACCTCCACAAATCTTGCAGTCAACGAGTCGCCGGCTCGGCGTTCACTAGCCGTCTGCGTCGCGTCAGTGAGTGGACAGCGGGCGGGCGGGACCACGGGGCTACTGCTCATTGCTGACATTACCAGAACCCTATTTCACCATCCTGACAGGTGACAGGTGACATTTCAATGCACATTGCGCAGCTTACATAAAACCCAGGGATGTATCAGCGAGTTAACTTTGCAATGTATACCGAATTGTCACCTGTCAAGCTGGTGAAATGGCAGGCCATGCCAATATACAGATGCAAGAGCACCGCCACCGCGAGGCGAAGGGCAAGCGCGAGGCGCAGGCGGCCTACAGTGGACGATCTAAGGCGATATATTTTTACATTAAATGAAAAATGTACCGTACCAACACAACTTAAAGCTCATTTTACAAAGTTTCAGCTTAAAGTTAGGCAGTCGGTGCTGTCAGGTGCCGGTGCTCTATTGCATAGGTTACGAAATTGGTCCCTACCGCCTCCCAGTGGGCGCCGAAGATATATAGTGAGGGCGGTAAGACCCTCAGAAAAAAATAGGGAGCACTGCAGCAGATTAGGTAGCGCCCCTGTGTTGATAAAACATACCTAATTTAAAATATTAACATATAAAATAAAGCAAAGTATGAATAGCAAAAATGTGATAAATTTAACCAAAATTCCAATAGTACAAATGATTTTGCGATCAATGTATTTTAGTGCTTAGGTATTATTTGACTCTTCTTATCAAGTACGGGTCATAAGAAATGGTTCATATGGTACCTACCTATACTAACTACCAACTCCTTTTTTTTGTCAGGGGGGCCATGAAAATCTTCGAAAAAGTTTGGGAACCTATGCTCTAATGTATGTAATGTGCAATAACCTTAGGGGACCTAAAAAGCTGGTTAGAGTTCAACCTAGCACGATGCAACCAGCAACCTGCTAGTAGAGTTCTCTGTTTGTTGGTAATGAAAATGAAAATGAAAATTTTATTAATAACATTTGTTATAAGTCAAGAACACGTATTATATAAAGAAAATAAAAAAATAAAATGATAATAACAATAGGTATCAGACATTAAAAAGGTAAATAATATTAATTAGGTGCATTAAATTATTTGTGTTTAAGACAATAAAAAATCATTTAAGTCATAAAATTGCGACTTCAATAGCCATTTTTTGAGTCTTATCTTAAAGTTATGAGAGGAAGGTGCATCCCTGATACTGTCAGGTAGGTTATTATATATTCGTGGGCCGAGCACATAGACAGACCGTCCACTCTTCGCCAACCTGTGGGGCACGGACGCGAGGCAGCCCGCGTCACACTACAAAGCAGAATGTATTAATTTTCTTGCCTCATTTCCTTTCAACACCGACCACTCACTTTCTCATGGGAAGTGCTGGACTCAGAGATGCAAAAGTGCCCGTCTGACCTGCTTACATTATACCTAGAGTTAGTTTATTAATATATTGCATGTTACCTCCACTCGTTTTCGTAGAGAGATGGGCGACGTGTACACACGGCCTTCTAAACCGCGCGGAGCCATTTCGTTTCGTACCACTGCTGTTGCCTGAAACGTAAAATTAATTATGATAAACAAAAGCAAGCTTTAAAAATCGAGCTGCAAAATATTCATATACACAAAAATATCAGCAAACATTTTACATTTATTGTGTGTATTTTTGCCTAACCATGATTGGGCTTGACATTTTTTTTTAGACATGATATTGGATTTCAATATCACGCATTTATATCTATTGTTTACGGCCCATCCATTTAGCCTCTTCAATGGAACAAAGAACTAGTGTTAAAAAAAAATACAGTTATCAAAGCTACCAATACACATTCTACAACCCTAAACATGAGAACACAGATTATCGGCCCTAGTGGTATTAACCTTTTCAACGCCCCCGTCGGCAGGCTTCGAAATTATCAAGATAATTATGCTTCTTGATAATTATTGGATAATTATCAGATAATAGGGAATATGCATGGTTTTTTAAATCGTATTTCTCAACAAAATATGAAAATACCAGATAAGAGATCACCAAAAGTGAAATTAAAATTAAAATCGGTCAAGAAATACGGATGATAGAAGAATTTTAATCTGCTAATTAGACAGAGAGATCCGATGTGCACCGGTGACGTCGTTGTGCAGTTCAGCCATATAAAAACCACATAAAATTATGTTTTGCTAGAAAGAACAAATCTTGGTTATTTTTATAGCTATTCAAAGAATGTTTTTTCTCACCTGTTTGTTACATGAATCAGCTTTTATTGAAGCTGTAAAAAAAAACATGCATATTCCCTAATTTCCCTATTATCGGAAAATTATCACATGTAAGAAATTCGTTTGTTATATTGTTTCATAACAAATTCTAATAAAACAGAAATAAAAACAATTTTTTTTATTTTTTTTTTATTTTGTTATTAATCCAACACAAATCAACATTAATTAAAGTGCTATTGAGTAAAAATCAGAGCAATTGAGGAAATACACGGTCAAATACTTCGAATATCTTTTACAAGCGCAATTTTTTGTAATTATCTATTGATAATTATCCATCTGATAATATCACGATAATTATCATTGATAATTATCCTTAATAATTTGATAATTTTCGAACGCTGCCCGCCACAGCCGACACAAGTACAAGCTTAAAAGAGACTTTCGTGTAATATAAATTATGTTGAAATTTGCGTTGCTTGTATTTGACGTAAAGCCTTTGAAAGGTAAATTTATTTAAAAAGTAAAACAAATTATAGTGTAAATAAGTGTAATCTTATCATCAGGGGTCGGACAAAAAGTGCGGATGACGTCAAACCACTTATAGGTGATTTCAAATAGTATTTTTGATTTTCATAATCAATTATTATTACCTGTGTGGTCACCGGGTTAGAATTGTGCCACTCCATGTCTTCTCGTGGATGTCGTAAGAGGCGACTAAGGGAATAATGAAGGCTAAACAAACTTATTAATGTTATGGATACCACGAAATTGTTGGCTAATTTTTTTTCCCCGGTCAATCAATTGAGGAAAAAAACCATTCAAGCATATTTTAACTCTGTGACAACAATAATAGACTTGTTAGAAAAATAGTCATTAATCTATGTATAATTTCATTAAATAATAAGTATAATAACATCCAATTATCTTTTTTTATTTTTACTAATCCTACCTACTGTTCCCGCCTTTGAGTATTAAACCTATTTATCCGAGGTTCCCACAGATTTGTCCTAATTAATTTTAAATAATCGTTACGGTGACAAGTTTCGTGAAATTTATTTTATTCACTACATCACCCTACCACCTGTATTATTAATTCCATGGATTTATTTACGATTAATATACTTTATTAATACTACTTAGTTACTACATGTCACACGGAAGTTTAAATACAAACATCAACCTGTGTGCAAGATTAGGTACGTCATTTTTACATCATCCGCACTTTTTGTCCAACCCCTGCTTATCATTATTCCAATATTTTTAGAAGCTTATTAAATGTATGTAGGCCATTGTCAAACCAAATTTAGACATATTTTATAACATAAGTGCAGTCTAAAATGTTTACCCATTTAAGAAGTGTAAATATTTCGGAAATAAAGGCTTTATTAAAATACCTGTGAAATGGTTTTAAAAGCAGACGTCTGTCCAAGTTTATGACTTCCCTCAGCTATGCTTTCAGCAGCTCCTTTAGCGGATTTTGAAATGTCTTCTGTGATTTTTCCTGAAAGTGGTGAAATAAAATGATTGCATAAGTTTTCCATAAATCGACTTTTGGAAAGCTGAGGGAGAGGCCTTTGCAGGCTACTACAGGCTCCTAAAAAAAACCTTTTTATTTAACGCAGAAACCATTGGAACAAGTTTTTTTAATGTGTTTCTTAGCTTGTGTACTACAATTTTCATTAATACTCTCTCATGCTATGAGGACTTTTATTTTTGAACATTTAACTCCATACTAACAATTTATACTTCAGTTTGAGTTTATGCTTGATCCTACAATCCACACTGTAAAAAGGCCACTATCACTAGATCAACAAATCTAAACTTACCGGCTTTCTTAGCGATGTCAGTCTTGCCTGCTTCCTCCAGTATGTGTCCCATCTTCCCCTTGATTCCCTCAATAGTGTCCTTCAACACTTCAGAGCTCTTGGAAGCCTCAGACTCAACTGCGTGGAACTTTTTCCGCGCTGCCTGCAGTGCGTCTGAGTTTTCTAACTTCATGGCTTCTTCTCTGAACCGTTTTATGTTATCTTTCATTTCCTTGTTCTTGGCAATGTCTTCTTTTATGTTTTCGATGATGGATGAGAAGAAACCTTTCCGTGCGGAGTAGTTTCGACTTTCGAAGTTGCTATGGCACTGGGAAAGAGGGTGTTCTTTAATAGGTTTCAGTTTAGGTTTAGAAAATTGAATGAGATTGTTGTAACTATAATACCATGATTTTAAAGAGATGGAATGAAAACCTACTACTACACGGCTTGCTTACGTGAGTTTTGCACTAACTAAAATATTTAACTTTAGCAGTGCTCTTACCATTCTTACCTGATCTGCTTTGATAGCAAAAGCTGTTGTCTTGACATTAGTCGGCAGCGCGGTTTTCCACCGCGCCGGACTATAAATCAACTGTCTATATGCGTGCTGAAAAATAATAAAACACCCTTAAAATCACAAGGACATTGGTCTCTAACCTATAAATTAGATTTTCATATAATTATTATAATTTACCATTTTGTCACAATACACTAAAAGATTACAGAAAACGGGTTATAAATTAGTTAACAAACTTATGGTAAGTACAGTTGTGTTTAGGAAAAAACTATTTTTTAAGACGACATTTACAATTCATTCATAATCCGTGCAAACTCCTGTCAAAAAGACCACAGACAAAATTGATTGACAGATACGCAGTCAAGACGTCATATACAAAGAGGAATGAGCATTTCCGAACTTGGTCAGACCAGAGGCCCTACTTTAAAAATCGAAGTTCGAAGTTACGTTAGCTCCATCCCTATCACTCGTCATTCGAGACTAAATCGAGAGAAAGGGATGGAGCTAACGTAACTTCGAACTTCGATTTTCAAAGTAGGGCCTCTGAGGCCCGTTTCACGAAGCTACAAATTACAATTTACAGGTTACAAGTTTCCATTTCACACAACCTCGACCAATGACGACCAGCCATTTGAGCAGTGTTGCCAGTTTAGACCTGTAAACTTGTAACTTGTAGCTTTATAAAACGTGCCCCTGAGGCCCGTTTCACGAAGCTACAAGTTACAAATTACAAGCGGAAGTCTTTTTCTAACTCCTTTTGCTAGAAAGAGAGTTCCGCTTGTAATTTGTAACTTGTAGCTTCGTGAAACGGGCCACAGACGACATTATAAAGCAAGTCACATACCCTCTGTAAGACAAGGTTTTGCAATGATTTCGCCGGTAGCGGAAGACGCAGCGTGGGTAGACCTCCATTAAGTTGGACCGACGAAGACCGTCGCACGTATTTCAGTAGTTGATCGGCCTTAAATCGGTGCCGTGACTTTTCTCTGAGCACAGGGACAGACCTACACAAGAAGGCAATTCTGAATTCAATATCAGTCAGTGTATTGAGATCGAGCCCGTAGTCATCAGTCGAGTATGAGAGCCGTATTAATTAACTGATCTTGGCTGAGGTGACAGCTCTATGTCCTTTCCTTGACTTGACGTTTACTACGTATGAAGTATCACGGTTCCGCTCAGCACCGCGACGCCTCCATGCCGCCACCGCTCTCAGTGCGTTTGCAGCTTATGGAGAAGGAAGACATTTAAAACTATTATGTAAACACTTTTCACTTTGTGTAATAATTATAAAAAAAATATGTATTTTTTTAGATTTTTGGAATTCTGTTCGCAAAGCACTACATGTAAATGTATAAAACTGCTTATTCCTCTTTATTTTGTACATCCATTATCTAAGATTTTATATTTTTTCCCTTACAACCCACCAACGATTTTATGAAATGTTTATTTATTAGATTTAGTTTGGTATCATCACAATAAATCGAATTAATCTTTTGAAACACAATTTCATTAAAATGATATTATAATTTTTGTATTTCTTAAAAAATATACCAGCCATAGACAAATATTTAAAAGTTTACTTATTTCCTACTTTCATTTAAAAGATTTTCGAAAGTCTCTACTTATTTTCTAATAATAAATTGACAAATAAAATTTTTGGTTAGCACTCAGCGGTCAAAGATCCAGATATGCAATATATTCTCCGACTATATGCAATTAAACGAGAAGTAAATTTCTCTGTTGCAAGTTTAAAAAAATGTCTGTTTCCGGTGTGATTCAGTTCTAGAAACATAAGAAAGTGTACATTTTTCATTTATTTTCTGTCGTCATTTTTAGCCACGGTAACGTAGCGTTTGTTGAGATTAATTTTACTTTATGTTCGTTCGTAGTCGATCGTAAACCGCGTTCTAATTGCGTACGTTCTCCTTACGGGGAGGATTCGCGAGGTGCATCGTCATAGATAGTGGAAGGTACGTAAAATCGAATTCGCACACCATGTTGCTATGGTAGATTATTTATGTAGATATTCTAGATCCGTAGACCACGTTTTCGCCAGCTGGTGCGTACATTGCGGGAGGAGAGATTGGTTAGAATAATGCATTATAGTGTTTAAATGACGAAAGAAGTCGTTTTGAGGTGTTGTTTAAGTAGTGTTTTGTGAATTGCGCCAGGTTTTCGCGGCCGGCGACTCGAGGAGCCGTGTTTTCCTGGTGCCAGCTTCATTGAAGCCAGGATCTACGATTCATCCGGTCTGTCAGCTCTCGTCCAGTGGGGCGTTACCGTTTTATATGACTTTAGCAAGATATATAGGTGAGTGCACTCTTTATTTTACTTTATTTGCTTATTGGAAAACTAGTTCGGCCGTGGTTGTAAGTTGTAAGTTTATCAGTCCCAACTGGTGTAGTAATGATAGCGCAGATTTTTAACGTTCGGCATTCCCTTATCTCCAAATTAACCTAAACTTATTTTGGTTTTGGTGTATTGTCATTATAAAATCAGTCTTCTGTAAGTTGCTGCAGTTATAGTTGTTAAAAATCAAAAGAAGAAAGAAAGTGTAGTTAAACCATTGTGATATTCAACTGTAGTTGAAATCAAGAAACTAATCTTATTTTTAAAGTTTTCGTATTAATATTGGGTGAGGATTAACTACAGTGCCAGTAGAATGTTTAAACACTAGAATTCACTTCAATTCTATCAGAGCCAATATTGGTTGTACTTTCTTCAATTTTCAACCTAAGAATACCTACTCAAAGATTCTGAAGTAAGCATAAATATTAATACCAACACTTAAATTTACTTCTGTTTTACTTAAACACTACAATTTTTACTTTATTTATATAGGTAAAGGGTGGTCCAGACATAGAGGCCGCCTGTAAAAACACAAATTAAAAAAAAACTAATATAGTTATACAAAATCCGAGTTTTGTTTTGAGATCAACATTTATTTACATTAAAAATATCAAAAAATTATATTCCAACGGGACCTTGTTTTGCACATTTTAATAGTTTGGAACGGAAGCTTTTGAAAAGCATTTTTCCAGATTTGGCTGCGATCTGCTTGGAAATCCGCGTCCATATTCGCTTCATACTTGCAATGTTGGTCGCCGGCTTATTTAACTCGCAATATCGTTGCTTACAAAGAGCCCAAAATCTTTCAATCGGCCGAAGCTGGGGCACATTCGGTAGGTTGTCTCGTTTTGGTACAATAGAGATACCTGCCTTCTTAAGTTCATCAAGCACAGGTCCAACGTAATGTGACGTAGCGAGGTCTGGCCAAAACAAAACGGGTCTTTGTACATTTATCTTCCGAATAAAAGGCACCAGCCGTTTCTTAATACACTCTTTCAAGTATATTTCGCCGTTTACTGTGCGGTTAGTAACGAACGGCTCGGATATGTGCCCACCTTCGGAGATGGCCTGCCAGATCATATAGCGGCTCTCAAATTTCCCAGTCGGGAGTAAAGTGTCTTCTACTGGTGTTTCTTGTTCATCATCCGATAAGTAGTATTTGTCTCCCGCTACTTGAGTCGGATCTAACGGCACGTACGTTTCGTCATCCAGAACAAAGAAAAAGTTACGCCCGCTGGGAATACTGTCCTTGTACAGCTTAGCTGCACCTTTAATGCACCGATCTATTTGACCTGGATTATATTTAGGACTACGTCTCTTCTATCTGCTTCGAATCCCGGCTGCTTTCTTTACTCGCCGATAAGTAGAAAGTGTCAATCCGAGCTCGCGTGACGAGACACGGTCAGATTTGCTGCGATCTTGTCTCGCCTTCTTCAACACCTTTTTCTGTAATCGAGGCGTATTTACAGACGGTTGCTGCGCAGGAAGCTGCTTGAATCCTACTTGCCCATCTTCTATGTATCGCTTTAACACATTTCGGATGGTCCGGTCAGGTACTTTTTGCTGGCGGAAGTGGTACAAAGTGTCAAGACGATTTTGACAATGGCTTTCGTAAAATTCTATGATTGACCTAGCTCGACATTCGTGCTCGATACGTTTCATTATGAGCGATTTTTTATGATTTCAATACCGAAATGCAAACTAGGATAAATTATATTTAAGATACTTTTGACATTTGATTCAATTGTTTATGCTTGTTGCCATAGAAACAGTTGCAACAAGCGGCCTCTATGTCTGGACCACCCTTTACCTATTAATTGATATGTTGTGCATTTAACATAATTAATTTTTGACGGTTTGTATATGTCTTTGATTGGTATTATTCTTAGGGAACGGGAGTTGAATTATATTAAAGTTTTGAGATAATGAGGTATTATGATGTTGAATGTACCTTTTTTTACTCAATTATCAACTGTTCATCATGACCATCATCTGCAGCTTAAAAATCATATAGGTACTGTGGTCACCTTTGAGCAGCTCAATGGTACCTATAATAATCTTCCATTGTCATTTACTTTTACATATTTCTACTAAATTTCTTCTAGATCAGATAACCAGTGAACGTAGAAAGAAAGAAACAAATAAATATATACTCTCCTTTTTTATTAATTGATCCGGAAATATTTATAGTCCATTACGTAGGTCTATCCCACGACAGACGAGCCCCGCAGAGGGTGTTTAAATTTCCCAGAAAAAAAAACCAAGGAAATGTCCTATAATTCTAAGTAAGCTCCCGGTTATTTCTAGGTATAATTTGGTAAATGTAAAATGATCTCATACTTTAATAACTGGTTAAATTACTAGCATAGAGGCATTCCATCCAAGTCCTCAGGCTTGGCAATGTATTTGAAGTTATAAGATTGCAGTCGTGAGAATTCAAATTTCTATGGGTCTCAGATTCCACTTACCATCAGTGACCCATTTCACGAAGCTACAAGTTACAAATTACAAGCGGGACTCTCTTTCTAGCGAAAGAAGTTAGAAAGAGACTTCCGCTTGTAATTTGTAACTTGTAGCTTCGTGAAACGGGCCCCAGGTGGCCTCAGTGCTTGTGTCTGCCTTCTCCTTGCCATAAAAAATATAAAAATAAAATAGGAAAAACGGTTACTGGTCATTTAAATTACCGAACACCAACACAATGTTTTCATGAATGTAGTATTTATGAAATGTCAATAAAACAAATGTGTGTGGCCAAGTGATGTCTAAAATGTTAACTCAGTTTACTTTATGATAAAAGAGCTGTTTTAGCCAAAAAAGGTTCATTTTGAGGTTAGAAAGTTATTTACTATATAAGACAAGTAAGGATGAACAGACCTTAGGTACAAATTCTCTGACAAAACTGACCAAGCCAGGTACAAATTGACTTTACAAACTTTCACCAAAACTGCTTTTTATGCTCTTAAAAAAGAGATACTAGTGACTTGTTTGCCACACAACTAACTTAGCATGCTTAAGGCAAGATTGTTAGATGGTTCGGCAATGTCATACAAATAGGAAATCTCAAGGATATGGCCGGACAAGAGAAATTGTCCCAATGGAAGACACGCTCTGGCCTCAACCAGCAAGATGCTCAGCTGGGACCATTCTGTGTCATCTAGTAGGTACTTTGTCAGGCAGTTCGGTCAAATCAGCTACGTTTATGAAGTGTCAAAACAATATCTAGCTTGTATGTAGGTTTATATAAAATAATAGCTTCTGCTCGCGACTTCGTCCGCATAGAATGTCTTTTTCCTATCCCACGGCGGGAACAATGATTTAATCCAGGGTGTAAGCTATCTCCATTCCAAATTTCATCTAAATGACGTTATAATCTACTTATCTTCACATAGGTTTTTTGATAACTATAAGAACACAATCATGAGTACTATTACTACCTACTGTCCACGTACATCACTTTTGAAATGCAATCCAACAAAACCACCACGACGACGTTTTGTTTTACAGTCTGTCATAACAACAATGTACATAGCACTTAACTAGATAATAAAGACTGGAATAAATAATCGCGCTCATCACAAAAACCCGGGAACTAACCCAGGACCTTGGTAGTAAATAACATTGCCAACAAAGTTAACCGCATAGTATTATATCTCCCTATATTCTTTGCCGCGTCGTCAAGTTATAATAACGTCCTAGTTCCCGCAGAGTGCAGGCGTGGCTCGATCGATACGCATTTCGCAGACGCCCCTGATATCGGGTGCACCCGCAAACGGCGGAACTCTGCGATCCTTGTAATAGGACGTGGGATGTAGCTACGTTACAGCCAGTTATTTCGAGTTGGTACCGTAGGTGATCTATATAATGAACATTGTAATTAGGGAATACCTTTTTGGGAACTGGCAGTTAAGACACTAGAGAAGATGCAAGACCATTTTAAGCGGTCATAAATATCAAATTCAAATTAATCATTGCATGTCACATTATATTATAATTTATAACTGGTGGAACAACAACCACAGGTATGCATGTGACGCCATGCAAGGGCACAGCGACATCGTATGGGCCATCGTTAGACGCAATAGGATAGGCTAATGCGTAGGGAAAACCTTAACAGGAATCTCAGTCGAAATTTTCATCTTCGGAAGAAACCTAATAAGAATAAGACTGAAATAAACACGATGTTTATACTTTATGCTAAACTGAATACCTATTTGGCTTTGTTAATCTGAATTTTATCAATTGGAAGAAGGCTTTCTGGCAAATAAATACTCTTTTCCAGAAGCTGAATATCAGGCAGCGAAAGTAATTTAATATAGCCCTTTTTTATCGAAAATACGAGTAGGTGCCCGTCACTGTGAGTGATCCCGGCGTAATTCCATTATTCGTGCCTCAAGCGGCTTTCGCGCGAATGCCAACGATATAGAACACAAAGAGGTATCATTATACCCAAAATATAGCCTTTATTCAGCTATGAAAAATTCAGGTTAACTTAACTTCTCGGATGCTAGAAGCTTAAACCTTATGCTCAGACGCATGACACTCAAATTGCTGTTTTCATCTTCTCATGTTCATGAATTAGTTAGATTTAATAAGGAACTGTACCATTTCGAAATGACATTCTTAACGATCGAGCCGATTTGCCAGAGGATTCAATCAACGTCTCGCGGCATTATCGCCGTCTGATTAATTGTTAAATAAACAATGTTGGCTTGAGGAAACTAAAAAAAGTGGCAAAATTCCATAAGGCTGGGAAAATTCTTGGTTGGAGTAATGAAATTCTGGTACCTTTAAACTTTTTGTAATAGCACGTGTGCAACACAAAGCACTCTCAAGTTATCTGCTTTTAAGGGTCCCATAGTCAATGAAATATTTATGAAACCCTTATAATTTCGTCATTTGTCTGTCTTGTATGCTTATTCGCCCGTATGTCTATTTTGCTATTTTATGCAGAAACTATTGAAAGAATGTGGCTGAAATTTAATAGCATCTAGGTTAGTTGTATTTTAAAACCGGTATGAAATACCTATCTGATGTTAGGTTTCGGTATAAATTAGATTGTGTTAAATGAAACGTTTCAAAAAGACGTTTTCGACAATTACGGTGAGCTTCCCTTCATTCGTTGCTACGCAAACCCGCTTCGTAACCTACTACAAACATAAATATAATATTAATAGGTTCCGGTATCGTTGCGTTTTGTGCACTAAATCACAGTAACTAAATGCTTTGAATGTATTTCCGGAAAACTAATTGAATCCGCAACGAAAACTCGCCATTTACGTATTGTTCTTGATTTGCTAAAGAACGAGAACGAACGATTTGCAAAAGACAAATGCCTCTTGCTCTGTACATTCTATTTATTGTATTTTTTTTTTTAATTTTTCTCTGACTTACTCATTTCCAACAGTCCAAATCAATCAACTTGCCGTTGCCGTAAAGCATACTAAGTCGTAATGGGGCCTCTGTGCCAAGTGTTAGCCGAGAAAGGCGGTTCGTTGACTCGTGACATAACAGCAATTCGGACTCGCAACGTCGGTGTTAGGAGCTCGGAAAGGTTACCAGCTCTTCATTTGTCTCTTGCCCCTTTCACTATTGTAATAAAGAAGTTATACTTAAAAACCAATGATTTTAAATTGAAAAAAAAAATCACGGATAAGTAAAGTCTGTTCCTATTCGTTACGTCACTCTTTACAAATCAATTTCCCATTATAACTCCATATTCCCGTACTTTTGAAGGTTGAGCCTAGTCATATTATTTATTTATACAATTTATCATTGTCTTCATGTCCATTTTAAGGTAGTAATCTCTATTTAATATTGTATTATTTGATGAAAGCACATTCGCTGAAAACACCATTACACTGACAGAGTCTTGTCATAAATATATATTTTTTTCGAACTGTTTCTGACATTGAAAATGTAGTGAGGTTTGATAGATTTGATTGATAAGTGAGGTTTTCGTTCCTGTCGCACCCAGCGTAATAAAACGATTAGTTTATTAAAAACGAATTCAACCTTTTTAATAAACTAATTAGAGGTAACATTATTCTCATTACGATTTCATCCTCTATGTAAAGACAATTACAGTCAGGTATACGTGTTATTGTCATTGGCAGTCTGAATAGGAACATACTTTAGATTTAAATTTAACGCGACAGACCAAAACTTTACATAGTATAAAACAAAGTCGCTTCCCACCGTCTGTCCTTCTTTATGTACAGTCAACAGCATAAATAAGTGATAATTTATGTACCTTGTCGCTTTCAATCGTATCACAATTTTGTATGACATTTCAAACACGACGTTAAAGTGACAAGGTTCATAAACGATCACTTATTTATGCTGTTGACTGTACATAAAGAAGGACAGACGGCGGCTATGTTATAAAAACGACCACAAATTTCAGGTATGGCATACCTTTTTCGGAGTATTGTGTATATTTCAATATGTGAGTTGCTATATAATTATGAAAGTGTGTTATCCGGTTCCACTAACTAAATCATTACATTATACATGTAAATGTCAGTTGCACAATCACATGCCAACTATTGCAACTAGTGTGCAATTATCGTAGTTTAATCAGTCTATCCCCGTGTAGCGTCATATATTTGGTTATCACAATTACAGTAATTTTCGGTGTAACAGGGTCAGTTCAGCGCGTAGCTGGTTTGTTCCGGTTCATTCTGGCCAACATTAGAGCAATCGATTGTATGGGTTGCAGCATTGCAGCTCCAGAGGTTAGCCATTCTTTAGTTTCAAAAGTTTTCGCGTTATCCATTAATCCGATTAGTTAGTTGTTTTTTACTGAACTTAAGGCACGCGGAACTTGTCATATATTTTACAATACTAGAGACTCGAGCTGGCGATTACCTTTATATCGCGGATTAGAGTATTTTTTGACTTCCTAATTTCGATCTCCGGTCATATTTCTACGAGCTATTACAAAATAATTCTCCATCCCATTACGTTTTAAATTGGATAAACGCTAACGCGAACGTTCAATTTCACGCACCGGGTAGCAGAAGATTAAAGTTCAGTATAGAGGTCGAGCACGCGGTTAGGGCTGCATGGCGCGCCTATCGATCACTACTGATGTCATCTCAACTGGGTGACTGGGAGAAGCCATTCGAAAACCTTCAAGTCTTAACGGACTGAAACCAGGGGCTGTGCTACAAACATCAATATAAGGTTATGGTAGCCTTTTATTGATGAGTCAACACCCTTGTAAAAACCTTTTATTGTACAATATCACATAACGTAGGCTACTTATGATACTAGTACCGGAGTTAGAATGCGAGGAGTGCTATAAAAACAAGCACGAGGGCAAGTTACGACGTAATTGAAAATTGTTAGACCTTATTTTCATACTGAGAACAATTGACCCTGATATCCGATTCTTTCTGCTCTGAATTCGTCTTCAATGCGCCTCATATTCCGCGGTGGAAATGCCTATTGTCCCAAACAATGTCAGGCGTTCCATTGTAAAGTCTTTCGACTCTGTCTGAGATATCCCGGATTTTTGGCTTAACGTTTATTGCTCCATTACTTAACTGATCGCGTTTTGTTAATCACTTAAACGCCCTGGAGCTTTAAATATTCAATGTACCGCAAAGACTGCCTACGTTTTCATCTTTGTACATTTTAATTAGTAAATTTGCGAATCATATGTGTAGTACCACTGTCATATTGAAAGAAGGGAAAATGTAAACGGACTATCTTTAGCCGTCGACTCTGTTCGCGCAGAAGTTATTTATTACAATTCCCTCGGATACTTTAACATGAAAAGTTACCTGCCTGTCACCCGGCTGTGTACAGTAACGAACTTAAATTTGGGACCCACCATAGGTCCAAAGTCATTCTGACATTCTACAACAATAAGGTTGACTCCTATAAGTTACAAATGATTTGGCATCTCTAATGACATTGACGACTTCAAGCCTATTTTTTTTTTAAAGTGTACACTTCACACACCAAATTTCGTATGGATTGGTTTTTAAAAACAATTTGGGATTTATAATATTAGTAAGAAAGGGTGAATATTTCGTTTATGCGCGTTTATAGCACCCAGTTTTTCTTTTACTTCTCACCCATTCGTGTCAACCCACTTCTTATGGCGTGATACACTTAAATATGGCGTAGCCTTTTACGAGAATGTTAATTTTTAGGGTTTCGTATCCAAAAGTTACCAACGGGACATTTGCATTACTCATACAGCATGAATTTTCAAAACTGGTTTCCAAACTCAGTTTATAAATGGTTAATCAAGCAACTTTTCTGGTTGGAACTTTTTAACGAATAGGACATCTTAATTGTTTCCTATCCATTGTATTCTGTACCAATTAGTTACCGTTCATATTGTGTGATGTGGTAGTCGCCGGGAACCGTCAGTGCTCGTTGCAGCGAGGCACTGACTTTTTTTAAAGCGCGTTTTGCCTGTCTAGGGGCTTCGGGCGACAATCGATAGGCCGCCACGCGCATGTGCGGACAGCCCGTAGGCCTTAGGCGCCCGAGGCACCCGGGCTCCAAGCGCATTCGAGAATCATTTTAAGTATCCATTGTTCATAAACTTTTTCTTTTTCTAAAGGCTTTGGTGTTTCGATGGCTTCCTATTATACTTGACGGTTGTTACTCTTTGAATTGACGGCCGAACCCTTGTAATGCTACTAAATGCGTAAGGATATAATATTTCTTTGGATCTCGCTTCGCTTCGGTTTGTGTGAGTTTTCTGTAACACCTGTACATAATCCAGAATTTACATAAAACCATTCCTCTTGATTCACTGTATCTACTGATGAAAACCTCATTAAAATCCGTTGCGTAGTTTGAAAGATTAAGCGTACATACAGAGGGACAGACGGCGGGAAGCGACTTTGTTTAATACTATGTAAAGAAGCTCTCATAATGTCAAAACGAACGTATACATTCGCACCTTTAGAATAATAATGACCTAATTCAAAATTTGTGCTTTCAAACTTCGAATCATAAATTTATTATCATAGAGACCTAACTCGAAATTTAAAATTTCTCAATCAGGTCACTATTGTTCTGAAGGTGCGATTATCTAAACGTGTTCAAGTTACTGCGTGAAAGTCGGGAAAACGCTTATATGCATTACTATGTGGCTGCTTTAATCAACGTTTTTGTCATACAGAAGTTGAAGTGACCATAGATTATGATAAGATTAATTTAAGATACCAACATAACAAGTTGACGAGAAATGGAATAAATTGTGTATCGCTGAGGCGTTATTTCACGCCTGAAATTATACAAAACTTTTTTTTGGGAGATCAGACGAGATCTGGCTCTAAAGTTTCTGATCTCAAAAATAGGAAACGATCTGAAAAACGCGTAGATATCGACGGAGACTAAATAAAATAAAACAAATAAGTACCTACTCTAAATGAAGTCGCTAATTTTGAGTAGGTATTTATTTGCTTTTGTTAGCAAGTCAAGAGTAGGCAAAGGGCAAAGACCTTTATCACGTTCGCATTAGTATAAATAGTTACCTACTTCACTTGAAATTGGTTATACATGTTCATTGCCACATTAAATATGAATGCCACGCCACGCGACAACTTTCAGATTGACATTCTATAGCAATCGACCAAGAGTGTTTAATAATGGTTAGGACGTAGGTATAAAGGTTATCGGAAAAAAATGCACTAAGACGTATGTAGTCGACGTATTTACTCACATATTGCAAACTGTGAGCGTGTCAAACTTTTGAAGTGTCATCTTGGTTTTTTTTCTGTTCTTTCATGTTTTCCCTAGAATCGATTTTCGAGGAAAAAACATGAAACAATATGGCAAGTATCAATACACTTGCCATATTGTTAAGTCATAGCTGCAACGCGGTTAACGTCACAGCATTTGCATTTGTCACCGCAGTTTGCAACCTTGCTCGGTGCAGTCAACTGTGTTCAAGCAATATACTTGTTTTGTTGCGTTTCAGGCTATAAGAACTTTATTTTGACGTGAATAACTAAGATCCTTTAAACCGTGGCTAATTATTGGAAACTAGAGAAACTTTATTTCACTTAATATCGTTATAATCGAAATGATAACGTTATGGTAGCTCTTATTTACTTGACAGTAAAAGCAGCCGTGTCGCAAACAATACGATAACGATATGCTTGGAAATATCGGAATAGAAGCCCTGAGCCAATGAATTCGTTCATGCATTATCGCGTTAAAGTCACGTTTATGTACCTATGTCGATGATACGCGTCAGTAACTGTACTACGTTGGTCGAAACTGCCAGAGTACTCCCGATGGACATTCTCGGCGTACGTTTCACAGGTATTTTTGAAATTGGTCATAAGGTAGTTAATCATTTGTTAAAAACTCTTCTTGATGTCTGGTCCCTCCCCGACAAACGATGCTTTGCCGAAAATACTTTTGCAATAAATCTTCTGCTTGTGATTTTTTGCTATTTCTTGCAAACGGAAGTTAGGCCTTTGGCATTCAGCTGCGTTCAGTTCATGCGATGCCAACTTACGAAACCTTCTTAACCCATGGTTTCTTCCAGGGTACCAACGTGCCTATTGCCAGTAACGTTCAGCATACCAAGTCGCAGAAGCATCTGTGCACAATGGGTCTATTAGCGCTTTTACAAGTCCTTTTGTAGGATTAAAACAATATTTTCTGAATTGCCACCCCCAATGTTTTCGTTCAGAAGACTCCAGGAAGTAAGAGAAGGAAAAGGGGCATAGAATCAAAAACCGTAAACTGAAAGTATTTATGACGGATATTTTTGTATAAGTCTGTGTATTTCGGTCTCTTATAATCCAGTAAAAGTTATCATTATCACTCTAATCTCTGTCGTTAAAGAAAAGGATAGAGCTTTAATTTAATCGTCTTAAAACGTTATTTAAAGATGGATAAATCAGTAACTATATTCACTTGACGGTAACGGTGGTCGTATCGTAAAAAAGCAATATGATTTCGTAAACGAGATGGGTTAATACGAAGTGGAATATCCATCCAGCGCGACGCGCCACGCGGTCCGTTGTGTCATCATGTCTGACACTAATTTAATCAACCTTGACTCTCTGAGCTGATAACTTTTGGTCGTTTGGTCATTAAACTCTCAGTCGGCGGCTGCATGCGTGTCACTGGGAACACCTTAAAATTCCGAATTACTTTTTATCCGAATATTCATTTGTCCGAATTTTCATTTTTCGAAAGTTGTTACGCTGGAGCTATTTTAGATTAAATGCATATATTAATTGTTATACGTAGGTTAGGTTTGGTTTGATTTATAAGCAGGTATCGGAATAGGTAAAGCTAATTTGCCTAAACTTGATGCATATTCATTCAATAATGTATTCCCATCTCACTCACGTATGAATGAATATGCGTCAAGTTTAGGCAAATAAGCTCTGCCTATTCCGATCTCTGTTTATAAGCGATAACAAAAAGTAAATTTTTATATCACAAAATGGCGTTCGGAATTATGAAAATTCGGAATTATGACATTTATGACCCTTCGGAATTATGTAGTGTACCCGTGTCACTGTATAACATTATTTTTGCTGTCCGTTAACTAAAAAACTGGAGTTAGGTTAAAGCGGGATTTACATTACGAAATTAGTGTCATGACACATGCATGCATGCATTATGAAAGTACTAAATTACACGTGAAACTGTTGGTAAAACTAATGTCACGAAACCAATTTCATGACACTAATTTCGTAATGTAAATCCCGCTTTATGTAAGATGTCTTTTGACCTATACTAGAGTACCTACTAGCCATCCGCCCTCGCTTCGCTTCGGTTTATGTGTTTTCTGTAACACCTGTACATAAACCAGAATTTATTACACATAAAAACCTTCCGTGAAACAATATCTAACTGGGGCACGTTTTATAAAACTACAAGTTACAATTTTACAGGTCTAAACTGGCAGCATTTCTCAAATGGCTGGTCGTCATTGGTCGAGGTTGTGTCAAATGGAAACTTGTAACCTGTAAATAGTAATTTGTAGCTTTATAAAACAGGCCCCTGGTGGTGAAAACCGCATCCAAATCCGTTGCGAGGAGCCAGCGGATATACAGACAGACGCGGAAAGCGACTTTGTTTTATACTATGTAAGGATAAGTATGATGCGGGTTACTAGTTACAGAATTTAATTGAACGCGATTCCCTTGGCGTCTCCATGTCAATTTTAATCTAATATTTATTAATGAATATCTACAGGATTATAAGCTGTCAACATGCGTATGTCAATTTTAATCTAATTTTTACAATATATAGAAATTCTTTATATTTAGATATTCTTTGATTTCCGTAGGTATTTTTGTTAACATTCGCAAAATGTAACTTGTCCTGCCCCACTGATACGTCGTATGCGGTCGAACTTTTATCTTCAGCCTAGAAACAAGGCAGTTATTTTACGACTAGCTGTTGCCTGCGACTCCGTCCGCGCAGAAGAATAAAACAGCCTATGTTCATCACGGATAATGTAGGATCCTAATGGTGAAATATTTTTTCAAATCGGTCCAGTAGTTTCGGAGGCTATTCAATACAAACAAACAAATATTAGTGTAGATAATGTTGCAATAAAAATAAGCAAAAAAATCCATTCACTACTCAGAAACAAAGTCTTCAATTTATGAGACATTAGCGGCCTTTACACCGTTTGGACCGCGGAAAACGCAACGCGCCATTCCACGCGCCAGTCCGAACCGTAAGTTTTTTACTATTTTACTATTACAGTTGCAATTTACACGTACGGTTCGGCGCGAAGATTGGAATGGCGCGTGGCGTTTCCCGCGTTCCGAACTCTACGTGTACAGGCCGCTATTCGCATTGCGTTATTGCGGACCAAAACCTCATTCAGGGAATAATTTAACTAAAAACTTCCCGAATCGTACCGCTTATCTTATAACGTTAAAATATAAGATACGCGTGACATTTATACAGCGAAGCATCCGATTAACGTCCGGGAGACAGTTATCGATCTCCCCGTACCATTGGCATTCAGTGCACCCAGTTTTATATACGCGCCACGTATTCCGTACTGCAGGAGATTGACGTGCTTGTTTTATATTTACTGTTCGCATGCAAATAGGCAGTTTTCAGGTGTATGTCGACTGAGTGATACGGAAACCCGAATGACAACTGAGAATAGCTAAAATCTCACTAATCCCAGTAATATGATAAATGCGAACGTGTGTGTATGTGCGTGCGTGCGTGCGTGCGTGCTGGCGGTTGTGCGTGCGTGCGTGCGTGCTGGCGGTTGTGCGTGCGTGCGTGCGTGCGTGAGTGTGTGTGCGTGTGTGAGTGTTTGTGTTTGTGTTGTTTTGTTACTGCTTCACGTCGCAACAGCTGGACGGATTTGGATGAAATTTGAAATGGAGATAGCTTATATGTGTTAATCACACATAGGCTTCATCCCGGAAAATTTAAATGTTTCTGGAATAACGATAGTCGAAATCCTCCGCAATATGGGATGGCCGAATAACTAATTCTAAGTGGACGAAGTCGCGGGCAGAGGCTAGTTAAATCGGAATTTTCATTAAGATGGGACCTCTCGGATACAATTTGCCTCTGTACGCGTAGGGTCTTTGCAATTTACCCTACACATTTAGTTAGCAGAATGTGAGAGTTTCCTAATGATGTTTTCCCTTTACCGTAAGTGCTTCGGTTGCCAGTTGCCACCAGCACTTAGGTAGTGCAATATAGTTACAATAGCGCATTGAGACTTTGTATCTTGTGATCGCAAGTTGACACCGCGAGCTACGAGGCCATCATCGCTCAATCATGGAGTTAAATGCACATATTAAATTTACAAAGTTTTGTATGGTAGGTATTATCTCAAACAACACTCCTACACAAATTAAATAAACAAATTGAATTAGCAAACCGGCTTGCAAATCTTATAATCCCGGGGCGCTTTATAGAGCTACATATCGTAGTTTGGTACAAATCTTATTAGTTTGAGTTGAGAAAATTCGAAGAACTTTCTACATTTCAAGTTCGGTCAAGCAGGCTTCGACCCTTAATAACATAACAAAGCTATAAGGCTATATATAACCCTATTAACAAACAGGGCCTCTATTCTACTGGATATTATCATATTGTCAACGATATAATAGGCTATTTGACAACATTGAAAATATACCTACGGCAAATTGTGGTCATCCTATCAGATAATAGCATAAAGTGTAAAGCAACATATGTTACTTTATTTTAAACTAAATTATGTATATTTTTTTGGAAATTACACTATATTATTTTTTTGAAATTTTATCTGTGGCAGAAACGCTATGTGATTGTTTTGCAGCTGTGGTTACTTGCTGGTGGCGTCACACGCAGGTAACCACAGATCATAAGGGCATATCCACTTCAATGATTGTTTATTGTTTACTTGCGTGTGACGTCACACTTGTCATATGGCCAGAGCGCCATGAGCCATGATAGAAACAGCGATTTTTAGCGCGGTTTTGAAAATTTTAACTTGTACATAGATTTTAATGATAAAAAAGTAGAATATCAAGAAATATCAATGTACTGTGCTTGTTATGTAATAAAGAATCATTTGAAAAGGTTTTCTACAATTATTCAAATAGCCTATTGCTTTTATTTACATGATAGTAATGGTGATCGAGTTAAAAACAATACTACAACGTGGGTTGATATATTTTGCTTAACTATCACAGTCCAATTAAGGCTGAAGCCAGACGAGCGTATTTTGTGTGAGCGTAATTTCTGCTCCTCCATTCATCATACTACTACTGCTATAAAACTGAATGGAGGAGCAGAAATTACGCGACTCACAACTCACAAAATACGCTCGTCTGGCTTCAGCCTTAAGGTTTTTTCTAAGTGCCCCCGCAGACTTAACCGTCAGCCGATTCTGTTTGGTCTGCACAAAAATTGTGATGATGGGTAAGGAAGGACATTCGCAGCTACCAATAGAAAGTTTCTAGTCTTCAGGGGCTCTTAGGGTGACAGCCACATACAGGGCCGAAATTCTAAGCGGAAAAACCATATCGTCTTTGTTATCGTATTGTCAACGTTTTGTTAGCTCTTATTTACTTGACAGTAATGGCGGCCGAGTTAAAAACAATACCATAACAGGTCAAAGAATATGTGTAGTAATATGTGGCATTATCTTTGTAAAGAGACCTTATGGTCGATGGCGCTTACGCCGCACTGCGTCACGCGACGTTGTATTTATATTGGAGCATGTTTAATAATGACGGAAGCGCCATCGACAATAAGGTCCCTTTACATAGATAACGTGACATATGGGTTTTACTGTCTAGAGTGGAGACCATGTAGTGTTGTTGGTATAGAAACCTCTGGTTTTAATTAAAAGTAATCAAAAATAAATTAACAGAAATAATTTTATTTTTTTACTAGCGACCCGACCTCGCTTCGCTTTGGTTAGTGTGAGTTTTCTGTTACACCCGTACAAAATCCAGAACTTATTACTTTCTCTTGAATCACTCTATGTATTGCTGAAAACATCATTAAAATCCGTTGAGGAGTTTAAAAGATCTAAGCGAACAGACAGCGGAAGCGACTTCATTTTTTTATTTTTTTTATTTGGTAGAATACGTTACAACAAGGTTTTAAGACAAATAACAGAATCTGTATTCAGTGGCCTTCAGAATCAACATGCAAAATATGGCGCTTATAATTCAAAAAATCTAGTTAGACCCAATAATTAAGTAGTAAAACATGTAGTATTAGACGCATTTTAATGAGTAATTTTTCTTTTATTCGTCTTTTGAAAGTATTGTTTGATATGTTATGTTTAGATGTGTTTGAAGTACATTTATCCAAACTTTTCCCAAATTTCCCTTGTCATTATTGAATGGCGAACCTTGTATGTTCTGATGGAGGTATTGTCCCGGCGGGCGGAAGCCGCCATATTGCGATATCGATGTTTAGACACCGCCGGATGTGTCGACGGTACTAGAAAACTATTAACATTATGTGGGTTTTGTCAATCACACCGTAAAATATGGGGGACTGTTTATTTTCTGAGTATATCGTGTTTTCTATCGTGTCAAGCTGACATTTTTGACAGAAACTTATTTCTTCGTTTAAAAGGGTTTGAAGTCTCCATCCGATTCGAATTCCGAAAAAGAATAATCATAGCATAGATGTTTTAGTCAGAGTGTAGTCATAACTTTATCTTATAAAGTAAATAGACAAACGATAAGTAACCTGACCCCGTTAGAATTTTCTCTGGGACGTTACTAGGTATTGGCAAATGGATTATTGATTATGTCACTCGAGGAATCCATTAAAGACTAATGGATCCATTAGACGCAGGTTCTTACGCGAAGGCTTCTCACAAGTCACAACAATAGTTCTTTCTAAGTCGAAATTATTGCAATTAAAACTCTGAATTTAGCGACTGGTGTACCTATATATAGCTTCGATGGGAATGGGCGTAGAAAATAGGAGGTTCATTTGCA
Source organism: Acleris literana (assembly GCA_946894065.1). Classification (NCBI taxonomy): domain Eukaryota; kingdom Metazoa; phylum Arthropoda; class Insecta; order Lepidoptera; family Tortricidae; genus Acleris; species Acleris literana. The sequence goes on along the minus strand of OX335683.1, from coordinate 1,098,350 downwards.
CAGAACTCTTATTTTCTTTTCCGGGACGATAACTATGATCAAAACTGTATATAAAAAATGCCGTATGTATGACATCACTTGAGAACTTCTTTTCTTGTTCGTAATTTTCTGGACAAGGTTTGTATAAAAAGACACCCGGGCGATGCCGTGCATAAACAGCTGGTTTGAATTGAAAGATGGTGGTTGGTGATCTTATCCTCATATCGCCAAGCAGCCGTGTTCGCATTGTTGTTTCGGTGTGTGGATAAGACAATCGGTGACATGGTCTATGGGTCTGGGATCCCACTAACCATTTGGCGGCCTATGTAAAAAAGGTAGGGTGCTGTGCATATGACTGCTTAACCTACTTTGTTTTAAAAGTATTTTTATTTATCAATAAATTACAGATTTTACTAGTCTAGTGTACATTTTTATCCTAGGTAGTAATAACATCGAGATAATGAGAGTTTAGTGAGCTAATAACGCTCATAATAAACTTTTTAAGGGTTACTATCGAATTGTCGTTATCGCCAAACGACCATTTCAGCTAGATGACATAAAAGTAAAATACACAGTCAGCAAAGAGTCAATTCATCTGGACGACATGAAAGTAGAATACTCAGTCAGCAAAGTGTCAATTAAGCATTACGGCTCAGAATTAAAATGAGCAAGTAGCCAAACGTTTGGAAATACAAATAGTCAGTATGATTAGAATATCTAATTAGCCGAAAGTAATATTAGTACATGAACACAGAACGACTTTGTAGCAAAACGTCTGGAAATTAAAATAGTCCGTATAATTACAATAGGTACCTAATTAGCCGAAAGTAAAATTAGTTAATTGTCATGACCACAGAACGAGTTAGTAGCAATACCTAATTCGTCGAAAGTAAAATTTGTTGATTTTAATTATCAAGTGTCTTATCAATACGCAATTTTAACATCCAGACGTTTTGCTAACCGGCCATTTGGCGTTCATGTCTATTTAGTAATTAAGACATTTTGAGATACAAACATTTCGCTACCGGGCCATGCTTTTATGTCTATTAAGTAATAAAGACATTCTAAGATAAAGACGTTTCGCTACTAGTGTATTTTAAATTGTAACATTCTAAGATCCAGACGTTTTGCTAAAGATACATTAAGCGTTCAAGTCTATATAGCAACAAAGACATTACACAATCCAGACGTTTGAGCTATATTTTCATTTGGCGAAAAGAGATTTTTGATAGTAACCCCTTTTTAACACGGTAATGTAAAGGATTGTAATATGCAGCAACATTAGCTTTAGATATAAAAGACAACAGCCCTACCTAACCTAACCTAACCTACTAAAGTAACGGTCAAGTCTAGGTTTAAACTAACCCATTAAAACATGGGGTCGACGATTGTCATTGAGGTTACATTGTAAGCATGGACACTTATGTTATTAGCGTGTTTATGTAACTGGAGGCCGGAAGTGGTCTGTACCTGCGCAATGACACAGTAGTCGGGTGACGGGTGTCGTGTTACTAGCGTAGCTGTACACAGAGTATGTATATGTATATGCGAATACGCAAGAGTTAATACATTATATTTGTAACTAAGTTGAGTTCCATATTTTTAAGCATTCAGCGTGCTATAAATTTGGTAACCAAGAGGTCTTGAAGAATATTTTGGGCTCGGGTTAAGTCTGTTAGACTAGCATAAGAGCATATGACAGCGAGCAAGAGAGAAGTATAAATCCGAAGGTGGTTTTGTGTGCTATTGTACTGTGGGTAGGTACAACCTATGGATTCCAAATGTAGGTACAGTGTCCCTAATACTGCAGGGTTCATAATGAATTGTTGAAATAGTATAGCTATTAATTAACCAATACCTTTGTAACATTATGATATTGCAATAAGTTACTGATTACTTACCTTAGATTGGACGGACGAACGAACGGACATGATGAAATTATAGTTTTTCTAGGATTTATTTAATTTATTTATGTCTGTTATTCCGGCTACCGGTTCAAATGTTGGAAGACAGTTTTGAACGACTTCCCGTTACTCGAGGGCAATACTATATTATAGTATCTAGGAGCTGGTCTGATGACAGAGTCGGAATTTGACAACAGGATCTCCGCTGTACTTAATTAACGTAGATCACCGAATTGGGATTCGTTAGTTTGGTTTCTATAATTCATGATTCTGTACCAAAACGACAATCCGCAACAAAAGCTTATTGTCAGTTAACTTGGAACCCAAAAACTAGTTGCTTGTACCAGTCGAATCTGCCTGAATGTTGCCCGCCCCCGCCCGTGGCTCGCATCGCGCCGATCGAAGCCATCAATGAAATGTCGGTCGCATTAAATGGTAAATAAACAACGGATATTGTCGCGTAACGTTACCCGACACTTTGTTGTCGTAGTCGCATGCAATATCCTGCTCTTTGTTACCGCGCTTTACTATAGCGGAGTGCATTGCCGGCGGCCATCTTGGTTTCATATTGATTGCTCCTACAGGCTTGATGCAACGGCAGGACAGCGCAGCCTGTCTAGTTTTATATTGATTTTAGCGACCTTGCAACCTGTATTGCGATTCATTATGCATTATTGAACTTTCTGAATTTGTTTGGCTTCCAAGTTACTACATTGTTGTTGAACCGTTATCCCCAACTTCGCCCCTATAAGCTAGGACTTGTTAAGAGGCCATGATGGGTTTTAGTGGGTTATTGATTTGGGTTAGTGATTTTCGCAATCAAGTCCCTAACGAAGACCATTTTACTTTGAAAATGTATAGACAAATACAGGGCATATAAGCGAAGTTGAAGGTAGTTAGATACTTAGCCGTTGCCGTCGAAGCACTTTTTTAATAAATAATGAAGGTCCTTTCGGTAAAGCTATATTTCTGCATTACTTAGCCGTTGTCAATAACGAAAAAACCCAAGCACGCGACAATCGAGAGAGTAAAAAGTGTAATAACCATCAGCTGTTGACTTTTTAATGTTTGTCTTATAAAGCGTTTTATGGGGAATCTATACGTATTTCATTGTAATGAGATTTTTAATTAAACGTGGCGTAACATGTGTAATCACTGAAAAGTAGCGAATTGGCTTTGCCCTTGGCAATGCGACGGTGACCGCATGCCATTAGGTGGCCCGTCAGCTCAGTTAATGGCAAGTTATGCGAAGCTGCTTTTACCAAAAAGGTTGATTAATGATATTTTAACTACCCCACACATTTGTAGAAGACAGGACAGTGATTTGGTAGCTAATAGCTTTGACAAGAATGTAATGTAGATTTACTTGGGGAAACGTTAATTGCTTCTCTTGAACCTATACCTGTTTCGCGTTATCTAATTTTACCGCTTTTCTAGACGCTATCGAAAGTTATTGGCTCTCGGCAACTGTAATACTCACAAATTGGATTGCTATGTTGGCGGAATCTGCTAGGTGTAATTTGAACATTCGTACGCCTCTGCAACGCTAGAAAGAGTGAGGGGATGGTGCACCGTGCCGCAAAATAAATATTTTCTATTGACACAAAGCAGCATTTATATTTATGTGATCTTATCGAGGGGTCGCGAGATAATAACTAGGTACTCGCTATGAGAGAGCTGCACATTGCACTAATGATAGTTAATGCAAGGAAAACATACTACTTTTGTTTGTAATAAAAATGGGTTTTGTTGAATATGGATTGGAAATTTACTCGCGTACAAATAAAAATAACTGGATGACAAGTGTAGTTCTGTCGAAAATATTTCTCTTACTTGCGAGCAAAATTATCTTTAAAAGTGGATGAGATTAAAATAGTAACAGATACGAAATGAATCTGTATCTCTTACCCTTGGATTACAGACTGTCGTTGAGAAAAGGCATATTTATAATAAGTGTAGCTTAAATAATGTGAATTTAGACGATTGTAATGCTGCAAAATTTTGTTTAGAATGCGGTTATAGTTTTTAAAAAGGAAGTAAGAGGATAGTATAACTACAAAGTTTTCAATTAGAATATCCCCTTCCCCTCTTCAAATTAGTCCGATTATTACGAGTTTGGAAATTGTTTCGGATGTTATAAATAACTAGGTTTGTAATATTGTTTAGGGGATGGAAACGCTGCCGCTGTAGACAGTCATTTTACTAGAAATTTAAGCATCTTTTGCTTCGGACGAGCGGCACTTCACAATCCTCTTAACTGGTCATAGAAACAAACATTTTGAGTTCATCTCTTACGTTGAAAGCGTCCATTCAGGCGCGTTCCACTTTGTTCTGCGGAGTGGCGCAGTGCGGGCCCGTAATTGGACCGCGGCTGCTTGACGCTCCGTCTCGCTGCGACTCGAGCGACACTGTTGACAGATGGGTTGGACACGGCCAATGCATTAGTAGGGCTCTAGTTTCTGGGGCTTCCGTGTTAAGCGACGATTATTTTAAGAGTTAGTCTGCTGGATATTTGCTATGAAATGGTTGTGCTTTTGTTTGGTTTAGTGTTGTCAACCCTCAAAGGGTCGGTCCGGGTCGCTCCCACCGTCACAACTAACCGTTCAGACTAACAGTGGTGTTAGCATTGTAATTCGTTGGTAGGTAAGACGGCCGGTTTTATTCCTCTGAGTTGGCAAGCCATGTCCATGGCTCTCTGTCTCTGAGCCCATCATTCTTCAGTGTGCCTAGATGCTTGTTTGCCTCATACATGCTTTTAAAAATACCTAACATACCTACCTAATAATTTAAACGTCAATGTAGAACGAGTCGTGACTTCATGAGGGCTCCATTGATTTTGATAACAATTAAACAAGTAACAATTTTACTACGCTGTTGCCACCTTGAAACTAAGACAATAACATAATGTGAATGGTTATGCATGAATTATGTATGTTATAACTTATAATTATAAAGCATTCATGTTTTTCAACTATGTGTTCCAAAATGTTGTCAGGTCCAATTGGCAGATGTTGAGTATAAACTGCCACTAAAATGGCCACGATGCCGTAAACATGGGATGCTAGTGGCAGCGATGCAAATCACAAGCCGAATAGTTAGATAGAAAGGCATTAATCGCACACGTGTAAACTGCGTCGAATCGCTGGTAATTGGCGACGATGCCGTGCCCTCAGCGCGGCGGCTGCGCTGATGCTTACACTTACCCATAGAATAACACCCGGCGCCATTGCGGAAAAGATTATTGTTTTATTTTAATCTTATAATTATGACGTTTTGTTCAAACATGGAAAAGTTTTTCTATAACTCCAACCATTCAAATCGCCAGGGAAACAAATTGCGAATCACTATAAAAATCGCGAATGTTTACAACGCGCTGCGTATCAAGACGCGCGTGTAACCTGAGAGCGCGCGCGCCAATCGCAGGCCGGCGCCCAAGGCCTCCGGCACCTTGCCATTGCGATAGCCGCACTAGCATTTGACAAGTTTCCCATTTAAACACCTTTTTAATACCAATACTTGTTTATGGTTTCATTTTTGGTTCCGGAACCTTCACTCCTACTTGCCCGCGAGAACGCGCGCGTTGACGTCATTCCCGACATTTTTATCAGATTTTATGGAAGCCCCATTAATAATCAGGTCTGTCAACATTTACTCTGTACATACTCATTGGCTTTGTTCGGATTTATTTATTCCAGTTTGCGTCAATGGAAAAGATTAAAAATTGTTTTGGTTTCTTGCTACTGTACTGATAATTTTAACAATGAAATACACATGCGTGTAAATGTTTTTGATAACATAATCTCACAATGGATGCACTGACCCGATGACTGTATTTACATCTTAGATCGGACAAACAAAGTCAATTATTGATGCGGTTTTGAGGACACTGGATCGATAACGTGCAATACAATACGTCTATATTGTTATAAGCCGTCAGCTATCTGTCTATTACACAGTTTCCTTCGCATTTGACAATACGTTGTTCATTAGGGTTTACTAGAAACAGCCGAAACACTCGACGTACTGCAAATATAAAAGGAGTTAAAAGATACGTCTCGGCCGAACGTTTATAGGGCAAGAATATACAAGTTTAGTAACATTTTGTTCGTCTATCGTTTTGATATGTCTAGTCATCTAAAGTGTACTGAGAAGTACAAATTTGTTTTATTGTGGATTTCTGGCTGTGTAAAATTAGCTACTAGCTAGTAAAGACTTGATCGTTTAGGAGGCAAACGCAGCGCATCGTAGTGTGCCTTTGATACAAATGCGCATGACTAACTGAAATAGGGTTTGAGGGGTAACTTTAATAACGCAATACATAGCCTATAATATTTATTTTATTACTCCACGTAACCCTATATGTTTGGTTGCAGAGACATCAGTACAGAGCGAGGAGAGCGGTCGGTGCGTCGCGGCAACGGGAGCGGCCGGCTGCCGTCGAGCGTGCATGACGCTGCAAACACCTAGCAACACTGCTCGCAGGTACCCGCCACTGACGCGATACGCGACGCACATGTCGCCTGGGAGACCCTAGCCTGCCCATGAGCGCAGCGGGCAGAGAGCGGCAAAAGCAAATGGATTGAGATGTATGATGCATGCCACCTGGCGCCATCGGCGATAAGGCGATTTTTATTTGTATTTTTTAAGATTCTGTAGTGTAGTTTGGTAATTCTTGGAACGACTATTTTGATTAAGTATCTATGCCATTTTTGATTTATGATAAAAAGTCAATGGTTACAATTATTACAATTGCGAGCTCTTTTTATTTCAACATATAAAAAGTAATGTCGTTTCATTTTACTGCTAGCGCGGCTAGAGGAAAAGCTCATAAAATTGTTCGGACAATAGTTTTCCAGTTAGGTCGTATTTCTAGCTCGAGTTTTAATCCCGCGCCCGAGGCTTTTCAATTTGTTGCGCTCACGAGATAATTGAATCAAAGCAGAGGACATCCGGTAGATTGATAAAGAGCGTATTTTTTCTCCCTCTGTGCCAAGCTTTTTAAATTGGTTTTGAAGCCTTTATAATATAATTGAATCGAATATTTGACCAAAGTTTCACATGTTCTTGCAAATTTACTTCAATTGACGCATTCATTGCCGCCGACGCAAAAAAACGGTTTCTTGAATTTTACCCACAGTATTGAACACATCATTATGTTCGCTTTTACAGTATGCGATGCAGATGCTATTAAAACATACACTAGAGACGGCAGCGAATGCGTTAAATATACAGTTCTTTTTGGTAAAGTCGACGTCATAAGATATCTTTTGTATTTTGTCGTTGTCGCTTTTGCTTGTTTCACAATTTAATGTATCAGTTCTAACTTGGCGTTGAAACGATAAGGTACTAAAGTAATTATGACGTTGACTGTAATTACACTGTTCCATACACTTCGTATTAAATGTTTGAAATTGTTAAAGGTGATTTTCCACTTGATGCACCGACCGAGATCCAAAGGGACACAATTTAATTTCTCGTCTCGCAACCTAGTTTTCTTAATGCGGTTCGCCAGCTGGAAAATCATTTTCAATTTTGTAGTTTTACTTTTTAGTCTTGTTACGTCAGAGGTGCGGAAAGGCCGTTAACCCGAATGTTACACTGCTGGAAATTTGAAGTGCACGAGAAAACACTCGTTGATCTGCTAAGTGGTAGTTTTCGCACTGTTGTTCGAATGTGAGTGTAAGAAGACAGTCCAAGAGCTCGCTTACCTTAAGGTGGCCCGTGTCTTAACGTTAAAAAGTTACCTTTGATTTGTTTGCGATTTCCTTGTGCACCTCTGACTCGTGAGAAACAAATTCGAAACTTCGTTAGTGTTTATTTTGCTATCAGAATTAAAAAGTCGCTTTTACGCGGCTAATTGAATTAACTTACCTTTGAGCGCTCAGCGACTCGGTCTTTTGTGGATTTACTAGAGAAATTTTTAAGTAGTGTACTACCACTTTGTAAATTACAATAATCTCAGTGTTATTGCCGACGAAAGTTCTCGTTTTTCTTAATCAGTGAGCCGGACCGGGGGCGCCCTCTATGTTGAGAAATCTTCAACTCGATGTATCGCTTGACAAACGCGTTTACTAGTCCTGCAACTATTACCCGACCGAGACTAACGAAGTTTCGGATAGCGGTGGAGCCTCGGTCGCGCCGCCGGCGGCGTCCTGTAGCCGTACGAAGCACCCCCGGTGCGTGTTCTGTTTCAGAACATCAAAATTTTCCAGTAACAGGCACCGGAAGCTGCTGCCGTTGAGGCAGACGTGACTGGCGCGCGCCGCGGAGCCCGCGCCCCCGCGCCCCCGCATGCGGCCCGCCCGCCCGGCCCAGCCCCAGCCGAGGTATGATCTGCCGGGCCCTGTTGCATCTATCAAACAACAACTATATTTTGCCGACCTGTTTGTTCGCCGTTACGACGCCCGTCCCGTGTGTTACGTTCAAAAATGATGTTCACAGTGAACAATTGCATTACAATTTTATAAAAATCTGTGAATGTCGATTGTCATCACTTAAAAAGTCGGTAAAGGTCTCGTAAGAGAATTTTCGCGTGGCAGCAACTAGTAGCTGGCCTTATATATAAATATTTAATTACGTAATTAAATATATCTATTATGTATGATATCTCAAAAAGGGCACTCAAGAGGCACTATGTATGAATCACGAGATATATAAATTTGTATATCATTCTCCATACTTAGAAAACATTTTATTTGATTTACTCTTAAAGTAACGGGGTTATTAAAATAAATTACAACATTTACCGCCCTGCAATAGATCTATGCAATGGACACTCAGAATTATAAAATATCAACTTTTATTTTATAAGGCACTTATTGTCACACCTTCTCTATAGAGACGCGCCACTGTGCGAGTGCCACTTCTGTTATTGCCTATTTGTCATAATCTTTCAGTACTGTCTATCATTAACTAGCTGTTCCCGTGCCCACTTCGTTGGGCAATAATTTTTTTTTTGGTTAATATATGTATAGCCTATGACACTCACAAATAACGTGGTTTTCTATTGGTAAAATAATTTTCAAAATCGGTTCAGTAGATCCAGAGATTACCCCTTACAACGTCACAAACTTTTCCTCTTTATAATAATATTAGTATAGATGATATCTGCCAAGAATATTTTTCCGGCCTGTTTGTTATGTAATTCACAATATTGAATACTCATTTATGTGGACCAATGAATCTCGATCGCCATGAGGAAAGGAAACCTGATCCTGAAGATTAAAAAAATAATGATGGCTGTATTTGCTTCTGATTTATTTATTTAATGTTATTTTTAGGGTTCCGTACCTCAGAAGGAAAAACAGGGTCTTTATACAAGAAACGGCGATCCAAATTTTGAATGAGTTAACCGTGTCATGTGGGGTATCATATGAAAGGGCTTCATTGGCACAAACTTAAACAGATTTTTAATTATTTTATAGGTTTCGATTTAATTATGACGAAGAATGAAAAAGTACCTACAAATTTGTACGGAACCCTTGGTGGGCAAGTCTGATTCGCAGTAGACGATGGACTCGTATATTGTGGTCCTTAAAATCTCTTCCATTTACCTTCTTTACAGCCTCTGCAAAAATGTAGCAATTTTAATTATTTTAACAAGAACTATCCATTGTCTGTTTCAGATCCAGTGTATAGCAAGCCCGGAATAATTAGTTAGTTGTATTGTATAAGTATTCGCAAGGATGGGGACTCTGAACGTGAACCGCGCCGTGGCGGACGCGTTCTACCGGTACAAGATGCCGCGCATCTGCGCCAAGGTCGAGGGCAAGGGGAACGGCATCAAGACCGTCATCGTCAACATGCCCGAAGTCGCCAAGGCCCTCGGGCGCCCTGCTACCTGTGAGTAACCCTACATCTACTCTAGAAAGTACACTGGCATCAATACAACATTTCACATTGATTTATCGCACATTAGCTGTGATTTCTGCATTTTGGTTTAAGTGTAGGTATTTTTATCAATAAAACTTACCCTAATATTACTGGTCTCACGAGTTATCATTCATATTTTTATGAAATAATGTTGAAATAACGAAATAATCAAGAATGGGAACTGTCAGATTTTGGTCTTTAATTATATTTTCGAGTATAGGGACATAAATAGCGGAAGTCTCCACTGAAGTGACATTGAGCATGAAGCGGTAATGCTAAAGATTCGCGGCTAGAAAACACAAACCTACAAGACAAGCCAAGCCAAGTCATTTTGACTCTGAGCTTCAAAAGTTTTGGTTGGTAACAATTGAAAGCTTGAGCTAAATTGAATCAATTCAACCAATTATGCTTATTAATCTTTTTTTTATAGGAGACTTAAAACTTCAAAGCTTGAGCACTGAAGATGCTTATAATATAATAAGCCTAATTCATTGAGGATTGATCTTTCAGAGCTCGAATCTTTAATTCTCAAGTCTTAAAAGCTTAACTCCACTTCATTTCTACTACATAAAATGTTGAAATTATGATCTGGGTGATTCCACGGGCGTTTCAACCGCCGTCAGTCCGCTGTCATAAATATTGAAAGAATGAGCTACACCAAGCAGCTAACATTCACACAGAGCTATACTGTTATCGTACTTCTTGCCACAAGTGATCGAATTTTAAGTATATTATCGCCTATTTCTTAAATACTTACGACATCTACAATATTCTCAAATGACCAACTATCACTTTAAACAGCCGTTTTTCGGTAAAAACCAAATCACATACATTGCGAATAGAGCTCCAAAAATCTTCACTTGTTTGGCTCTATCTATATTGTAAGCCGGCTCTAAAGCCGCCACTGTAAACAAACTCTGAAGGGACGTTTGTCGTAGACCCGACGAAGTACTTCGGGTGCGAGCTGGGCGCGCAGACGCAGTTCGACCACAAGAACGAGCGCTTCATCGTCAACGGCTCGCACGACTCTGCCAAGCTGCAGGACCTGCTCGACGGGTGAGTGCACCTTTGAGGTTACCCTGATTTTTACAGGGACATGCGACCATCCGACCACGTTTGTTTCCTTGTTACATAGATAGGGGACTGAAACAACTGAAACAAGGTGTGGCGACACCCCTACTTGTATTGTCAAATCAACAGTTTTGGAAAACCTAAGCGAGCGCGGGACACGGGTCGGCAGTCCGCGCCCACCACTCGTAACGGTAATGACAAAGGTCGTGTCCCGCGCCCGCTTGGTCAAATTCTAAATCTGGTCTGTGTAAATTATAGTTTCAAGTTCAGTAATTAATTAGTTCAACTTTACTAATAATACTAATTTATCTTCTCTCATCTCTTCGAAACCCTCTAAGTATTTATTAACTTCAATTCAACAGTTAAAAAGGCTTAACCAGGCAAAAAGAAGCTTTTTGCAGTCTCTTGCCTCACGTGGCTCAGCCCACGTACAGTAGCAGAAAGCATACGATTTTTCCGTCTTGTGCCCCAGTGGTAGATCCAGTGGCATAGAACGGAACATATGAACCAGGTCTCTCGCATCGGCTCAAACATAGGCCCTTTCTACCCTTTGTTTTTCTTTCTTCCTCGAATGTTGTATTAAGATTAAGAGGTTTCAAACTTAATTTCTGAAAATATAATCCAAAAAAAGGACTATCAAACCCCATGGAAGTGGCCTGGTTAATTACTTATTGATCAAATTCAGTTGGGATAGTATAGCTTTAGTCCAAGCCCACAAAAATTGGTAGTTTTTGATTGCCGATTTTCCATTAGAACAAATTTTAAAAACGGTGCGAACCCGCCGCGTTTAAACATAATGTTTCAAATGGCTCTATCTTTTGTATCGAATGTTAAAAAACTAGCTGAGGTCAGCTTGATGAATTTTCACACAAAACTTGGCCCAATTCTTGGAAAAATATCGCTGATTTTCGAAAGTTTATCTGAGACCATTTGGGAATAGTCTTCTTGAAAATATTCTAATATTCTCGAAAAAACTACGTTTCGAAAGCTGGCTAAGAAACGAAGAAGAAGTATCATAAAAATATTATCTGAAATCGCCAGATACACCCAAAATGTTGGTTATCCGGGTTTTGTGTTGGGTTGTTGTGTAAAATGTTATTGTATTCGCAGTTTCATCCGCAAGTTCGTGCTGTGCCCGGAGTGCGACAACCCCGAGACCGAGCTGATCGTGTCGACCAAGCGCAACACGATCTCGCAGGGCTGCAAGGCGTGCGGCTACCACGGCACGCTCGACTTCTCGCACAAGCTCAACACCTTCATACTCAAGAACCCGCCCGCGCAGGACCCTAGCACTCAGGTACAGTCAAACATTTAAAATTGTGACCCCCCTCTTTGGGCGGAATGATCGGGAGACTGATCGACCGCCCGCCTGATCCGGCCGGGCTTCCCCACTCATCATAGGTCCAAAGTCAATCTGACATTCTATTCTACTGCAATAAGGTATTGTTTCGTATAAGTTACAATCTCTATTAACAACTTCAAGCATTTTTTTTTTAATGGGTCACAAATAACGTTTGTGACATTATCACGGTTACATGGCATGGAATGGCTTCCTTACGTCTTGCTCCGTATCGTCCGTTTTTCGGAAAGGACGGAGGATTCTGCTGGACGCGAGCACAATGTGGGGATTTTTGTTGACGTCACAGTGACTTTCCTCAGTGTCATGTGGACTTCGGACCCGTGAGGTTGTCAATTATTTTAAATGCAAATGGCCTTACACTGTAGCAGGGTAACTTTCATTTGTTTTGAAATTTGGGGATGGTTAAAAGTATAATCTGACCCTAAAAGTTTACCTGAATACAAAAGGTTTTAACGGAAACAAAATAAGCGTAAACCATGCATGACAGTACTGCCGCCCATAAATACCGGGAACTCAAATGTATATTTTTAAGGTTCAGTGCAACTTAATTTTTATTTATTTATTATTTGTATTAGCTAATTGTGTTGTTGCTGTGCAGGGCTCGTCGCTGACGGAGGGCAACCGCGGCAAGCGCTCCAAGCGCTCCGGGCCCGGCGCCAACGGCGCGCACGACGCCGACGGGCCCGACCGGCCGGTCCGTACACCGACACGCACACCAACCACTGGCACACCAGTACAGACACCAACACATACGTACACAGACACAAACACACACGCATACATGCAAACATATGCAAATACGATAAGATTACTAAAAAATGCACTTACATGGGTAATTTATTGAGCAATAGCATGTCTTACACTAATTTATTGCAAAAGAGTAAGACGTCCGCAAAGCTCTCAAAAAAAAAACCGTGTACGTGCACCTTAACATTGATAGCTCAGACTGCAAAATACCTATTGTAATTTAATTGTACATTGAAATATCTCGAATCATTGTCTCATACAAGTATGTATGGCAGGAGTCCGAGGCGCCCGCGGCGGCGACGAAGACGCGGCGCGAGAAGACTCGCCCCGCCGACGACGACGACGACGGCACCTGGACCGTCGACGTCAGCGAGGCCGCCGTGCGCGCGCGCATGCAAGGTACTAACACGCCGAACTCGAGTGGGACGCAGTGGGCTCCACGTCGACACATTGCAAATTGCAAATCAAGGATACATACAAACGAACCATTTTACCTTTTTATAATATTAAGAATTGGATAAGGAAAGCAATCGCGCTGTACAAGTCACGTGGTGCGACTGACAGAAATAGGGCGCTCGCGTCGCGATGCTAGCGTGATACGAGAGAGCATTTATTTTTTTACATACTAAGCGACTAAGCGAGGATTATACTGTGGGGTCATGTGTGTAATTACACTAATAAAAGGTGTATAAGGGAAGCTATCTTAATTGTCGTTTTCTCTCAGATCTGACGGAAGGCGCCAAGTCGATGACGCTGAGTGAGGACAGCGAGAAGAATGAGAAGCAGCGCATGGACCTGTTCTATGCGTACCTCAAGCAGAAGCACGCTGCTGGCGACGTCTCGCTGCCCAAGTGCTGCAACGAACTGCTGCTCGAGGCCGAGAGGTAATGTTTGGACATGCCTGGCGCTGTGTATTTAGTAGAAAGTTTTTAGAAAGCTTGATTGTACGCCGCCGCGAAAGGGGCGAGCGTCCCTTTTTTATTTGCCGAAGTCGTTCGTATGCAAGTTTGTAAGCTGCATTTTTTGCGGACGGTTTTAGAGCTGGTACAGACGGACAGCATTTGTATTGCAACCTAGCTTCAAAATTGGCAGTTCGAGGGAAGTTCTGATGTAGTTGAAGTTGCATCTGCACTGCAAACCGAGCAGTCTAGCAGTGCGCAGTCCGCTTGCAGTTAGCGTGCAGTCTACCTAAGTTTACAGTTTTGATGTAGTTACGTAAACTGCATTAGAACTGCCCTCGATCTGCCATTTTGCAGCTGGGTTGCAGTTAAAATGCTGTCCGTCTGTACCGACGCTAGTTGCACATTGAAAAGTGTTTGACGTGCAGCGGAAGCGCGTTTTCTGCTTGTCCTCCGCTCTTTTTTGCGTTTTCGGGCGGCTCGCTTTGATTAGTACTCTAGAACTAGCGAGTTTATAGTATAGTATGGTATTTGTTGCAGGCTGGAGGTGAAGTCGAAGGCGCCCCTGGTGCTGTTCGAGGTGCTGGTGCGGCCGGCGGCGCTGGCGGCCGACGTGCGCAAGTACCGCGCGCTGCTGCTGCGCTTCACGCGCGCCGACCCGCGCGCGCAGCGGGCCGCGCTCACCGCGCTCGACGCGATCTGCGCGCTGCACCCCGCGCTCATACCCAAGGTCGCCGGCGCGCTCAAGGTAGGCCGACGTGCGCGAGTACCGCGCGCTGCTGCTGCGCTTCACGCGCGCCGACCCGCGCGCGCAGCGGGCCGCGCTCACCGCGCTCGACGCGATCTGCGCGCTGCACCCCGCGCTCATACCCAAGGTCGCCGGCGCGCTCAAGGTAGGCCGACGTGCGCGAGTACCGCGCGCTGCTGCTGCGCTTCACGCGCGCCGACCCGCGCGCGCAGCGGGCCGCGCTCACCGCGCTCGACGCGATCTGCGCGCTGCACCCCGCGCTCATACCCAAGGTCGCCGGCGCGCTCAAGGTAGGCCGACGTGCGCGAGTACCGCGCGCTGCTGCTGCGCTTCACGCGCGCCGACCCGCGCGCGCAGCGGGCCGCGCTCACCGCGCTCGACGCGATCTGCGCGCTGCACCCCGCGCTCATACCCAAGGTCGCCGGCGCGCTCAAGGTAGGCCGACGTGCGCGAGTACCGCGCGCTGCTGCTGCGCTTCACGCGCGCCGACCCGCGCGCGCAGCGGGCCGCGCTCACCGCGCTCGACGCGATCTGCGCGCTGCACCCCGCGCTCATACCCAAGGTCGCCGGCGCGCTCAAGGTAGGCCGACGTGCGCGAGTACCGCGCGCTGCTGCTGCGCTTCACGCGCGCCGACCCGCGCGCGCAGCGGGCCGCGCTCACCGCGCTCGACGCGATCTGCGCGCTGCACCCCGCGCTCATACCCAAGGTCGCCGGCGCGCTCAAGGTAGGCCGACGTGCGCGAGTACCGCGCGCTGCTGCTGCGCTTCACGCGCGCCGACCCGCGCGCGCAGCGGGCCGCGCTCACCGCGCTCGACGCGATCTGCGCGCTGCACCCCGCGCTCATACCCAAGGTCGCCGGCGCGCTCAAGGTAGGCCGACGTGCGCGAGTACCGCGCGCTGCTGCTGCGCTTCACGCGCGCCGACCCGCGCGCGCAGCGGGCCGCGCTCACCGCGCTCGACGCGATCTGCGCGCTGCACCCCGCGCTCATACCCAAGGTCGCCGGCGCGCTCAAGGTAGGCCGACGTGCAAGAGTACCCCCCTCACGTCACAAGCAGTCTCAAAGGAGTACTCGAAGCGTCCTCCGAGGGTTAGCCGACGCCCCGATCGAGCCAGCCCCGGGTACCTCTTAGCTTCACCGTAGATGACCAATCTACGGTCACTGAGACCCTGCGAAGAGTGCTCGAAGTACCTAGTGGGACCTTTACTCACAATCGACAACGATGACGTTTTCTTCGGAAGAACTCGCATCACTCTTACGCGATTGTGACATTGATCTGTGAAAGAATATCTTTAAAAAGTGGTGTTGATCATGCTATTGTTTGTTGACAGTTGCTGTACGACCTGGACATCGTGGAGGAAAAGGCGATCGTGGAGTGGTTCCACAAGCCGTCGCGCAACACGCTCAGCAAGGAGGTGTGCGCGGACGTGCGGCGCCGCGCGCAGCCCTTCCTCGACTGGCTGCAGCAGGCCGAGGAGGACAGCAGCGACAGCGACCACGAGGACGTCGAGGTGCGATACACTTATCATACCTACTGCTAATGCCAAACTCAGTCGTAAATTTCTAGGGCTATTTATTTCCTAACGAGGTCATGAATTTCCTAACGAGCGTGCTCATGAAGCATGTGTGTGAACGAGGAGACGAATTCTACCAGTTAGTTATTCTTTGCATCCGCTTTAAGCTTTACATAATCCCGACGAACTTCATTTTTTATATCATAAAAATGATAAACGATCACACATGACACTAGATAGTAAGTATTAATTGTCACCTATAACCATTTGCATTCTCAAGATTACAGTCATAAGATTGCGAATGCGTTGTCTAATTTGGAAACTAACATAATAGTAGTTTAACAATTGATGCTTAATGAGAGGGCCTTAAAATACGAGTGTGGTTTTATGAAACGAGCGTTTTAAGGCCTAATTATGTACAGTCGCATACACTATTTTATTTACACACATATCATAAGTACCCTAATGATGGGTTCAAAAGCCGACGACTTGACGACAAAACTGGATTAATTCCTTTTTCGGCACATTCTTTTTTGGACATATTCCGTTTTCGGCACATTCTTGTTTCGGCACATTTTAGTAAATAAATTATACTATGAAATACTTGTGACTTTGCTTGCGTAATAAAATAAAATAATATTTATTAGTAAAATATTATATTATATGTTATAAGTGGCCAGTGCTAATATGCTCTTCAATTGATAAGATCCTCATTACAAAAATTACCTTACTATGTCACTGCCGTCTACTTTGCATTAGGTATCTGTTGTGGTTAAGTACACTACAAAATAACCCTAGGCATTTGAAAATTTCAGAATAATGATGCTTTCGGAATTATGACTCTTCGGGATGTTCCCATCCACGGGTGTGGTGGTTGATGTTTCATGTAATTTTTGTCGTGAAAGTTCGTAGTTATCTCTATGACAAGCAAAGCGAGCGAGCGAGATAACAGGAACTTACATCAAAATACGATATCAAAACATTATTTACTACATCTGATAAATATTACTTCAAGCAATATTTATTCGATGAGGTATTTGTAGTATTCACCATTGGAATATATTTTATTGTATTTCTTTCTTGCACGCTATTTATATATACTTATGTCTTGAAAATAAAAATAACTATACCTAGGATTAATTTCATTTGTTGTATATAATGATTTATGCCCAAAACGGAATGTGCCGAAACAAGAATGTGCCGAAAACGGAATATGTCCAAAAAAGAATGTGCCGAAAAAGGAATTAATCCAAAAATGGCGGCGAAACAAACTTGTGCTGTGTCAGTGTCACAAATATGAGAAGTTTTTTGTCATCATAGAATTCATAGACAAACGAATGAAGTCCCTATTCTCATGTCACTCGAGATCAAATGTTTATATTAAAAAAACATACTGAATTGATGTTTCATATCGATAATTGTTTTAAAATCTATGGATACTAGAATAGAGACCCTCTCGAGTAAGCTGTTCCAAATTTAAATTCATAACCTTACAAAAATCGATACTGTAATAACATTACAGTACAGATTTTACCTACTACCACAGACAAGAAAGTTCACATAGTAAAATTGGTTTTAATGATGCTGGTCATTTCCTACGGTTTCTGAACGCATTTTAGAGCACTAATGATATATGCGTGGATAAAAATCGTTTATGCTATTAAATTCACCGTATGTCTTAATATTATTATATTCCATACCGGAACAAACGGCGAATACTGCTGTTTGGCGGTATATCCAAAATAATGTCGTGCGATCGATCCAGACGGACCCTGCACAAGGTTATACCTTCATTAACTGTTTCGAAATGATCGTAGCTCACTTCAGTCGGCCCTTTAAGTAGTTCCCGCCTCCGAATGCAGTGATAGTGATGAGTGTGTGTTTGTTGCAGATCGAGTACTCGGACCGCGTGGCGGCGCCGGTGCGCGCGGCGCCGCGGCGGCCCGCCGACGACGCCGACATCGACGTCGACATCGACGCCATCTAACCACCCCCCCCCGCCGCGCCCCCACACATCCAACGCTTCACACAGAATACTTGGTTCGCCAATTTTGGCAAAACGACCGGCATCCGCGCTGCGAATGTGGAGCGAAAATTAATAGCTAAAATAACGGAATAAACCGAGCGGGCCCGTTCGGTCGCAGGGGGCCCCCGCCGTTCGGCGCTGACGGTTCACGGATGGCGATTTTTTGACGATTCCGGCGGCCGAGGCCGTCCCGCCCGCTTCCGCGTCGAGCCGGCGGCCCTCCTGCTGCCGCGTTCTTAAAACGCTATTTATTGTTAGGATTACCGTGTATCCGTATACTTTTTTTACACCTTTTTTGCAATGAATTATTTCATTTTAGATCATATTTCTTAAAAAATATTTATGACTAATAAATTATGTTACTATCGACGGTTAAATTGACGCGTCTCCGGGCGTCCGCGTCGAGCGTCTCGCCGGCGCGAGGAGGCGGCGGCGGGCCCGGGCCGGCCCCGGCCCGATTCCCGACGGCTTCTCCCAGTTAGACTAAGATCGCTCCCGTTTTTCTATTACCGAAACTTCGTTCCTGTATGTATGTAGATAATTTTATTTGATACTTATATTACCCGCGCGCGCGGTCGGGCCGCAACCGTCACAAATTGACCGCCACGACACGAGATCTGAGGCGGTGCATTTTAATGGAATGTATAAAATTAAATTTAATAGAAATTGGTTTAGAATTAATTGTAAATCGGAATCGGCGGCGGGGTTCAGTAAAGCGACTGATTCGGGACTTTTTAATTTTATTCACAAACTTTCCGAGAAAAACAACTTACGTTTAGCGCACCAGAAATCCGGCGTTTTCGCGCACAATCATGATGGTCTCGTCTAAACTGAAATGGCTCTCGACGGATGTATTTAGAGTTGATATGATTTGTTACTGGGCACCGCTCGCACTCGCTTGTATGTTACTTAGGTTAGTTTATTTGCTACCGAGCCTCGGTGTCCGGCCGGCGCGGCGTCCGCGTTGCCGCCAAGCATTTATACGTATGCGCCCATAGCGACAGCGGACTGGCCCTGTCGGCGCGCGCGCCGCGCCGCCCGCTCTATGATAGGCTAGGGTCCCCGGGGTCCTGTCCCCTTACTATTCATTAATAGACTAAATTGCAACCTGACGACTTTGTTTTGTATTCAATACATTTTTGGATTCTGAATATTGGTGTTTTATTTGTATAGTGTGTTAACCTTTTGGCGGATGTATCCCCATCACTGACTGATTAATCCGTCACTGTTGTCAGCAGAAAATATACCATCGTGAGTGCCCATGAGGTTGAAATATGCGTTAATTTTAATGCGTTATTGGCGTGTCATCATTTTACAGTGGTCAAAAGGTTAAATAATCTTCCTAATGGCTATGACTGATTAATCCGTCACCGATGATAGCACAAAAAATGGGTTCTTCCACTCGAATCAACTAAAACCGGTTCTTCCCACCTTCCACCTCCCGAGACCACCCGAGCTCCTAATTCTGGATTCTTTTGGCCCTTCGCGCCCTCGGAAGAACTAACATAATCTAAACCTACCTGTTAATTTTGGCCATTCTACGAATACGATAACAGGTCAAAGATGGTTTTTACCCCTCCTTCCCCACGGCACTACTAAGCCGCACTACTGACCAATGATTTCTATTTCTAATTAAAATTTGACGGAGTCGACGGAGCTCCGCTATCGCGGAGCTCCTTTTTCTGGGTGGTTTGGCCCTTCGGGCCTGCTGAACAACTAACATAACCTAAACCTACCTCATATTTATGATACTAGTTTTGGTCAGTAGTGCGGTTTAGTAGTGCCGTGGGGCAGTCCCCGTTTTTACCGCCTAGAATCGCGTCCCAGGTCAATTCCGTATAATCTTGAATGGAAAATCGTTTACGTTAGCGTTGTTGCTGGGGCTCTATTCTACTTTGTAAAACCAGATTGCCTTTGACATGTCATCGTATTGTTGTTTAACTCTGCCGCCATTACAGTACTGTCAAGTGTCAAGTAAATAGGAGCTATCTTAACGACGTAGACAATACGTTACCTTTCAAAGACAATATGTAAAGGGGCTTCTAAACGGGCCATATTTTCACTGCAATATGTGGCCGGCAACTATTGGTGTCCCTCTCTTACTCTTATATTAGAGAAAGACACCAATAGTTGCCGGCCACATATTGCAGTGAAAATATGGCCCGTTTAGAAGCTCCTTAAGCAAATTATACAAAACAGTAGTGGCTCAAAATCTGCAAGTGCTACCTTTACAGCGTACCACACGAGAGTTACCGGTGCGTTGCGTCGTCGCAACGCTGTGATTTTAACCTTTTCAAAGCCAAACATGTTTGTTATGCTATGCAAATTACACCTTATTGATACGAAACAAAGGTTTCTTTAGTCTTGAACTTGTGACGGCTGTAGCCAGGCTGTAGGCTGTAGGCCAGAGAGTGGCGTACAAAAGGTTAACCTAAGGTCGGATTTTTATTCCCACAGAAAAAATGTAAACAAAGTTACGTCAGTGTCAAAGTGACATTTCAGGGGATCTCAAAGTTTGGGCCAGCAAGAAATATAATATTCAGTTATCATTTCGCTCGTACCGTGATATAAAAATAAATTTGAGAAATAATTGAAATTAAAATCACACAAATGAGTCTCTGGTAAGCTATTACGACGGAAGCACGAATTGTGAAGCGAAACGAGCGAAGTGACGTCTCACATCAATCAAGCAGCCCTCAACTTGTTGACATAGGTGTATCGAGTCAATGATACCAGTGCAATAAATAAATTATGCATACAAAAACAGTTTTCTCGTTTTAAATTAATACAACAAAGAATTTATATCAAAATAAAGTTTGCCATCAATAAATTAAATTCTTCAATCTCGATTACAATACATAGTTTTTTTATAGAAAGTCGATTTCTTATAAATGTGGAAAGTATAAATATTTTGAATACTCCTAATGTTTTTCGTTAACGGCAACACCTTTCTTTAAAAAAAATCTGTGGGAATAAAAATCAGACCTTACAGCGAGACGCAGGTATTTTAACGCATCGTATAGCATGTCGTTCTAATTTATATGTAGAACAACGGAGCGCACCGGCAACGCCCGTGTGGCACCTTCTTTTGCATGCGCGTAACACTAGAAAGTTTAACGTTTTCGTGACGGATATATCCGTCATTGGCAATTGACTGACGGATATATCCGGCACAGATGAAAGCTTATAAGAAATATTGAGAACGAACAATAATTGAGAAATTATTATCTCATACTCTAGCAGATACTTAAGATATTGGAAATAAAATCATCTCAGAGTTTTCAATTGTATATTTTTTGTTCTTTTAGTGACTAAGAATGAACAAGGCACTCGTAAGGTAACTACATGTAAGTACATGTATTTATATATGTATGTATATCATTTAAAAACTACTTACGTACTAGTAAGTTAATGAGATCTTATTCTAGTACATAAATATGTGCTCAGAGGAAATGATACTTCTGACTTTAACTTAAGGCTGAGATTCCAATAGCACCAATATTCAAATATCGATTAACCAAAGCGTTAGGTTTCTCTTAAAAATAAATTAAAAATTGTAAAACATTTTCAATATCTGATATTGCAAAAGTAACAAAAAATAAGTACATTTATAAAATAAATAAATGACAACTATTTTATATTATTGGCTAGTTTTGCTACCAAAATTAACTTATGTCTTAAAGTTTTAAAGCCTGGTACAGTCAAGGGCAATAATTATTTAATCCCGCAGCAGAACACAACTAATAATGGCCCGCGTCAAAGCGCTTAGGCCGGTACCGGAGAGCCACAAATAGTATACAGTAAAACTACACAACTTTGGCCCTAGCTTACAACAATAGTCCAGTTTTACTTATCACATTATTATTAAAATATGATAGCTGTAGCTATAGCTAGAGTTTAGAGCAATTGATTTTAGGCTGAACTGTACATATACCCAGCAATAATAGCAGTAAGGTATCATATTTTATAATAATTTAATGTGGAAAATTGGACTATTGTTGCAGGCTAGGACCATAGTTGTGTAGTTTCACGGTAGCATATTCCACGCGCCATATTAATTGTGTACGACTATAATTACATCGCATTATATTATTTTGATTGGGCAATAGGTCAACATGTCCCTATTTCACTCTGGCCTGATTAATGGCCAATTTCGTTATATTCCTTATATAATTATATTATAACGTACCTTCCTAACGAACATTACAATATTATCTCAAGCAAGTACAGTCGAAGGCATAGATATTAGTAGGGTTAGCAAAATCGCCTTTAACCTTGGTTCAAAGAATTAATTAAATTTTGTATTAGTTCCTTTTTTTCATAGTGTCACTACTGGATTTAACCCCTTAGTACCGTTTGGTAACCAAAATTTCGTAACCAGGTACATTTAAAGGTGGTTATGAAATTTTGGTTACCAAACGGTACTAAACCGATTTAACGTGCGACATGTCATACATGGCTGACAGCGCAAAATAGGCCTGGTTGGTTGCTTTCGGTTAAAGCTGTCATTGGCGTATGAGTGCCGTCGTCTCTTGTATTTGACATAGAGTTGAAAAGGGTTAAAATATTAAGAGCAGTGATCACACGAGTGTTTTAAGGCCTAATTATGTACAGTTGCATACATTACTTTATCTACACACATATTATAAGTACTCTAAGATGCATTCAGATTTCAGAATAACAATCCGGATTTTAACAAACAGGCGGCAGAACAAACAAATGGCGGCAAAGCTAACCTGAGGCCCTACTTTGAAAATCGAAGTTCGAAGTTACGTTAGCTCCATCCCTGTTACTCGTCATTCGAGACTAAATCGAGAGAAAGGGATGAAGCAATCGTAACTTCGAACTTCGAATTTCAAAGTAGGGCCTCTGGGTCACGAATATGAATGTTTTTTTTAAATCATAGACAAACTAACAAAGTCCCTATTCTAATGTCATTCGAAATCAAAATGACGTACGACACTTTACTTAAAATATACCGAGTCGACGTGATACTAGAATTGGCCCCCTGTTTGAATTGTGTTGGTTTTGGAAGATGTTCCAAATTTGAACAACATTACTTTATCAAAAGTTGTATCGTAATTTTAATATCAAAAGTTGTATCGTAATTTTAACTTTTCATTACGTCTAAGAAAAAATATCATAGTAAAATTGTATCTTGTAATGCTGGTCATTGTCTACGGATTCTGAACGCATTATACAGGACTTATGATATGAGTGTAGATAAAATATATTTTTAAAAGTGCCCTTGACTGTAAGTGCCTTTAAAATACCTACAATAAAAGTCTTAAAAACTAATTATATGTAAATGCACGAGTATATGAGCTTATTTGAGTTTCCAAGTTATTTATACACATTGCATACCGTCTGTAAGACACGTTTGTCAGTTTTAATTCAAAAATTCAAAATATTTATTTGTTAAAAGCAGGTACAGAAAATAGGTCTTATGTTATAAAAGGAACATCCACTTTTTACCTGTAAATAGGCATACAAATTAAGTTCGGACTATTGCATTTTATTTGTGCGATATGATAACCGTTAACTTTTTAGCGGTGAATGGTATAAATAAAGCAACCCACTTGCGTTCCTACTTGGAACATATTATTCGAATAATCATTCAATGGAAATACATGTAACTTTGAATTATGTAATAGGTCTGCGTCATAAGAACAATTTGAGCAAACGCCCGTCCCGCTCGAAAACTAAAGAACAACTATCAACCGATACCACGTAAGGGCTTTCAAAAAATTACCCTACAAAGGACGGTAGAGCACTTGCGATTGTAAGAAATGTTTTGAACAACTGGGAGAGAGGGCGGAAAAGGAGCTTTGGACATCATTGAGCCCTTCATCATCTCTAAAAGTAAGGGCATCATAGTTAATACCGGGATATTTGCTTAAAAAGGTCCGCGGTGTGAAGTTTACCCTTTCGACGCCATTAACGGATATCACCTAAGGTACTATCGCGATCGTTAATTTGTGACCCATTTCAAGAAAAATAGGCTTGGAGTCGTCAATGTCATTAGAGATGCCAAATCATTTGTAACTTATAGGAGACTCAACCTTATTGTTGTAGAATGTCAAAATGACTTTGGACCTAAGGTGGGTCCCAAATTTAAGTTAGTGACTGTACACCACTAGCGACGGATTAATCCGTCAAAGACATTGCAAATATAGCGTATATGTTTTTCTCATAAGATTAAGGTTCTGTTCTTCAGCTGGCGTGTTATGTCGTTGCGAAGGTTACACGCCGTTGACGACGGTGTTGGGCGTGGCGACGCTGAACGAGGTGATGAAGACGTTCACGATGGTGACGAGGAACACGCCCAGGACCGTCATGTTGTTGATCTTGTCGGCCTTGCAGATCTCCTTGTGGTGGTTCACGTCGTACCGGCTGTTCATTATCAAACCCACGCCTACTGCTATCTGGAAAGGGAAAATAATGCTTGATAATTTTACTACGCGTTGACCTAATTGGTAAAGACCCTGCCTGTGAAACTAGCGGCCCCGGGTTCGATTCGGGCAGGGCAAATATGTGAGTGATGAGCGACATATAGTTCGCCAATGCTACAGTTGTTTTATCTTACGATAGCGGGTGGGTGATACTTGTATCTGTAGATGCACGCGCATTTTGTTTCTAAATGCGCGTGCGTGGCCGTCGTCGCTTAGCGACGCCGTAATGTGGGTGTCTATGTATTATATACGCGTCACAACCCACCTATCGTAAGATAAAATAAATGCACCACATATTTTAAAGTACAATGTTTCACAACGAAGTACATTGCATTAGCAAAATAACAAGATAATTTAGGGATATATTTTATCCTTGGACATTATTGATGTGTGTTAAATTTGCTGCAGCAGCTGTACCTGTAGTAGGATGCTCATGGTGATGAAGACCAGGCTGGGGTAGAAGTAGGGGTGCGCGGTGGAAGACTCGAGCACGTACCGCAGCTGGTTGGCGTTGGCCGAGAGCAGTGCCAGGTCCATCATGCCTTGGGCCAGGTTCTTCTTCTGCTGGTAGGTGTTCACATCCACCTCGGACTGGGGGATTGTGATCGTTATTTTTGTGTTTAACATAAGTGTATTTTATTTGTTTATTGAAGTAAAACAAACAAACATTGACAATCATTAAAAATGCACCGTTAAACTACATTTTGGTTTCTCGATGCGCTATTCCACGTGAGCTACAAATAAATACGGACCTACATAAGAGAGTTTAAAGTAAGTACGAGTATCCTCGTATCTATTCTATGAGCGGCTGCAGTGGAAAGAGAGAGTGCCTTTAGACATAGGTTAACCTATGTAAAGGCAGTCTCCAAAAAAAAGAGGACGTCTATCGGTAAAACTACTGGCATAGAGGCATTTCCATTTAAGTCCCCAGTGTTGACAACACGTTTGCGTCCTAAGGATTAGAATGCAAATATCTATGGGTCTCAGATCCCACTTACCACCTGGTGGCCTGTCTAAATTCGTTTGCCTTCTCATCTTCATTTGCACAAAAAAAAGTGCAAATATGTATGACACCCTAACCCTCTAGCTACCGATGTTCTTATGGCCGCAGCACTCAGAGTCAGCTCATGCCGATTAAGTCGTACTTTAGTAACGATTTTTCATAGACAAGTTTGAAAAAGGAACGAGTTGTCTTTAAAATTTCCCTGAGTACGGCGGTCGGCGGTTAGGGGAGTCAGGGGTAATAGGAGTCAGAAGGCGGTGGTCAGTGTTCTAACATCCAGACGAAAGAATATAAACAAACGGATACCGGCCTAAAAGACTCGTTACGTAAAAGCTCGCGCTTCCGTGACTAGCGTAGTCATCCCTGAGGGCCCTGGCAAGATGCATTGCGCTAACTAGCGTTTCTATTCGTTTCGTTTTTAAACCAATCGCGTCACTGGTAGATCACGTGACTTTTCGTATCACGTCATCTACCAGTGACGTGATTGGTTTAAAAACGAATCGAATAGAAACGTTAGTTAGCGTAATGCATCTTGGCAGGGCCCTCTGAGTAGGCCGATAATCGTCTGTTTGAACGCTGACCACCATTATCCTCTATCTCCCCGAGATGATATGGTAACTTACACCGGGAGGCAGGGCGGGTGATATGGGTCGATCTCCGTAGCGCGTGTCCAGGCCGAGTCCGTTCTCTGCAACACAAGATCATGCTAATGTTTGAGTAAACATGCGCTTACGCAGCACTGCAGCTGATGCGTAACCAGGATTAACTCGGTTTGAAGTAACGGTAGTAAGTATGTATGTTGGTACTGGTTATTCGCCTGATTAGTTGCGCTGTTGCGAACTAGATTCGGGAATAAAGGTTATGACGTGTTGAATTTTATAATAAACATATCTACCTAACTAGTATATGAATTGGAAAACAGTAAGATATCTGATCAAAGTGAAAAAAATATATAAGTATTTGAAAAATATTCATGGATTCAGAAACTCCAAGTTTTGCAATTATCCTAGGTATAGTATATTCAAAGTAACTTTCAGAACCAAACAAAATTGTAGGTATCTTTCGATTACAAGTTAGGGCCTCGACATTTCTCGGTTTCTTTCGCATCAGATAGGAAGTTAAACTACATTGCTGCGTTATCAATAAAAAGTTACTTACATGACAGTGTAAAAAAAGTAACATACACAATGAATCGGAATAGGTACCTAGTGCTAATTTGCGTAAACTTGATTCTAATCATTCACCCCCGAATGAAATAAAAATAGTTATCGTAAATGAACATACGTAGTTTGAGGTAAATTAGCACTAGAAGCACTACCTATTCCGAACACCCGTGATAATCTTTGCTAAAATCTGCTCAGTTTAGTTGACAAAGTATTTCTTTATAAATACGTTATTCATACAGTGCGTGAAGCATGCATAGTTGCATGCATTACTGCATATTAATGCCTTATGAGTAAATTACGTGTCATCCAAGTGCGATGTACCTACTTATACCGGACGGAGGTTTATTTCTGTTCAATTTCAGCAAATTATCTAGTATTTTTTTTAAATCTTAAACATTTTTTGATTGAGATATTTTGTACAAAACCGTTTATTTGTTTAGTTGTTGGTGAAATTTCACATACAATTTTGAATGCTTACGTACCTAATTTAGTGGTGGTAGGACCTTGCTCAGGGTCCATGTGGGTCGCTACCACCATCTTATCCTTTAGTTTACCACCAAGCAGCAGTTCTGGTTTGGGAATAAGATAACCAGTAAAATTACTAGCATAGAGGCATTCCTCCTTAGTCCTAAGGGTTGGCAACGAATTTGCAGTCTTAGGATTGCAGTCTTGAGAATGCAAATGTTTATGGTCTCAGATCCAACGAGTCTAATAATGCAGTATTAAACTGTAGTTTTTAATCAAATAAGTAACAAAAAAGTTGTAAGTACAATTTAAATGTTGATTGCAATAACGTAATATTAATAGCTGCTTTAGTCCAAACTTTTTTTTTTCAATTAATATCTTTTAATTCAGATTCAGATTCAGTTTCAGATATTTATTGGTAAAAACACGTTTTTACAAGTCATTTTTTAATGATATTGGGTAAGTACCTAAAAATTAAGTGATATAAAATTGAACACCCCCAATAAAGTCAGGAAAAGTCGTGCAACCATGCATATTGTGTAATGCGCTCATTCATATATGTGTAAGTATGTATAATATGTAGGCCATACATGCATATCAATAAATTGTAAAATAAAATTACAAATTCTTAAGATTCATAATCAAGGACGTTAGTACAGTCTGCCAAATGAGGTCTGTCACCGTTGAATCCCGCTGCACATCATCATTATGATATTATAATAATAAAATCGGTACGATGCATCCGTCAGTTCGAAGTGTTGACTTTAGTTTCATTTTTACCCGACTGCCAAGAAGGGTCTATGTTTTTACATGTATTTTACGGACTATAAGCCAAACCTTTTCCAATCGAATTAAGTCATTTTTAAATAGTCGGCAAAAAATATATTGGTTACTATTTTTAAATCTCACAAATACAAAAGAAGCACTTGCTCTTGTTAGTTTTTATATTTAGGCTATCTAGTTTGTAATGACCTTAAAAACTTAAAATTGTTTTAGTGTATAGCCTAGGTTTAGCTACAGATGTAGTAAATAAAAATAATCAAACGATAACGTATTTTGTTGTAAAAGTTCGTATTTATTTCGTTTTCTCAGCTAGTTTAATCGACAATCTAGATGAGAAAGAAAGAAATACGAACTTATCAGACGAAATACTATGTCGTTATGTCGTTCGATTATTTACTACATCTGTAAGTCCTTTGGTCATTTGCACAAAGGTTAGACACCGTCATAATCAACACATAGATATAAGCAATGTATCAGCTCATAAATATCTGGTCACGTCATCGCATCGTCCTCCGACTTGCTCGTTGATGGTCAACAACATAGCTTAAGGTTTAGATATATACATGCAGTTTAACCTGACAGTCATTATGTACTCTGTGGTAGAAAAAGTTGTTTTTTATTTATGTCCCTTATGGAAGAGCGATGACTCTTACACGGGTGCTTATCAGTTAAAAAAGAGATCCCAAAAACTGTAAAAAAGTTGTATTAGGATATTGTTTTTTTTTTTAAAGCACACTGCGGACTTTAACAAGTTACATTCTGTGAAAGTTATCCTCCTCTGGTACATAATCACTGTCAAGTCTAAAGAACCACCAACTCATCTGAGAAACATCACAGCGTAACTTGAAAGTAGCTTATTTTATTTTTTACGTTCGGATTATTTATTGTTTCTTTACCACAGACACAAAAAAGGTGTGTGTTTGATGCATTTTTCAGTGTCTGTCTGTTTTCCCCCTAAAATCCCTTAAAATTTCATGTCCATCTGTCTGACCCAGGGATGTTGCGGATGTAGATATTTTGAAACTCACATCCGCAGACGCTAAAGCGATATGTAGCTGACAAAAGTTACTTACATTAAATGTTTTTTTATGTAATCTTTATCTTACTCATGAAAATGTTCGTACAAATATTTGAGCTCGATGAAAGTACTCGTACAAAACTAATTAAGTCACGCACACGTAACAGCATTATCACTGGGCGCCGTTCTTGCAGCGCTGGTCACAGATACGCATCCTCATAAGGCGGACTGTCCACGGGAGCAGAGCGGTGTGCAAGGAAAAAATCCACCAATAGGAGAGATGCGCTGAGCGAGGCTACGAAAATGAAGTATTGGTATTGGTGGATTTTTATCTCGCTCACCGCTACGCTGCCTCGCTCCGCTACAGTGGACAGACACCCTAAGCTCCGCATCGATTTTTGTATGCGGATTCTCAAATCAATGCGGAAGTTCCGCGGTTGCTGTCGATTATAATATCCGCAGCATCCCTGGAGGCCAGTCGTGTTACTGGTGGATGATGTGATACGAAAAGTCACGTGACCTACCAGTGACGCGATTGGTTTAAAAACGAAACGAATAGAACCGCTAGTTTCGTAATGCATCTTGGCAGGGCCCTCTGTTCTGACCGTACAGCCTTCTTAGTCTTGGGTTATTGCGCGGCTGTTCGTCGAGTTACTAGTTTATCGGGTTGGTATGGATGGTAAGGCGTTCTCAGACGGGTCGGTGGCGAGCTACATTGCTGACAAGTGCGACCAGTCACCGTAGGGGTAATCGGGCTCGTCGGCGCCGGCCCAGTTCCATTTACCGTCCCCGCCGTCCAGCGTGCTGGGCTGCTCCTTGCTGTCGTGCTCGGAGCCCTCTGGAACACATCAAAGACAAATGAATGAATATAGGGCCCGTATTAGGGAGCGGCCATACAAAATTAACGCCATGTAATTGCTATGAGCTATGACCCATTCTTTTGTTTACGTAACGTCCCCGTATTATACGCGTCGGTGTGGCCGATCCTTTATGGTCGCGTTTATCGTTGTGGATAAAGCATCCATCACTGTCGCACTAGCATACTGATCAGAAAGTGACTCTTGCTTTATCGATAAACAACCATAATAGGCCCGCTGGGGACAAAAAATATTAGCAGGCCAATGTAAGAAGAACACTGAAACGTCAAAGCTCGACAAAACAGTTTTGATTGGCTGGTTAACAGAGCCACGGGTTTTTTTATATTTAGTTAAGTGCCTATGCAAATGGAGTGTCGGCACAAATTTAGCTCTAGGCTTGTACGTCTAGAGGTACTAGACGGACATCGATAACGATACCTACATAAGGAAATACCTAGAAAATATTCGAGACTTGGGAACAAAAACTCGCGCATATCACAGAAATATTTGCCCCTACCGGGAATCGAACCCGGGACCACTAGTTTCGTAGGCTGGGTGACTACCAATTACAATGTCAACATTCATTACCGCGAATTGATGCACTACAGTACCGAGAAAGCTTTAATTAAGTTCTGCCTTTCGTACTGCGTTTGTATTTTTACTTTAACATTAACGCACACTAGTGCTATCATTTTTTTTTAAATCACAGCAATATTGACATCTTGTAAAATAGTAAACTTTTTTCAAACAAAGAAATATCATTACAATTTAAAACGTAAATGTGAAAAACTCTATTATAAAGTAAAGTAAAAAAAGGGAAAACAGCTTTTTTTACTTTACTTTATAATAGAGTTTTTCACATTTACGTTTTAAATTGTAATGATATTTCTTTGTTTGAAAAAAGTTTACTATTTTACAAGATGTCAATATTGCTGTGATTCAATAACACTTCAATTTTATTTTCGCAAGCGTGTTCAAAAATGACGTAAGAAATGCGTAAGCATCATTACACCTCCACCTCCACCATCCCACCCCGACTGCAAAGACCAACTTTATTTATTTATTTATTTATTTATTTATTTATTATAGGAAAACCAACAGCTGATAAATTACCTTAAACATAACATAAGACACATAAAGCCAATTACAGGTTTTCACGGATAGAAATAGAATATAATGAAAGGAACAAAGAGAAACACTTCCCTAAAGAAAGCATTACATGCGAGAAATCACTCAAGCAGAAACTGCACAGTAAAAACAAAGTCTAAATGGCAGCAAAAAGGAAAAAGGACAAAAGAGTTACAAAATTAATCCAAACTAGATTTTATGGATTGTTACCGCCAATTAACATTATTTAAAATAGTCACACGTTAAGTCCCGTCCTACACGGGGAATTTTGCTATTGAAAATATCTAAATTCATTTTTTTAGACAACTTGTTTAAATTAATACTTGCACGCCTGAGAAAAGTGTTACGTCTATATTTACGCGGACAGTAAGGAACAGAAATTGGAGGAAGATGCCTTTTGGTCTTGGTAGGAACAGTGAAAGATAGGACCAACTTAGAACAATCGTATCATAATTTAAGTACCTACTATTAAAATGCATGCAATTAAATTTATTTATTTATCTATCAATATGTACCTAGGAGCCACAATGTAAGTTGGTTAAGGACACGTTATCTCCCCGGTCTATAATAGGTCACCGCTTCCTGACCTCAAGGTGATATCGAAAGCGCAGTATGCATTGTCAGCTCGACACGAAAACAAAAGGTTATCAGGTAAATAACCCCGAAACGATTACGACCGTATGTACTATCACAGGCGATTGATAACTCTTCCAAATGATTTTCATTAAACCTATGTGAGAACCAAGTAGTATAAGGACATCTCCCCGGTCTATAATAGGTCACGGCTTCCTAACCTCGATGTGATATTTAAAGTGCAGTGAGCATTGTCACGTTAACATACGTGACACGTGGGACGTTAATAGAAATACCGACACCTCGTTTGCCGAAATCGGGCCATTCATTCAACCTCTAAGGGGGAAGAAATCAGCATACATACATACCTAAAAGTTAAATAGCATAACTCTCCTTCTTTGGCAGTCAGGTAAAAAGAGAGGACTGGGGGGGTGGGGGTTATTCAATTCATTATATTTAATTCAGACTCTGGGTCCATAAGAGTGTTAGTAAGGTCAGTTCATTCTTACTTGTCTTATATAGTAAACAACTTTCTAACCTCAAAATGAACCTTTTTTTAGCTAAAACAGCTCTTTTATCGTAAATAAAGTAAACTGAATAAACATTATGGACATCACTTGGCTGCTTGGATGATTGCTTTATTTTGTTTAAAATAGCTGTTTTAGCCAAAAAAGGTTAATTTTGAGGTTAGAAAGTTGTTCATTATAAAAGACAAGTAAGAATGAATAGACCTTAATACAATAATCTTACAATCTAGGTTTCAGTACAATTAATATAACGGCAAACAATGTCAACAATAAGTTAATTTATCATGACATAGCTATGCAGTTCATTTTACGGCGAGCGTAAAAGACTGATCTATAGCAGTTATATAACTCTGTCCTTTTCTCTCAGGGTAAACTGCACTGCATATCTTTGTCATAGTAACCCCCTGATCATAAACTAAGTACATAGTTAAGTAGGTTTTTTTTTACTAATAGTTGACGATGCACCAACTTATCTGCAATTTAATTTTGAATCAGTGGGAACCGTGTCGGCGATAATTAATTATAAACTGAGTCACGGACATAATTGCGGTTTAATTAAACAATTGATTTACCTTATTAGCTTAGACTGATAACTAGAGGTAAACCAACAAAGCCACGTGACTCAGCTCTGCATCAGTAATTGCACGCTTTTGTACAGTCGAGTTCATAAATATGTATACAATTTAGTACCTTGTCACTTTAATCGCTGTGACAATTCATATATGGCAGTTTAAACATGAAATTAATTAGACAAGGTACTAAAGTGTACACGTATATATGAACTCGACTGTACCTTGTCGCGTTAACGCGTTTAAGAGAGTTGCGCAACAGTTCAAACGTAAGGTTAAAATGACAAAAAACTTATAGTACAACGGTCACTAAACTGTTACTTTTTACAAGCTTTTATGATTATGCTAAACGTACGAGTCCATTTTTAACCAGCTTCGCTGTTTGGAATGGACTGCGATTTGGAATCCCCGATGATAATGCCATATGGTTTCTAACTGATATAATGATGAAGTCGGAATGATGCAACAAGCGAAGAGCTGTGAACCAAGACCCTTAAATCGCGTAGCTGTAATATTTTTTTTCAAAATCAAGTCTGATTTCCATGATTTTTGAATATATTGTAATTGTTATGAAAAACTAAGTTTGTACGTTTCCGTTTTTTTTTAAATTTGTTTCATTCCAGGAAATATTTTTACGTAGACCCACCGAGTTTGGACGAGGTGCAAGAAGTACAAAAACTGGTTCTAAACCAACTTTTTATGGTCTGGAGACGACTAACGAGGTTATAGTTCACCTGAAGGTAAAGTTGAGGCTATTTGGACATCAATGAACAGCTGGGATCCAAGTATCGCTTCCATCGGCACCTAATTATGAGCCTTACCTCCATCGTGTTCAGGTTTCTTTTCCTCTGGGTCGAGCAGGCCGTCGTCGATGCCAGGGTACGGAGTGGTCACCGCCGGGGACTCGTCCAGGTCATCCACTTCAGGTCCTGGTGCAAATAGCGTGCATGAAGCAAACAAAACATAACAAGCTGTTGTACACACTCGACAGACCAGCTCGCATGGGATGGGCTGGCCAGGAGTGCAGAAATACTAAAATACTAGCATTACGAGTAAAACACTGTTGTTAATTAATAAACCGCTTAGGTACAGACAGAAAGACAGAGTTTATGGAGCGTAAAGCTTCTCAATAAACGCTCTCATATATCGCCATATGTTTGATTTGCCCGCCCATCGCGCCGCCCGACGCCTCGCGCATCGCTTCGTCGCTCCCTCTACCCTTACCGTGAGCTACAATTACTGTACTCGCTAGCGAGTCGAACGCTCTGTCCCTCGCACTCTATAAGAATACTGCGAGGTCTGCGATAGACAGAGAGTTCGACTCGTCTACTCTCGACGGCACTTGTAACTCATGGTAAGAGTACTGTAGACAGCCAAGATGCAGATGTTAACGTTTCTATTTTCTATCGACTCGAAATGTATGGAGTTGACATAAGCGTTCGACGCGTCTGTCATAATCTGCTTACTTCAATCTTATCGAAAATCGCAAATGAGTTCTTGTTTTGATTGTAACGAAATCGAATTGTAGCTATTTATACTGTTAAGTATTATGTGCTGCAGTACCATAGAAGAAGTAAGGCGTTAGGTTTAGATTAGAGCATATTATTATGTGACTGTCAACGAAGGTATTCTATAGTGTACAAGCAACTAAAGCAGCAAACTAATGCATAGATAAGTATAAAGCATGATGGTAAGTAGAAAACAAAACCATACCATCAGTTATCTCTTTGAGTTAAGTACCACTCCGATAAAGATAAGTACGTTCAAACAATCATTAGCCGTGTAGGCTGTAGGTATACCGCTTATGGGATACGTAACTTTATTAAGGCACGTAAATTTAACCCTAGGTTAACCCCAGTTTAAATTTTTCGTGAACGTCATATTCATATGAGAACTGTCAATTGGCCTGGTAACCTAGGGTTAACCTGGGGTTGCATTTACGTGCAAGCGGGCATAAGAGGAATATTTTCAATTTAAGTTAAAATGTAAGCACAGGATGGAAAGTTCTGACGCTCGTGGAGAAAAAATACATTAAGTTCTTTAACCCAGAAGGTATTTTATTTTATTTTATTTTATTTAATTAATTAATTACAAAATATTTTTATTAATTACAAAAGTGTTCTTTGATGAAAGATAAGTTAGTGGTTGAATTTTTTTTCCACCCTGTGTAACGTTCACTATATTAAAACAATTTAAACCAAACAAAATTGAACACTATGTCTTACCAGCTAACGGGGGCTTCTGCTTCTCCCGGTCGGTCTCCAGCAGCGGCTGCGAGGGCGGCACCTGAGGCACGACGTCCGAGTCCTTGTGCTGCAACCACACAAACCTTCATGAGGCTTCCCGTTTGTTCAATACACCTATAGGCACTTGTCCCACTGCCGACGACAAAGCGATTCGCGATCGAATATTTTCTCGCTCAAGAAACGAACAAAATATAGATCCCGTGTCAATGAAAGAGACACAAATATTAATAGTTGATCGCTGGCTGTACTCGCTTCCCGCTCATCGTCGGCGGTGGAACCAGAGGGCCCTGCAAAGATGCACTACGCTAACTAACGTTTCTATTCGATTCGTTTATAAACCAATCGCGTCACTGGTAGATCACGTGACTTTTCGTATCACGTCATCTCCCAGTGACGCGATTGGTTTAAAAACGAATCGAATAGAAACGTTAGTTAGCGTATTGCATCTTTGCAGGGCCCTCAGTGCCTTATGCGCGAAATAGACTAGCAATAAAAATTGCAGAAGTTGATCGCTGTCTTACTTTAACTTCAGTTCTAGAGCAAGATGCTCAATTTTGCTGTCTTTTTCTCACTTTAAAGTCAGAGTAAGACAGCAGTCAGCTTCTGCAATTGTTATTGCCGTCTAAACCTCGCTTTATAGGCAAAGAGTCCGGTAAAGACACTAATACACTGCTACACTTCGATAGTAAAAATCCGGTAAAGCAGAGATTGAAATCACGATCGCCGCAGTTTTGGGATTTAGTGACAGAAGTGTGCTTGCAAGGTATTATCGCAAGACATAGATTTCAGTACCTACACAAATGTTTGGAATGGGTAGTTAATTTGGCAATATTCTAATCGAGTTACGACGTTTTTATAGCCGATTGTATCGCAATTCAAGTTTTTAATGATAATTTACATTGAATTTGAGAAGTACAATAAGGTGACAGCACCAATTATGGTCACTTTTAGCTGACAGGCACCAGTAATCGACACTTCAAACTTAATTCAAATTTCATGCGGTCCTAAATTGATTGTTGCAAAACAAATGAATAACCCTTATCTTCTGTAAAATAAGAATCAAGTGTACATCATTGGTACTTGTCCATTACTGGTTCCGTCACCGCAGTGAATTTTGTTTAGTTTTCCACCAGCTCCCACATTGCCGGACCTCAGGCGCGGTCTTTGTTGCGCTGGCGCCGTTTGGGGTCACCCCGAGCTTAGGACAATGGTCCAGGCAAATTAAAAAAATATTTTCCCGCGTCGCCTCTTTTGTACCTACATATATACTGGAACCTATAAAAAGTACATCCTACCAGCGATCAATTGCATTGAAAATAATTATGGCACGAGTTTAAAGTCTGCTGCCTAATGATTTCGCATTCAGAGTCGCTGCAGTAGCAACACCCATATCGAAGAAGTCTGGTAATATCGAGTTATGCCACGTCGTAATCGGTGTTAACGGAACAAGCAAAGAAACCGACATTAATTGTGTTGATAATTCTAATAATTAGTTCTCCATCCTCATCTCTACCGTTACTCTACCTTAATTGCATTTACATAAAGTTGAAAATATCGAATCGGAAGTCATCTTAAAGTCAGTAAGATTTGCCCCAGTATCCGATTTATTTGTGACGTATCGTTGGAGACGAGATTATTTTTCTTATATGTCAACAGACAAGTAAAACATGTTTGTGAAACAACCACCATGTTTGTTTGCGTGTTTGTTAATGAAATAAGAATATATTTTTAATTGAGTAGGGTTTTCCCATTACAAGAAAAAAAAAGTACCTCCCGTGACTAATTGAATCGACACGTGTGTTTAAGTACTAAGATTGCGTGGAAATCGAAATAAGACCGCATGTTGTTTTACATTGCGGGTATTAAAACTATTAAATGATCTCTTAAAATAGGTACCTATATAAAATCGTTGACGCTATAATTACTTATGCTTTAATAAAGCAATTTTCATCACCAAATATTCAAATAAATAATGATGTTGTCCTAAGTATGTTTTTTCATTTTTAGCTAACTTATCCAATATTTAAGTCATATTTAAAAATAATTAATTACACTTGCAATTTCATTCTTTAATATATAATTATTTTTCTTGCGCAGCCTAATTTGCCCTCTGCAATTTATAAATAGTAGGTACAAAATTGTTAAGAATTTCCGCTTAAATCGGTAAACACCCTTTACATTTGTGTAAAGCATGAGTCCTCGGCGAGGCTTGTGAAGTGTGTGGTATGTTGGAACAACACATCGTTAAGTAAATCCCTCTTTGCCAAAACCCGTTTCGTTCAAATTCCGCAATAATCGGTATATAAATACCTGCTAACAGTCATGTATGGCAGAGTTTACGCGGGACGCGGCGCGGCAATAACATATAATTTGATCATGATCATGAATATACTGGTTTAATCAAGATATTCCAAAACTGAACAGATGCAGATTTAGGGTCAGATTATTTTTAGAAACTACTTTCATAGGTACTTACAGTGGAAATGTTTATTTAGCAAAAAAGAAGAAAGTTAATTTTTCATAGTAAATATTATGCAACGAGATACATACATGTACCCGTTTATGTCTTTCCTACTACCTAAGAAGGTTTTTGAAATAAAAAATAATATTCAAAGTCTTGCAATTGCGTCTATCACCGAAATGGTTTTTAAATAGCAAAAATGTATTGAAAGAAAAAACTATAAATATCTCAGTGTGTTAATAGCTCTGCAAATACTTTTTTTACTGTATTTGGGCCGAATGCATTAGGTTATCTGGCACAAAATGTATCTAGTGTCACCTTGACTTACAGAAATATTTAATTAGTTAATGAATATTGGAAGATTACCGTTCGTTTTCCTTCCGTTCCATTCTGTTGATAACTAAAGTCAATGAACTTCAACTTTCTCTCAATGCACAGAGTAGGTACTATACTCTCTCAATGTCAGCTATTTTCATCTTGTACATGTACCTTCACTTACATCACTGAGGTAGAAATTCATGGTGTATTCCTATTCTTTAATAGTTGACATTTACAAATTCTCCACAAAAAGTATACTCATAGTAAACAAGTAAGTATAGACAGAACCGAGTGAGCAAGTTCACGGCCGTTCGCTACCGACTCGTTGCCAATTACGTCATTCAAAATAAGAATGATTTCTTGAGAAATATGTTATCTATGCGTAACTGTTATTTAATCTGCACATATACTGAGAATAAATTATTTAGATCAAAATTGCTTCGTTTGGCAACTTATGAGCTACCATATGACGATGGGTTAGGGACACTCTGTTCATTTTAGTGTCGGAATGTTTTTGTTTTAAAAGCTTTTCTTGCTTAAATATTTTAAAAAAATAGCTTTAGTGGTAGCTCTCGATTTTTTTTCTTTTATTTCTTACTTGTTTAATATTCCTACACTGTGAACCGGTCTGTAAACCATTTTCGGTATAGAGTGGCATGCTTTTCAGCTCTCCTGCCACTGCAACGACTGACTTGGTGATGCCGTGGTAATGCAGTCTTCTGTGTCAAGGTTTGTGGGTTAAAAACCTGCCAGGGGTAAATTGATGTGCGTGAATCAGTTGGTACCCAAATCGTGGATGTAATCTTTATCTGTAGACATACATATTATGAAGGGTACACGAAAGGAACATGTCTCGTCCCTTTTTTAATCATATGTTAATCTCAAAATGTAGAGTTCGCAATGAAGTATTACTACCACTGAATTATAGATATGTAATTGATTATGTGTTTGGCATCATGATCAATATCCCCTATTGATCTTCAGTTTGACTAAATCGTCTTTATTAATAATGATATCTATTAATAACTTTCACCCGCGACTCCGTTCGCGTTTAAGGTTATCTCTGTTTCGCTGGAACTTGTTAATTTCTTGGAATAAAAAGCAGCCGTTATAATTCTCTTATCTCTATTGGCTCTCTTAAATGGAGAACAAACTAACATACACACTTACACTTTATAATTAGTAGGAATTTCATGATTATTATTGCATTCCGGTTCTTCTGTAACTGCCAAAATGCACCAATAAACACAGTGTAACTTTTAAAAATAAAATAATTATTTTCTTCTTGATCAGGTGCCAAATGCATTTGCAAAAACAACGAAGATTATTTTATTTATTAGATCTTCGTTGTAGGCGGTGTTTCAGACATTTCTTTTTAAGGGTTCCGTAGAATGATTGTGTTATTAAGGCGGAATTGAAAATGAAAAAAAAGTTAAAAATAATGGTGTCCCCATACAATAAACGAAGCTCTTGACAATACTGTCGTATTATATTTATTAGTGCGGTGGTAACTTTGCCAATAAATAATAAATAAATGAATATCAGGGGACAATCCTCTAAGCTTGTACTATGTTTACTAGACAACGATAAACTGACTTAGGTATATAGAGAAACACATACTTAAATACATAGAAAACATGCAAAACCCAGGAACCAACAGTCGCGCTCATCACACAAATAAAGTCGCTGTCAATAGAACTTGTGAACGATGTAAAACAAATCAGTACTGTTTGACACATAACCTCAAATATTCAACAAGCGTGTTTTTATTAAAAACAACGTATAATTAATATTTCATCTTAAACTTAATATGAAAGTAATGATCTAGTGTATAAATCATTGCAAAGACCTCACTTGATCTTTAAAAGTTCGTGATTATCGAGTAATCATGGTGATTTGGTTCGTTTGGTTATGTTTACATCTTTTGCAAGTTCTATTGACGGTGACTGTACTCGTACATACCGGAGAATCCTCTCGAGGCTCTAAACGAGCATTCGGCGTTCGTTATCGTTATCCAAATGTATAGGGTTGACGTTAGCTGTCAGACGGTCGCGTCGAGCGCCTACGTCTATTCCATACGTTTTCGAAAATGGTTTACGTTAGCGTTAAGTAACTTGTCTAGCCTCACAGGACCGCTAGCATTCGTAGGCAGGGTCAGTAGACCAACTATCTAGGCTAAGTGCGTCGTCGACAGAAAGAAAATAATTAATTAATGCTCCAATCACAGCTTGCAGAATACGTTTTTTACATCAAATGACCTTGCTTTACTTGGAGATTACATACTGGCATTACACCTTTGTCCGTAAATGTATGGACCCATGAGCATATACGTATTATAAAAAGAAAAGTAGTTCATCTCCGGCCCTTTAAGAGTTTTTGATACTTATTGCCGTTTGTGTGATAGAGTTGCGTCGATGCAAGTCGCTCGATACTTAAAGGTGGAGCCACATCTATCAGCACCGATACGCATTTTGTCTATATAAAATAGTTAATTTGTATCAAGATGCGTACGCATCAATTCTCCTTTCGCATGCGTACGTATCTTCATACAAAACAGCCATTTTCAATAGACAAATTGGAACACAAACAGTCATTTACATAGATCTTATTAGATTAAAAGGAAAATGGTTCATCGACAAACAGTGTTCACAGGTGGAATAAAAAGTATAAAGTAATCAGGCCTCTTAACTAGTCAAGTAACAAAGAACAGGAAGAAAGACAGATAGATAGCGCACACATGCAAAATGCGCCATCTTGACTGAGAAAGACATAACCCGGACTTATAGTACATAAATGCATGCATGGTGGTGGTTATACGCAACCAAACGCGGCGACACGGTGCGGCCCCGACTAGAGCATGAATACCGATATTCGATACTATCGAAAAACCGGAATATCGGACCAAAATTCCGATATTAAAAAACCGATACTCGAGCTCGTAAAATAACGGTATTTCGATTAGACCGGTAAGATTCTAAATATTGGCGATGCAACAATGACCTCATTTGAAATTGTCACTAGAACATACATTATGATTACCTACCATAAATAAATCTTGATTTTGACTTTACAGTTAAAATCATGACATGCATGTGCAAAAACAATTTTAAGTTTAAATTCAAGATATTTTGAATGATTGTGCTGTGATTTAGAAACAACTACATATACATATATATGCTACGCATCAGCTGATTTATTGTTTTTGGGACCTCAAACTTCGCCCACCTAAGGTGGCAATCTAGGTCAGGTCAAAAACCATCCGATTTTAACATTTTTGACTTTTTTGTATGAATACCTATCGTAAAAATATCGAAATACCGGAAAACCGGTATTTAAAGTTTCAATATCGAAAAAATACCGGTATTGGAAATAAGCTCCGATATTAGATGCTCGAGCCCCGACTAAACCGGCTTGGCGAAACTTTTTGAGTTTACTGGTGGTGACTTGTGGCGCGTACGATTGAGCCACGCACACATGCAAACCTTGCGATATACGTGTAACTACTGTTTACACTGTGCCAAGAGGCATCGACCCCGCCCACATGTATTGACTCAACTATTTATCATTTTGTGGCCTTCAAAGTAACAAAAACTGTACCGAGCATTGTGGGCTTACTCGCTTAGATTTCGTCATTGTTACACAGATTTGGCAACTGGTGAATATATAATTTCCTGGAAAACTGCGGAAACTTGAAGACTTCTTGTGAAATTTTGTGTTCGATGTGGTTTTCTTTTTTCTTTCGTTGGAGCCTTTTGATTACATTAATAATAATGCATTGTGCGGAATATTTAAAATGTTTTGAGAATGTTCTTAGTTGAATGAGTACTACTTAGAGAATGTATTAAACGAGACATTTTTTTTGGGAACGTTCTGCAACTTCCACGTTATTATAAGACATGTATGAGTGACAATCGCAATTAATGGGTATCTGTCAATGAGAGACCAACAGTTTGATACACAACGACATATAAATCTAGCATACGACATATAGCCTTAGACAACATACCGTAAAATGGGGTTAGATTGATTAATTTTAAAAATAAATCTACTGTAACTCCCTTTTCTGTAAAATAAATAATTAAAAATATTGTATTGGCGACTACTCATTTCGAGTAACTTACAGCAGCTAGAGGCAGACTACGGTAGACGGCTTACTAAGAAAATCTCGAATCTCTAGAAAGAAAAATTATGCAGCTGAAAATCTCGATTCTTAAAATGGGGCTACTTTGATTATCCCTGTATTTACATGACAATATCAAAGTCACGAAGCATGTCAAAAAATAGTGGGTTTTTGTTTCGAAGGTTTTAAATCCAATATGTCTGAACTACTAATATTTTGTCCTCGCATATGAAACATGAAAGTAATGTCGCGAATGAGCTTAATAATAACTCAGACATTGCACAAAATCGATGATTTTAAAAATTATAAAAGTCGCCTCGCTTTCCCAAAGTCACCCCATTTTACGGTACATAACGCTAACGTAAACGATTCTGGAAAACGCTTAAAATATATGGAATTAGCATAAGCGCTCGATGCGACCGTCCGGAAGCTTACGTAAATAATTCTCGATAGTGATAACATTCGTAGAATGCATCTTGTCCAGTACCCTTACCATGAGTTACAATTACCGTACTCCCTCCCTCGCACTCTATAACAATACTGTGAGGGACAAAGTATTCGACTCGCTAGCGAGTACGGTAATTGTGACTCATGGTAATGGTTCTGGCCCACAGGAAATAAGGAACAATACTGAGTAAAGACATTAGTTTAAAACAATCGTAGCTAATAATAGGAATCATGTTTAGGCAACGGCCGGCGGAGGGCAGAGAGATAATTCACCTAATTGATGATAATCTTGTTCTTGGCCTAATTTATTTACGGGTTTCTAAAGAACGCCACGCATGGTGTATGGTTGATTGGCTATTTTTAGACGAGAGAATTATGAGTCAGTCATGGAATAAAAGCATTTGAGTCACTTGAAACCAATTCAAACAGTTTAATACTGTAATAAAACGAGTATTTACTTATTCGCTAACATGTTGGCATTTTGATTTTATCCCAGGTTGCATTGAAATTACGGTATGTTCTAATCATATCCCGTGACATAAAAAGATGAGACCGTTTTAAAGCAAATTCTGTATTATTTTATTTCTGAAATAAATTGTAATATTTATGTATTACTAACACTCTTATGGACCCAGAGTCTTAAATAAATATTTATTTATTTATTTATTTATTTATTGATAGGAAATCCAACAGTTACAAATACAAAATATGAAACAAGAATAAGAAACACAAAACCAATTAAAGGATTTCACATGTAGTGACTGAGTAGCAAACTTAAAGTTTAGTACAAACTTCAAAGGTACACGCACCTAAACAAAAACACTAGCGCAAATAAAAGGTAAAATTAAAACTACTGCTAAATACTAGCCAGAGGTAGATCTACAAAAGGTTCTGTAACCTATGGTACACAAAACATGCTCAAACAACACATTTCGCTATTAAACTTCGCCTCACGGAAGGGACTTTACAATTGAATACATCAATATCCAGCTTATTCACCCAATTATTCAAGCCTTTACCAGCACGCGTCAAGAAACTGTTTTGTCTGTATCTAGAGGATGCAAATATCAGTGATATAGGGGGATAACTCCTTTTAGACCGAGTGGACATATTGAACTGAATTGAAATTATTAAGTGGGCTGCCATTACTGCCAAGTAAATAAGAGCTATTATGTGTGTGTTAAACATATAGAAACTCATAGAATAACGAGTTGATTGGTACATTCAAAGTCATAAATATATATACGTTCCCAAGTCGTTAAAAATATCTATACGCCCTTACGTCGCTGATAATAAGGTCTATTTATACTATATTTGGCCCGAATGGCCGTATAGATATTAATGCCTTTGACTGTACCACACTACAACAATCTTGGTGACCAATGCAACAGTGACCTGCTTCCCGCATAACATACTAAACGCGGGTAATTGGTTATTATTAACACAACGTTAATTGTAAAACGTTTAGTGGAAGGGTCACGAAACTAACGTTATGGTGAATATGTTATTGGCAGGGTTTACCACAATCTACGGGACATTTCGCAGTGCGTGACGAAACGAATATATAGGTATTACTTTATTTCTACCTACATTGCTTGAGACTATTTTTACGTCATGAAGCTATAAATAAATAATTAGTAAATTGACCTAGTCTTTAACTAACCTTTAAGTTTGTATTATGGGTACTAACTAGACAACAACGGTAAACTGGCGGTGGCTTGTAGGGGGGTTACTAAAATATACGCATTTTGTAACGTATACGTTAGTTAAATATATAATTGATTTTAGATAACATTTTCTTTTAACTTGTTAAAAAGCTAATCATTGAACAAAGTTAAAATTAAAATCACGTCAACCTATGCGGTTAATGTATAACGTATTTGAAATTTTTCGAGTTACATGATTCCCTATAGTGACTGTTTTGGAGTTCTCTATTCCAATAAAACAAAATGTTTTACAATGCCTTATCACTAAATTTGATCTTTAGAATTTTCTAGCTATTGAGTAGATCCTTTAAAAAAGCTTACCTTCCGCAATCTCTACTTTTGTTTTTTTAATCTTTTAATTTAAGTATATTAAGGCCGCATTTCACCAAACTGGAATAAGACTTACTCCGAGAGTAGTCTATACAAATCCGGCGCTTAATCTAGGTATAAGACCGTATTCCAGTTTGGTGAAATGCGGCCTAAATCTAGTAACTGCAATACCACACCATTAACTGATGAATAAGCGTTATTTTTCTATTTCTATCCCTTTCTCTTGAATTATTCACGAATCATACGTGAAACGGATGAAACATCTTGGACTGTAAGATGACGCGAAGACAACTGGTTTTGCACTTAATTATAGTCGGGAAACACCGGCATTTTGACGTAATACCTCACTATAGCGCGGCTCTAGTTCTCATTTAGACCGATAGAGTACGAGAGGGGTTCGTGTCATCTTTATCTTTACA
Organism: Acleris literana; assembly: GCA_946894065.1. Taxonomy (NCBI): domain Eukaryota; kingdom Metazoa; phylum Arthropoda; class Insecta; order Lepidoptera; family Tortricidae; genus Acleris; species Acleris literana. The sequence continues at coordinate 1,053,642 of OX335683.1, read as the reverse complement.
TAGTATAAAATGAAGTTGCTTCCGCTGCCTGTTCGCTTAGATCTTTTAAACTCCTCAACTGATTTTAATGCAGTTTTCAGCAACAGATAGAGTGACTCAAGAGAAAGGTTGTTATGTATAATGAATTCTGGTTTATGGACGGGTGTTACAGAAAACTCACATAAACCGAAGCGAAGCGCGGGCGGGTCGCAATTAAAATATTTAGTTCAAAATACATAATGGTCATAATTTGTACAGGTTTTATTTCTGAAAGCGTAAACAATCAGGTTTTTTTAAAAGACCATTGTATAGAACCCATTAGGTTAGGTTAAGTTTGTTTTATAACAATTCTGAAAATTTTACGGTTTCAGAAAAAAAACCATTATTGATGATGACCATTATGGCCCATGTTGTGACCCATTATATATTATGAACTGTATATATAAGAGTGCGAGAGAAACATAATGTCTAGACTATCAATAAATTATCTCTGTATCAAATTTCACATTAATCAATTGTGGCGATGAACCCGCGGCCACGAGTTCAAACTATAAACAGATAAACAACCTTCGTATTAAAATACATTATAGCTAATATTAGTTAGATTGGAAAGTCTACATACAAACGCGTATTTTTTTTCCATGGATATCATTTACAATCCCTAATAACGTTTCTCCTAAGTTTGTTAGGTTAGGTTAGGATTGTATTATAACATGATAAGTAAAAAGTTTTTAAATAAAGATGGAAATGTCTTTAGGATAAACCACGGATAAACGAAAAACGAAAGAGGTTTGGGTAAAAGTGTTGTCATTTGTAAAAGTCATACATTTTCAAGGTGAGCGGCCATTCGTAAAAGTGGTACATTATATAGAATTATTAAAAATAAACATATTTTGTTATATAATGTTATAAGTGCATCGGAGCCGAGGTATTTAAATATTCATAGTTGGGCGTACTTTTGTACCAAAAACTGAATACTTAAATCTTTAATATCTCCGCTCCGATATTATTTAACGCCATAAGTTATATATATATATCTATGTGTATTTAGAGGTCCTCTAAATAATTATGTAAAAATAATCCGTGGCCGCTGAAAAAAAAACACAATTTTCTTCATACCTTACCCAATGCCCTTTAGGACGAATAGAGTTTGCAATATAGTTCTTTTTCCATAACTATTCAATACTCTTACTGTGTTATAGAATGCAATTTGATTGCAATGTCCTACAGAACTGCATGGCGAAGCCGTTCCTGGACAGTTTTATCGACACATCTAAAGTTACAAACAATTTTTATTGTTCCAACACGACTGAGATAATACAACAAAGCGCAATGATTCATCCAAGGAACCCAATAAGGTAGTCAATATGTCATTGCGTGAACTAACTCTGTATAAGAATTGTTTATCAGCCCGAACTGAACGGCGGAAATACTGTTAGTTTATTAAAATGTGTGGCTTATTTGAATATGTAGAATTTAAAATTGGTGACTCTCCGAGGTACCTGTGCCCGTCGACAAAAGCCGGTTTTGATTAAGTTTGGGTTTTCGCATCGCGACGACAGACAGCCTTAATCCAATTTTATATTCACTAGCATTTTTTAACTGACTAGAATTCCTCTGTTAACTCTACGCTACAATAAATAAACCAGTAAGTAGCTATTGCTGATGCTAACTAATAACACATTTGTCACAGGCAGCATGGCAAAATTACGAATTCCACGTGAACGGAGTTGTGGGCAGAATAAATACCTACACAGACCACCAAAAAATGGTCTCTAATGGCATATTATTAAACGTTGTACCAAATCGAAATGAGTTTGCATCAGCAATGACTACTTACCGGTTTATTTATTGCGGATATAGTGCGGATTGGATCCGAGAGCTGATGAGGTACTTTAACAGTGATTTATTTCAGGATTTAAGGAAGCTTATGTGCTATTCCAGACTTCTATCATTGTGCCAAAGGGCATTGGGTAAGTCGGTCTGAAGAATGTTATATTTTTTTAGTGGCCATGTATCATTTTCTTATAATAGTTTAGAGGACCTCTAAATACATATACTTAAATATATAAAATTTAATGAGTTACCTAAATAATATCGGAGTCAAAATATTAAAAATTAAAATTATTAAGTTGTTGGTGCTAAAGTGCGCCCATTTAAATATCTCGGCTCCGATGCGCTTAAGCGTAGGTAGGTATGAAATTGCATAACAATAGTACATTATTGCCTAGGCATGGAAGTAGGCAATTGCTGGCCGAGTATTGGTTTAAACGGACGAGCTTGCGAGTCCGTTTAACAATACGAAGCCCGCAATTGCTGTTCCTGCCGAGGCAAATATAGTGCTTTTCTCAAAAATCGCCAGAAAAAAATTGTTTTGAAGTAAAATCTTCATCGCTTGAACTCATCTTTTAAATTGCATGCAAACAGAAACTTTATGTGAAAAAACCATCACTCTTCACCGCCTGTTTGTTTATGACAAGGAGAAACACAAGCTTTGTTTTAAAAAAAACATAAGCTATTCCAGACTCAGATAAAAAAGGTACGTTTCGAATAAAATTTGGATGTATAAGACTTGTGCCATCATTTTATTATGGGCTTTTTCACTTTTTAAAAAGTTACAAGCTAGATAGTAATGGAATTGGTATGCAATTTTTTTTTTAAATTTGAGAACTATCAGTCAACTGTGTACTTAGCGTCTCATTATTCAACATTTTTGAGAAAAATATGTTTATTTGGAATCGACCTACCACAATCTACCACATTCACAAATGGCGGCTCACCTAAAAAAATTATGACTTTTGAAAATGACAACACTTTTACCCAAACCCCTTCCATCCAGATCCGATCATAATTGAGAAACAAACATCCATCCAAACTTTCGCATTTTTAATAGTAGTAAGTGGTATGATTACCGCTAAAGTAAATACTGCTTGATAAAAAAGACGAGTTGTTTTTGGAATACAGCTTCAAAAGTTGCTGTAATGTGGTTATCACAATATTGTACTTCCACCTGTCACCGCTTCAGCCTTTTCCAAGTTATAACTGTTTAGTTTGTCACCTCGTAAACCTTGACATAGATAAATACATCTCAAAGTTTCCTCTTCACCATATCAACAAGTTACGCTGAAAAATGCATATTAATTGTTGGGATAGGTCGTGGTCGATGATTCATGATCATTCATACGAATATGACCCGTGATCCTTAAGCAGTAAGACTGATAGCTTATGAGTAGCCTGTGCATCCTGGAATCCATTCATATGACGCAGACTGAGGTTAGTGAAGGCCTACCGGGTTTTGCGTAGTAATGCAACTCATGGAAAGTATTTATATTACGTAGTAAAGCCTTCATTTTACTCCTTACAACTATTACTACAGGTAAATTACTTTATAGGTGCGGTTTTTGTGTGCAGTGGTTTTTTGAATGGCAAGGCGTAGGTAAATGAGTACACTGGCTACTGGCTCGTAAGTGGACTTTGAATCCGAATAACTACATTAGCGATCTCAAGACTGATAGAAGAAGTACTGTACAAGTTTCCACAGTGCCTACAACATCATCATCATCATGTCAGCCGAAAGACGTCCACTGCTGGACATAGGCCTCCCTCAAGGCTCTCCACTCAGACCGGTCTTGTGCTTTTGCATCCACGTACAACAATTTTTTTTTATTTGCCTACAACACCTACTCGAAAATGCTTAACAGCTCTTGGACTTGCTAAGTCTTGCTAACTACTCTACCTACTGCTCATTTCACTTTAATAAGGACTAAGTATTACGTTATTGTAATATAATATCATTTGATATCTAACTATATTCAAATACATCCATTAATACATACCTTCTTGACTATGGTACGCCAGATGCACCGGTCTAAACATACAACTGTCGCCTCATCTACAGTTTCGGGTGCTTTTGATTTGGCCCTATAAATAATCAGCTCAGCAGATCAACTTGAAATATCGATTTTTCGTCTAGGTTTGAACTTCATGACTAAATTGTAGTAAAGCTTAATTGAAGGTCACAGGGTCGAGGGAAGTGGTCCAATCCGCTATAAATCCGGTTTTTTATTACACTAACGATGTTCTGTTCTCTAGAACAGCGGTCGGCAACCTTTTGGCAGGCAAGGGCCACAAGGTGGCAAAATAAACTAAAGGCACTTGTGATATTAACCCTAGAAGCCCAATATACCTATAATTATAAAATTATTTCACAAAAAAATCAGTATAAGGAACTCTATATTGGCTCCATCTTCTATGGCCATCAGGCAGTCGGCTCCGAACGAATTAACCGATGCAGTTTCCCGCGAGCAATGCACTCTCTCTGAGCAGTGATGCGTATGAGAGGATCGAGTGCATTTCCAACAGATGCACGCGCACGCTTAACACTCCCGCGCAGGGAAAAGTTACAAATATAGTCATCAGTTACTTAGAAACTTGTCTGGCATCGACAATGCAATATTATCCCCGTACCAGGTGACGTTAACGGAAATTAATGTGGAATTAATAAGCTGATGACGTCATGGATCAAGTTGGCGGCAGGATAGTTGTTTTACAGTCAACATCAAAAGTAGATAAACAGTTTTTTACCTTGTCGCTTTACAGCCACGTGAGCAATGTCAAACAAGATGGCTTTTGAGGACCGGCTTTTGACGAAGTTTCGTCAACGTCAAATTGACGAAACTTACAGTACTCCCACCGGGCTTAGGCTCGTTAATTTATTTAAGAAGATGATTACTTATTTTGCAAAAAGAGTACAGATGCCAAGAAAAGTTTGTCCCAAAAAGCAACATTTTAATGGAAATTTATTTTATAGTTTTTGGTAAATAAAAATGCATAGGCATCAGCACCGGCGCTGCTGGCTACTACTTTTAAGATCAAATATAACTTTGGTAGATTGATTTTGTTTTATTTTAGTTTCTTATGGCCTGTTGTTTGATCGGTAGTTAAACTAACTAATGGTCAAAAAAGGTTGCTAATGGTTAAAATCTCAAGGAAATGTGTCAAATTTTCCATTCCTTTTTAGAATATTAACAATTAGTTACTTTAACTACTGGTCAAACAACAGGCCCTTATGGCCTGTTGTTTGATCGGTAGTTAAACTAACTAATGGTCAAAAAACGTAACTAATGGTTAAAATCTCAGGGAAATGTGTAAAATTTCCTCGAGATTTTAACCATTAGTAACGTTTTTTGACCATTAGTTAGTTTAACTACCGATCAAACAACAGAGGGTTAGTGTGTCAGTATTAAATTGTAAAGATGTATAAATTGCATAAATTAATAAATGAATTTCCTAACTAACTAAAATTTACTGTCATTAGGCCGCTCTAGTATAAGAAGTAGGTAGGTGGTGCTCGTATTTGCAAAATCAAACAATTCAATGTATTTTTTTGTACTGAAGGTAAATTCTTTATACGTTCATCAGCGTTATAAATAAATCTCAAGGCTGCGGCATATCGGGCGGGAGGGGCATTGTCCGAAACTTTCCGATTTACTGTCTCAAGAGCTTTAGAAATGACGTGAGACGTCAGACATTATTTATTGAGCTTTCTCGTAGCTTTGAAGCTCATACGTTCTTGGAATTTTAAAATAGCTGTCTAATGGACGCTGTAAGGGAGTTTCCATACACCTGAATGATGTTCGGGATAAAACAGAATATTTTTTGTGAGACGCGGTCATTTCCAGCGATAGCTTCATTGTCTGTCTACGGGCTATAAACTATATCAGTATCTTTTAATATAAAAATATATGTATAGGCACAGTCGAGTTCATAAATATGTTTTTAGTACCCTGTCTATTTAATGTCATGTCAACTGCCGTATATGAATTGTCACAACGATTAAAGTGACAAGGTAGTGTAGTGTATACATTTTTATGAACTCGACTGTACATCACCGAGATTCTAGGCGGTAAAAACAATATCGTCTTTGAGCTGTTATCGTATTGTCAACGTTTTGGAAGGTCTTATTTGCTTGACAGTAATGGCGGCCGAGTTAAAAATAATGATAAGGTTTTTACCGCCTAGAATAGAAGCCCAGGGGACAATCTGACACAAATTGACCTAGTCCCAAACTGAGCTCCAGGCTTGTAGTATGGGTACAGTCACCAGCAATAATATATTATCCAACATTGGCCGCAGAAATGTCTCATAAGTCTTTATTACTAGAGGTACAAGAGCTTGTCAGATATTTTTGCGCCCAATATGTTGGGCGTAAGGATCTTTTCTTTAGACGCTTTGAACCGTGAAAACGGAACAAATATACACCCTTCTGCATTTACAATATCATACTCCTTGTAAGTAGGTATAGGTATAGTATAAGTATAGTAAAGAAAAGGATTAACCAGTGGATTTGAAGTTATCCAGATAGTATACACAATGAATAACAAACATCCGCATCTGTTTAGTTTTAAAGGCGTATTCTGTTTACCATAAGAGATTGCTAAAGTGTATGGTTTTTGAAGGAATCGTAGCTGCATGTAAGTTCTTAAGCGTAGAGGTATAAAACAAAAAAACACCTCTAGAATTATAGTGACGTAAATCAACATTTCAGCTGTCGATTTCGAGACGTATATTTATTACTATAGAGACCTAACTCGGAATCCAACATTTTTGAGTTAGGTCACTATAATTCTGAAGATGCGGTTTATTTCACAAATATACACTGAAATACAACATGGGCTCTATTCTTATCGGTAAAACCATATTGCATTGGACATTTTATCGTTTTATTTTTAAATCTTGACAATATAGGCACGCTCGTAAACGAAATAGAAAAAACAGTGGAAGTGTCATGAGCTTCGCTTAGTATCAGACCTGTTGTCGCCAATACTCAAACTATTATAAAAACAACACGCCACCATGGAAAATGTTTTTGGTGCGGCTATCGCTTTTACATTCCGAAATAGCACTATAAGGCATGCTTCTGGATTTATTTCGTTTTGCAGAAATATCGAAATAAGCGATCGCGGAAAAAGTATGGTAGGTTGTGCGGAACTCCGCATAACCATGCCACACGTTACACGCCCACTTGACACTTCTACTGTTTTTTCCGGTTCTGTGATCGTACCAAAGACATGTCAATGTCAATACACTGATCACCACCGGATGGTAAATGGGCTCTGGGGCCATAGCCAAGATTCTGAAAGCTAGTAGCGTTTTTCTTTTATATCACTGAAAATGTATGGGATGACATTGTCGAACGTTGACAACCTGAAGAACCAGATGCAATGCCTCTACGGCAATCATTTTATTGACTGTCTTAACGCAAGTCTTTTTAAGTTTGATGCGATTGTAGCACTATTGCTAGCAAATATAGGTTCTGGTGTTGCTTGTACAGATTTTCAAAATAGCACACTACATTTTAAAGGTGAGTAGTTTCGATGGTTATAATTTTGCTTCGTTCGTACCTAACAGAAAAGTTTTAAATCTCATTATATTTCCAAAACGTTCCACGCCGCGGTGAGAGAACTGGTTTGTTCCAAGCAATGGTAATGGAGCTGTAACCTGATATAACGGGAATACCCATTTAACTTCACATAAAATCTTCTTTGTAAATGAAAAAGCTTACCTATACTCATTCGTACCAAAAATACGAAAATGTGTCAACAGTAGGTACGAGTATGTAAGGTAAATATGGGCCAGTAGCCTGAAATGAAGGTTTTGTATTGTATTTTATAACAAAGTCGCAAATACTTACTCGGCCTTGTATTCGACATAGGTAAACATATGAGACCAAAATATTCGCTTTTATAACCAACAAAGGCCTTGGTGGCGCGTGTACAGAATAGTAAAGACCGGCCGGTTCTTCTCAGCGGCGTTTTTAACTCCAAAGCAATACTTAACCATCTCCATCCATCTCTTCAACATTCATTGGTCCTAACTAGCGGTAGTAGCTGCGCTTAATTTTTTCGATTGAAGGCTTTGTTTTTAATTATTTCTCTTAGTTTAACCTAACCTATAACGCAGTTTGGCTTATCTTTCTTTTAAAAATGTCTACTAAAAATAATTCTCAATTTTTAGGTGTTCCCCCCTTGAAACAAACTGATACCATAACCGATTCGCAAGTTATCACGTTCGCGATGACGCCGAAAACCGCAGGTCGCGCCGAGCGGCGACGCTATTACGTATACGAATATATTTAAATATTTTTACGAGTAATGTGAGTATGTATGTTTATGAAGACTTGATAGGCTTTCCTATATTCGGTAAATGTTTCAAAATACAAGAGACCCAGCCTAGTTACACGGATACAGAGAAAACACACACACAAATACCCATATTTTGAACATAAGTTGAGTTGCACATATAATATACTAGTATCGTACAATCGAGTCCAAATAAATAATTAAATTATAATCAAGAAGTTTTAACTTTTAATTGTAGTCTATTATGTTAAGTTAGTATTGTGCTATCGTAATAAATGAAATTAATTATAATTGTATAGTGTATAATATGTTAATAAATCAAAAGTTGTATTAAATCAAGAAAATTATTTTTACGGAACTTTAATTTTTACTTGGAATGATCATAAAGTTTTAATTAATTCAAAAGATATTAAGTTCGACATCGACGAAATATTTGTGAAATTTCACTATAAAATTATTATGGTTTCGAGTTTAGTGACCTGCAGCTGTGGCTTCGCCCGGGTGCTAATTAGGATGCATACATTAAAAAAAAACTGTTTTAGACAGTAATGTAATGTAACACCTAGCACATAGGTACCTATAGTAACTACGAAAATTGCAACTTTGTGTTACTATATACTACATATGTTGATGATGCTGTAGCACAAATAAGTTTACATTGAACTACACCTGTAATAAACAAAGAAATAGTAGCAAAGCTATAATTTTAACTTTAATGTCATATGATGACTCATGAAATAAACAGTTCAATAGAGTCTTAAATAAATATACCAAAATAATAATCATCATAAATATCAAGTCCTATATATTTTGGTGTCATCGACCCTCCTTGTTATATATCTTTGTATCTATTATCCAACCAATTTTACTAATAATAACCAATAATTAAATACTTACAGGTATCCTGCCGTCTTTTTCAAGTTTCAAGCGGACCTCAGGTTCAGTTTTCGGTGAGTTCGGTGAACCGAAAACCATGTCGACAGTATCCCGATCCAGCGGGCTGACTGGTTTCGGCGACCGCGTCGGCGATTCCGAAATTATATCCAATTTAGTTTCGGCAGACATCTCACTACACTATCAACTTAATATTTAACTCACAAACAATGTTGAAAAGTTTTTTTTGAAGCGGCGCGCGCGCTCCTCTCGGCCGTTCAAGCAACACTGAGGAGAGTGAGGAGTGAAGAGTCTACTACGGTTTGTGTTAATTATTCGGATGCTGACAATGACGTTTGAGCTTTAGTCGCACTAAAAATATCTCCCAAGATACGCGTAGCTCAGTATCATTATAGTATTGATTAAATGATTTCTATTTACGCTAAAATGAACGTCGTTAACTAATTATGAATGGTTTAATGAGTTTTTGTGTTCCTCATTATTCCGTAAATATCATGATTCATGTTTGAAATGCTTGGGATTTTTTTGTACTCGGCTCGAAGGACCAAATGTGGATTCGTGTGAATATAAATGAATAAAAAAGAAATGATAATGAGTCAAAAACAGGCTAAGTGCGAGTCGGTCTCGCGCACTGGGGGTTTCGTACCATCGTACAGTATAGGTATTATTAAGTATATTTCGATTTAAATGTTGTGTTTACCAAATGAAACTTATCATATTTCTATTTCATTATTTTGAATTTTATCCCTCTTAAACGCACAGTAGCTAAAAAAAAATTCTCCTTATCTTCATTATGACATTTGCATCTGACAGAAAGTGACAGAGCATACTTTAGACAAAATAGATTTCTCATGACAACGGGTTGTCTTTACCAAAAAACAAATCTCACTTGACCGGTTTTTAGTATTTTTTGTTTAATCATCGTACCAAAAACGTTTTTATCGGGACCCTCTGTATTTTTTAATTTTCTTTATTTGCTTTCATTTGTTATGAAATCCGCCATAATAGGTAACAAAAAACAGTTTGGAAAAAAAAACCGCTATCTTTTACGGAGCCACCCCCATACAAGAAACGTTTTTTTTAACATTGTTTTTATTTTTGTTGTACCGTAAAAAGGGTAAGACATACAAGCGTCAAATTTGTTATGTTTATTTTACAAAAACAACAAATTCTAAAAAATGGCCAAGTGTGAGTGGGGCTCGCGCTGATTCTATTCAAAATCGAATTCAAATTTAATTATAATAATACTGGTTGTCCGGCGGGCCAGACGGAACCCTCGGTACGTGAGTCCGACTCGCACTTGACCGGTTTTTAATCGGGGTTTTTCACGGCACTTTTCAGGGTTCCGTGTCCACATTATAAATAGTATGATTAGATCTGACGTGACAACATAAGTGAAAAATAACTAGAACTTACAACCAGATAAAAATATAGGTGTAAGTGGTTGTTGCGGGATAAAACCGGAAGCGGAAACTGCTCAGTAATGAACTTTCAGACTTAAGGTAAATTTAAGGGAAATACATCTTAACTTTTGTTGAGGTGACACAGTCATTGTGATTCATTTTACCGCAAAATTATTGAATTAAATGTTTGTTTTTTTAAATGTATGTCATGAAACCGCAAAATAAACAAACAATAATCATGACCAAAATGTCCATTGTTACTTGCTAGGCGGGGGATTTAACTAATTATTTAACGTTACTTGCACAAAACATTTAAAAAAAAATACGAATGGCAAATGGTTTTATCTTATGGTCGGTTTCTGCCTGCGAGACCCTACCCCGTGTGGGTAAGACGGAGTTCCCTGTAAAAAGCAATAAGGTTTTTATTTAATTTTTTTTTTATTTACATTGGGTTTGCTCTTGACAAACTCTTCCCCTTGGAGGACGAAGATTTTGTCGACGATGAAGCGAGTTCACACAGAAGATGCCTATTCACCCTAGCTTTAAATAGATTCAGCACCCTTGCCATGAGTTACAATTAACGTATAGTCTGTGCCAATTCAAATTGGCAAAAATGTAAACACAACCAGACGAACCAATTTACCATTGTTACTTGATAATCACGTGCTTTTAAAGATCAAGTGATGTCTTAGCTATGATTTACACACTTCGCACTGCTAGATCAAAACAGTAGTAACTCAAAATAAATCTGTATTTTAAAATCAACTTTAACACAACTTCTATGAACTATAACAAAACTAGCAAGGATTTTAAGTTGATACTGTTTTGATCTAGCAAAGCGACTTGATCTTTACTTTCACATTAAGTTTAAGTTTAAATAACGATTAATTATACGTTATTTTACATAAAAACACGCTTGAAGAATATTTGAGGTTATGTGTCAAACAGTACTAATTTGTTTACGTCTTTGGCAATTTCAATTGACACAGACTATATTCGCTAACGAGTCGGTTACTCTCTCCCTCGCAGACCTCGCAGTATTCTTACAGAGTACGAGGGACAGCATTCGACTCGCTACCGAGTACGGTAATTGTAACTCATGGTAAGGGTACTGATTGTATGCACTCGGAAATATGGACGCCGGTTTCGTAAACAAGAGGGGTTCACAAATCGTTTATTCTTGGTTCTTTGTACCGATTGGAGGAAATAGATGGAAATAGAACATTCAGAATGCACTCAAATGTTCCGAAAATGTTTACAGTGTTTTCTTGAGAAAAATTTCTGGGAATGTTCTGTAACTTCAATCTGCTATTCCAAACAAAGCTGCCTGATGGTGCTGATATACTTGAGCACATTTACAAGAACACTTCGAACACTCATTCGGAACGCTCATTTCGGCGAGCATTCTGACGAATGCTCAAGTAAATGCTCCAGTCTATCAGCAACTTAAAGGTGGCTGTTAATTGAATAATAACTAAGTACCTGGAAGACCGAGCGTCGCTCGTAATGAAAACGAATTTTCCCGAAATGATAAATTGACAGATCGATTTTGTACCCCCGTAAACCCCTATTATAAATTTCATCGAAATTGTTAGAGCCTTCGTTAGAGCTTTTACTATTGAAAACATCCAAGAGTCAGAAAAAAATACTCGTGCTCATCACTCTAATATTTGCCCATACCGGGAATTGAACCCGGGACAGCTAGTTTCGTAGGCAGGGTCACTACCAACTAGGCTAACGTGTGGTCAAAAATTAGTTACAGTTGTAAAAAATTAAACGCTATGTTGACATTTGGCGTACAGAAACCAACTCAGTGAATTCCTTTCAAAAGTCTGTCGATAACAACGTGTGCGTCTTACGACAATATCATACATTTTCGATAACGCTAACGATTGTCGAATGCTTCTTGTCTAGGGCCACTGGCGTGTTAACGATAGGACTATTCGTTGACTAATGACGTATAACCGGCGAGCTAAGGATTGTGAACCAACGCGCCAAACACGTAGCCGTCCAAAAAAAAAAAATTGCTCCCATTCTCCCAGCGATAAAGTTTGTCACTCCCTAAATCAAGGCCAATTTCCTTTGTTTGAATATGTTGTACTTAGAAAAAATCGTGAGGAAACCTGCACATTCGAACAGCTGATCGTGTAAGTCATTGCACAAAAGATCCTAAAGGGGTTGAAGTGCATCCGAAAGGACCCAAAATAAGATACCTAAGGTGATTACTGGGAAAATTACTACCAAAACACTGAAGTATAAATTAAATATAAATTCAAACGCAAACAGAACCGCATCTTATTTGTAAATCGATTGTAAAGTTCGTTACCACGTCATGATACAATAAGTTCGATTTTCCCTTGCAATAATATTATGACAGTGACAGTGTCAGCCTTAGCGATAATTAGATCTCACAGAAACTTTTGTCGAAACTGGTATACCCCTTTCTTGGCCGACAGTACCACACCGTTCTGCATACATTCTTAATCGAGATCGATTGCTTTAACTGTGTTAGTAGAGTGGTGCAAACTGAATGCTTTGCTACATATAGCCAACAAAAGAACTTAACAAATATTTTCGCCGTTAAAACTACGGTTATAGTTTGCCGTACAACAGTACCAGCATTGAATGGAGCTCTGCAAATCCTATACACCTGACATAATTGTAATTTGTGTGGATTAATGACGCACGGTATGCGTCACGCAGGCTGTAAGGCATAATGGCTGCTTTAAGCTGTTGAAACCGACAGCTTCCATAGAATAATGGCGCGTTTACATTGTTTGGCTTTGCCGTAGGTATTCGACTGCAGTCCGTTTTCGGTCACTGACTAGGCGACTAGTGTAATCGTTTTCTTTTTAGAGTAAATAACGCATTCAGTCACCAATCTAATGTAAACGCGCCATAATTAATAGTTCAAGTACGGGCCTAGGCAATATGAAAATGCTAAGTTAACGAATTCCGAAAATCGACAAAAGGTATAGGATTGGCGTAAGCTGATGAGATGACAAATCGCTCGAACGCTTATGTCAACTCTATACATTTCCAGTCGATAGAAAACATAAACTTTACGTTGCGTTTCGTGTGTTGTGCGTTAACGTGTGTAGTGAATTAATGTTTTTTTCTTTTTTTCTTTTCTTTTCTTTCTTTACCAGCGTTTGTATCTTGGCTAGGTCTTCTGGGCACCTACTCAAGATGTGTAGCCCTAAGGGCGTATTAATAAACTCATCTTGACCAAGGTGCCCGTCACAAAATACGTCAAAATAAACGTCAAGCCGTAGAAAACTGTAATTTTTGACGCATCTTGACACGGGCATTACAGTCGAGATTTATTAATACGACCCTAAGTTAGTGATTTTCGAAAATATTCAAAATGTATAGGATTGACGTAAGCTGATGACAGATCGCGTCGAACGTTTAGGGCCGGTACAGACGGACAGCATTTTAACTGCAACCCCTCTGCAAAATGGCAGTTCACGTGCAGTTGGAGTGCAGTTGACGTACGAACGTTTTGATGCAGTTACGTCAACTGCATCCGAACTGCACTCGAACTGCCATTTTGCAGTCCCTTGTATTACAACAAAAATACAAATCTTTCCTCTTTATAATATTAGAGTAGATTTAAAGCACGTAGTTAACATTGTAACTAACTTAGTTTATAAGCAACTAGCGACCCGCCCTCGCTTCGCGTCAGTTTATGTAACACCCGTAAAAAAAAGCTGAATTTATTTTACTTAAAAAGCTTTCTCTCAAAATATGGTCTATTGATGATAACCGCATTAAAATCCGTTGCGTAATTTCAAAGATCTAAGTGTATTAGTGTACAGTCAACAGCATAAATAAGTGATCATTTATGTACCTTGTCGCTTTCAATCGTTTCACAATTTTGTATGACATTTCAAACACACGTTGTGTGTAAAGTGACAAGGTACATAAATGATCACTTATTTATGCTGTTGACTGTACATACAGAGAGACAGACGGCGGGAAGCGACTTTGTCTTATACTATGTAAAAATAACTAACACAATGGAGCCTGTTGTCTTAAAAATAAAATAATTTGAATTTTAAATTTGAATTTAAAGTGACTTGGGCCAAAACTTGAATACTTAATGTCGCTTCTATCCAGTTTTTCACCCAATCGCATGACCTAGAGTTAGAACTATAGAAACAGAAGGAGCTTGCGTGTCGGCTATCGCTCTGAGCTAAGAATTCACTATAATTAAGCTTTAAACAGTTAAAAATGCACTTCAAACTGTTTTAAACATTGCAAATTATGGTCTTTATGCAATCAAATAATTAAATGCATGCCTGTGTTTCGTATATTTACTAATTTACTTGTAAAACTGGTTAGATTGGGTCACTGCCATGTCATTGAACATAGTCCCTGCACGAGTAGCACAAGTTGTATTTTCTCGCTTGCCGCTCAGTGGGTCTCTATCGTTACTGACTAGATGGAAAGGGAGATACGAGCGACAAACAAGTCGCGGGCAACTAGTGCTAGCCGTGCTGGGGCTATATTCTACTTGGTCAATCCTCAATCCTTTTGACATGTTGGTATTGCTTTTAACTTTGCCATCTATCGTCAAGTAAATAAAGAGCTCACGTAACGTTGATAATACGGTAACTTGTCGAAAGCAATAACGGTTTACCAATACTGACGATACGGTAGCCTCGTTGGTACCCAGTACTATGCCTTCGAAGCTAGCGGTCCTAGGTAGGTTCAAATCCCGGTAGGGGCAGATATTTGTGTAATGAACGCGAGTATTTGTTCTTGTAGTGTAGGACGCCCTCAGACTAGGTGGAGCGACGATCTTCGCAAGGTGGCTGGCAAGAGCTGGATGAGAGTGCCCACGAATCGTGCTCGTTGGCGTGCAATGGGAGAGGCCTATGTCCAGCAGTGGACTAATATAGGTTGATGATGATTTGTTCTTGAGCTTGGAAGTTTTTTTATGTATTTGAGTATGTATATAATTTCGTATATATTTATGTTTATCGTTGTCTAGTACCCATAGTACAAGCCTAGAGCTTATATGGGACCTGCAGGCCTTTCTCGTAACACACTCGCAATCGCTATTGGCTTCAAAACAAAACAATTGGTTTCATTTTGTATGCAGTGTTACGTGATAGCCCCTCTGAGGGGCTATTACCTAACGTACTTCCAATCGCAATCGTTTTCATTTTGAAAATCGAAGGCTTGTCTGCATACAAAATGAAACCAGTTGTTTTGTTTTGAAGCGGATCGCGATTGATAGTGAGTTACGTAATAGGCCTGCAGGTCAATTTGTGTCAGACTGTCCCCTGGGGGGTTATTATGACCTAACTATGCAGTTCAGTTTACGCTGAGAGAAAAGGACAGAGTTTTATAGCTCTGTCCTTTACGCTCACCGTAAAATGAGCTGCATAGTCATGTCATAATAACCCCCCTGACATTTATTTATTTATAACTATCTGCAACTTTTGTTTTTACCGAGTGGATTCAAGTCCCTGAATTAATATTATAGCGAAGTTTCAAATATTTACTACTTTGCCTCTCATATTTTGTAGGATCAATACTCGTAAGAACTTGCTTCAATTACGAGTAAGTGTAAAGTATAGACGTACTAGTGTCTATCTAACCTGTGACGTACACAATAATATCTTATATCGCACTGCTAGATCAATACAGTAGTAACTCAAAATACAACTGTATTTAAAAATCATCTTTAATACAACTCCTATGAACTTGAATTAAAACTAGCAAGGATTTTGAGTTGATACTGTTTTGATCTAGTAGTGCGATATGTCTGAATCGTACGTCAAATAAACACGCCTGTTGATGTCGCTTTTATTAAAGAACCCTAACTTTACAGTAAGAACTTTTTTTTCTTTATCATCCTCATAATTTTAGCTGAAATGTGTCCCACAGGGGACATACTGGACATCGTGAATGCCTTCTTCAAGGATCTCCACTACGGTTGGGTTCGTGCTACTTGCATCCATAGGTTTCCTGTGATATCCACCAGTACCCTTACCATGACTTACAATTACCGTTCTTGCTAACGAGTCGATTGCTAAATCCCTCGCATGTAACAATAATGTGTGGGACAAAGCATTCGACTCGCTAGCGAGTACGGTAATTGTGGTAATTGTGGTCCACCGTAGTCAAATTGGCAATCCTTATACGTATAATAAATCTTTTATGACCAGTGATCGGAATAGGTAGAGTATATTTACCTAAAGTTCTCAAAAGGACATAATATAGAGTGGTTACAACCGGGTGAAATATTAATTTGTTTTATTGAATACCGGATTTCCGGTATTTTTCTGATACTAGTAAATGTAGTCGCAAGGTAGTCTCCAGTTTATGACTCTGTTCTACGAAGTTTAGGTAAATATACCTATTACATAATTAGATATAAGGAATGAGTTACAGGCCCCTTTTAACACAAACTAACATAAAATATCCCATACCGTAAGTAAATATTACGTATATATAGCATTAAAAACCAGGAAATCCGGAATTCAATAAAAATAAATTAATATTTTTCCCGGTTGTAACCAATATATATTATGTCCTTTTGCGAACTTTAGGTAAATATACTCTTCCTATTCCGATCACTGTTTATGACTGACATACAACGCGCAGAATAAATCGATCGATCTCGATCTGGAGACTTAAAATTTGGAGGGAATATTCCTTGGGTAACCTTAAACAGGAATTTCAAAAAATCTACCCACTGCAGGAAGAAATAGGGGGGAGTAGCAAATTTTACGAGTACGAAGTTGCGGGCATCCTCTACTTCTTTACAAATAATAAATTACAAATGTAAAAGTTGCAAGTGCAAACAAATTCGATTGTATTTCTTTCATAGTAAACGCAACGGATAAATTACTCGTAATCTTTATGTTTGGACTTAATGCAATGTATGAAAAATCAGGGGCCTGTTTTATAAAGCTACAAATTATAATTTACAGGTTACAAGTTTCCACTTGACACAACCTCGGCCAATGACGACCAGCCATTTGAGCAGTGTTGCCAATTAAGACCTGTAAAAACAAAACGTGCCACAGGAAACAATTTAAGCCCGCTACGTAGTATTCTATACCATGACCAGAACGATACAGTTTCTGCCTCCCACTATTATAAAAAAAAACCCTTACTTCATCTAACTAGTAGTGATATGGCTAAGTATTTATGGCTGCGTCTATATCGCGTGTCTAATACTGATAAAACATCCGTCACTCTCGTACTTATTTATGTGTCAGAAGGTGACGGATGCCTTATCCAAACTTTGTCACGCGATAAACGCAGCCTTAGGGTCTCCCCAGACCTATTGACACGGAATCGGCTTGAGCCGGTAAGCAAAAGTCTTATGTCAATGCAATAAGAGCGAAAACGACGTCGTTCCGTTCGCAACGCATAATCGAGCCGAGCCGAGCGACGCGTTTTTCACTCTTACTGCTCGGACATAAAACTTTTTCTTATCGGCTCAAGCCGATTCCGCGTCGATAGGTCTGGTGAGACCCATATTAGTATTAGGGCCCTTGTGCAGGGTCCGTCCGGATCGCTATCATCATCTTTCCCACCAACCCCCCTCCTAAATCAGCTGGTGACATTACTAATGTCCACCACAACTATTCCATCTTAACTTATCTTATCTTATTATATCTCACAGATAGGTCATTTCGGATACACTTCGGCCTTCGACCCTTTGGAATCTTTTGTGCAATTAGCATGTTTTTCCTTCATTGTCAGAGCATCGGGTAACGTACTTAAGTTAGTACTTAGTATTTTTTTGGTACACGATGCCCACGAGGTTTCGAACTTGGTACCTTGCGATCACGAGTCGACACCCTGTCACAAGGCCACCGACGCTCTTCCACCATGCTCTCTTAGTCCTCAGGGTTAGCAACGCATTTCCAGTCTTGTGATTGTAAGGCCACTTCTCAAAGGGACTCCCTGGCCTGCTAGTCACTGCCACCAACAAAATGTAGGTATACATCTCTATGGAAGGTATCTCACCCGATGTCCGCTTGGTTGCCCATCGCATCATACACTTTGTCGGTGACGGCGTCAGGTTGCGCCGCCATGGTATCCCGGTGAGAAGCAGGCCTAAATGTCTATGGATCTCAGAGCTCTTCACAATCACGACGTTTATTATGATTCATACTGTGTCCACGATAAAGTCCTAAATTCCCAACTAGATAGTATAATATGGAGATGCTACCATGACCTCGTCATCCAGCTCAATAGATTTCAAAGGAAAGAGACAAAGCCTAGCAGTTACATAGCCCTATTCCCTTCTCTCTATGTAATCTTGAACGGTGTACCGAGGTCGTGGTGCTAGCTCTGTGATTGGCGGGTTCCTTATCAGCTTTATTTTTGCGTAGCGTTTCAGCTCCATTCGGAAAAGTCTGCGACGGAGGTTCCTCGTCTGTTTTGTTGAAAATAAAAAATAATTTATCATCATGGGGTGCGGTGAATTCCTTGTGAAATATATTTTGTTCTTCGCCAATTTGTTCTTTGCGGTAAGTTGTTTTAGCAGTTTTTAAGTAATTCATTTCAGTGGTTCATTGCAGTTTTCCAGCTACAAGCGTATTTTAAGTACACTCTTTGATAAGATTAACATGTTGTTGGAAGCCGGTTATTGTGAAATTGCAAGAGTTAGTGATAAGCAAATTTGGGTGATTTATATTTGATTCAGGACATAAAACGGTTTTCATTTAATTTTCTTTTGAAAAAAATACTGGAAATCCCAACTGAAATTTTCTTACAGAATGCCTAAGTAAGGATTTCCATGCGTTATTTTACTGAGATATTGTTTTTTTACTGGTAGTGTCAAAATATCACGCGTCTCTATTTATTAGGTACAGTGCGAATATGTTCAAACCGCAATCATTCTATATAAGTACCTTTATACCAACAAGATAATAAAACCGATACGATCACCGCGATATCTTCGGTCACATAACGACTGTAAAAGTAGGTAGGTACTAATGTTGCAAAAAAATACTTCAAATGTTAGTCTAAATGTCCTGTATAAAACATTCACTGAATGTAACCATTAATATTTAGCGACGTTTAAGAGATACCTTAAGGTAAATCGATCCATTTTTTAATTCGATATTTAGAATACCTTTTTAGGGTTCCGTACCCGAATTGAACCCAACGGGACCCTATTAATATACTTATACGCTGTCCGTCCGTCCTTTCCAACTATTAAGAGCTGTATGTTTTGTACCGTCATAGATTACGGTGGATTGATTAACATTTATTTATTTAAAGAAATTGAAATAATAAAGGAGATCCCCATTATTCCTATCCCCATACAAGAAACGTTTATTTTTATTTTTTTAGCTTGAATCATCAAAACGGTGAAACATAGAAGCCTAAAATTTGGTATGTTTTAGTACAAACCCTGAAGAAAAACCAAAAATAGGTACTAAAAATGGCCAAGCGTGAGTTGGGCTCGCGCTGTGTCGATTTGAAATCGAATTCAAATCAGAATACAAATGAACCTTCTGTGTGGCCGCACCACGTGCGCGAGTCCGAGTCGCACTTGACCGGTTTTTTATTTTTACTTATAAGGATGTTTTTTCTTTGCGTAGCAAGCAGTATAGCCGTTGCCGGTACATGCTTATCTGGTATCGAGCTCGTTCGTTATCTTATCGGCTATCGTCTGAGCCCTGAATAATGGGACCACACCTATCGCACAACCGTTTTGAAACCGGCACAAAAGAAACTAAATAATAAGTTTCTGTCAAAAAGTAGAGATTTCTGACAGGATTTTATTTGCCGACTGTTCTTTTTTTGCTGTCTTCGTCAGCTTATTGCGACTAAACTGACGAAATTGCTGTGGCTACTTTCTGACTCTTAGGTATATCATTTCTTAGACACCATAATATTGTATTTTCATTTGTCTCTACGGGACCTAGTTTCTGGACGGGGGATGTTAAGGTCCCTATACACCCTCTTCCTACAGCTCGCGCAGTGTCACTGTGGCACCTGTTACCCCGACCTGTTTCCACCTCTTTGAAACGACACTGCGTCCTTGCAGCAGAACTGCTGGCTGAGTGTAGTCATCGAGACGAAACGGAACGGTTACTCGTAACATACCTATATCTATATTCAAATTTTAGCCAATTCCCATAACGAGCGGGCTCTATTTTACTTGGTGAAACTAAAACCTTAACCGGCTAAAGTCCGAAAAATATCAAAGTGCTCGGCAGCGAGCAGGCGATGATTTCGAGCCACTTTATACCACCCTGTATTTCATTATTGGAGTGCGTTATTCTTATTACTCAGTCAGGGCAGGGCTAGCTTAATAAACCTTATAAGTAGTTTGGTTGTGGTTCCGTATTGTCAGCGTTTTGATAGCTCTTATTTACTTGACTGTCAATGGTGGCCGAGTTAAAAACAATATTATTGTTTTACCCATTAGAATAGAAGAGCAGGCTGTATTTTTCAAAACTTTTTGTCCTGATGATTATTCTTTCATACAATTATACAATCATCATTTAGCCGAAATGGCTATCTAGGTTTGGTTTCCTTTGGTGCGTCATGTTCGAGTCATTATTTTTTGTTTTTATTTTTATTAATTTTATACCCTACACTTTAACACCGTAAGTTTATTCATGAAAGCTAACTTCACTTGCTTCATAACAAATAGTCCCAATTATTCTAACACACTGTCCCATTTAACACATTAACTGCCGGCGACACATAAAGTGTTCTCCTGGCTGTCACTTGAAACGCATATGTGCGTTTTTAGGGATCCGTGCCCGAAGGGTGCCAAACAAGACCCTATTACTAAGCCTGCGGTCCGTCTGTCCGCCCGTCCGTCATAACTGTACAGAGATGTATCTTTAGAACCGTCAAAGGGGTGATAGACGGCGAGTAAGTTCGCCGTACTTTCACGACATTTGGGCATTTTCACGAAAAAGTGTACCCAATTGGGGACTGAAACTAAGGAACTTTAACTTTGTCTGTTTTGTGACGAAAATTAGCTATACATTGACGGCCGCCAAAATTGACAAAGTTAAACTTCCTTAATTTCAGTCCATAATTGGGTACACTTTTTCGTGAAAACGCCCAAGTACCACGTACTTACCCGCCCGTCTATCACCCCTTTAAGAGATAGCAGTTTTTTTTTCAACGTGTTTTTGTTGTATAGTAGAAGTGGTAAACAGACAAGAGTCAAATGTATGTACGATTATAGTACAAACCGTAATGAAAAACTAATACAAAAACCGGCCAAGTGTGATTTGTGCTGGCGCTAATTGGATTCAAAATAAAATTGTAATGAGAATTATAATAAAACTTACTGAGCGGCGGTACGGAGCCCTCGGTACGCGAGATCAACTCGTACACGACCGATATTTTAAAGTATGCCAGCTTCGTTTAGAGCAAAATAAAATAAATGTTTAAAAAAACAAAAGCCCGCCTTCAAAAAGCAAAAAATATATGTTGGACGCGTCCAACAATATTTTAACCAAAAGCAGACTTCAGTTGGACTGACCTATTTACCTATCATTTTAAAGAAGTTATTTTTTGCTTTTTGAAGGCGGGTTTTTGTTTTTTTAAACATTTATTTTATTTTATACTTTTTAGTGATCCTATTTATGCTGTTACGTAACTCCACTTCTAAATATTAATAAGAAACTATAGAACATTTCAAGCTCGCCGCAGACAACGCCGCGGGAATGTCATAGTCATATTTAAACCTAAATGTGCTTCGTCATAGTCGCTCAACTTCCTTTATCGAAATATCTTATCGCCACCCTTGAAATAGGTACCGTTAAGGAGTTCCGGGGGCCATCTGTGGTCTTCATCATCAGTTCCACTTCACCATATAGTACTTTTCAAAAGCAAATGCATGAGTTACAGTGAAAAATACCAAAATCGCTATAGGTGTGCCTATAATATTTGAGGAGTTCTCTTAATTTCTCCATGATCCCATCATCAGATCCTGACGTGGTGACAATGGGACCAACTAGAAAGTATACCCATACGAACAACGAAAACATTTTTCAAATCGGTCCTGTGGTCTTCGAGTAATCGGGGAACATAAATAAAAAATAAAAAAAAACCCGACGAATTGAGAACCTCCTCCTTTTTTTGAAGTCGGTTAATAAGCGATGCTTGAAATAAAATCATTCGACTGAGATTAGAAAAAAGTATTTATTAACGTCACATCCTGAAGAATCCTAGTCATTATTGACATAGCGATGATTATTCTTTCATACAATTATACAATCATTATTTAGCCGAAACGGCTATCTAGGTTTGGTTTCCTTTGGTGCGTCATGTTCGAGTCATTATTGATAACTCAAATACAATGAGAATACAATATTATAATTAGTGATTATTTTCCTGTACTCACTGTACGTTAATCTCGGACCTCCCCCCCTCCCCAATGGCCACGTGGTCCGACTGCTTTATGCTACTGAGCGGACGACATGAACTTTTATCTACACTCATATTTATTATAAGTCCTCTATTATGCGTTCAAAACCCGTAGGCAATGACCAGCATTACCTGTGGTAGTAGGTGACAGCGATGACAGCTGTAAATTTTGGAAGATGTTCCAAATTTGGATTACAATATTCGATCACGTAATTTCAAAATTAGGTTACAGTTGTCATCGCTGTCACCTACTACCACATGTAATGTAGTGCTGGTCATTTGCCTTTCGGCTTCTGAACCCATCTTAGACTACTTATAATACGAGGGGTGATTGGAAAGTTCGCGGCCTAAGTATGAAATCAAATCCAAAGTTTTATTTAAATATTTTTATTTCTCTACGTAGTCCCCGTCGAGGTCTTTGCACTTGTTCCATCTGGATTTCAAAGCCAATACACCACTTTTGAAGAAACTTTCCTCCAGGTCTTCAAAATAGGTGTCCACTTCAGCTTGGACCTCGTCGTTGGTCAAAAATTTCTTACCGCCCATGTGTTTTTTTAAGTTTGGAAATAGGTGGAAGTCCGACGGTGCTAAATCGGGCGAATAAGGCGGGTGGGGCAATAATTCAAACCCACATTTGTGAATTTCTGCCATCGATTTTAGTGACGTGTGCACACGAGCGTTGTCCTGGTGAAAGAGAACTTTTTTTGAGAAGAAGAAGAAAGAAGAAATACATTTATTCACCAACCATAAGACACACAAATATACAAATTATTCAAGAAAACAATGAAGGTAACAGGCACAGCACGCAAATGTGTGTCCTCGCGGCGGTGAAACGGACACTGGCTCAGCAAAATGCTGAGGTGTCAGACACCTACAGCGCTGATTTTCAGCCAGTACCGGCAGTGACTCACGGAACGCTGTACAAACATACTATACTATACGTGTAAACTACTTACATAATACTTAGTTATTATAGAAGAAAAATAAATGGGAGTATAATAATTAAAAATAAAACGCATACATAAATACCGATATACAGCCTTGATAAAACTGAAAATGAATTAAAAGGTCAATTTAAAAGCAGCAGGTTGAAGTAATGATGAGTGTAGGTAAGTGCTGGATGAGGGTTAGGATTTCTGGAGTGTCAACAAATAACCCTTAAGCTTGCGCTTAAAGGTGTACCTGCTAGACACTCCTTGGATAGGAGGAGGGAGATCATTCCAGCACTTGGACGCCGCAAACCTGAAACTACCTCTGAAAGCCGCAGTCCGGTGTATAGGCACGATGGCGATTGCCTTATACCTGCGCGCACTTCTCGACCATTTAATTCGGTTAAAAAGGTAAGATGGAGTCTCGCTACGTACAACACCAAACAGCAGAGTGGCGAGGTGCAGGCGCCTGCGTGCAGGCATGTTCAACAGGTTTGCGGCGTTCAAGTAGGGAGTGATGTGGGAGCGGGGAGGGACGCGGAAACAAAAACGTGCGCATGCGTTTTGAACACGTTGTATCAACCTCTTAGATCTACCAATAATGCAGCCATCATAGACTACATCACAATAGTTTAATCTAGATAATATAAGCGATTCACAAAGGTCAACACGCAAATCGACACTTAGGTAATCACGCATATTATATAGAACTTTAAGGCGATAGAAGCAGTTGCTCACTACTCTAAGTATGTGGCTCTCAAAGCGCAAATTGCCATCCATAAGAAGGCCAAGGTTATTTGCTTCTACCACCTGTTCTATTGGCTCACCCCTGACGGCAACATCCCTGGTATTCAGAGCATTCAGAGTATTACGAATTTGATGTCTTGACCCAAAAACCACATATTTCGACTTGCTGGGATTGAGAACTAAGCAGTTCTTCTCCGACCAAGAGGAAATACGATCCAGGTCTTCGTTAATTGCGTTTACGGCGGCTAACGTGTCCGACGGCGCGCTGGAGAGGTAAAGTTGCAGGTCATCCGCGTAAAGATGGTATCTACTGTTCTTTATACTGTGAATAATGTCAGCGCTGTACAATATAAAGAGCAGGGGACCCAAGATCGAACCCTGTGGCACTCCCCTAGTCACAGGACAAAGAGAGGACCACAGAGTACTACCATCCATCCTACGCAACGCAACTGCCTGCGCACGACCGGACAAGTAGCTGCTAAACCAATTAATCGCAGTGACATCAAACCCGTAATAGGACATCTTAGATAACAGCAAGGGTACGCTAATGCAGTCGAAAGCCCTGGAGAAATCTAAAAGAACCATAATGGTACTTTTACCAGCATCCCGAGCCTCTAGGATATTGTCGACTACATCGAGTAACGCAGTAACTGTCGACCGACCCTTGCGAAAACCCGACTGCAGCTCAGGTAGGATACTGTTCTTCTCCAGGTATTCCGATAGCTGTTCACAAACCACCCTTTCTATTATCTTAGACGTACAAGAAAGGATACTTATAGGGCGGAGTTCGGACAAATTGGCAGGGTTCGGTTTTTTTGGTAACGGTATCACTTGAGCGAGTTTCCAGTCTGTTGGGAAAGTCATAGTCTCAATACTTTTGTTAATGATGTAGGTCAGTATGTCAGAGGTCCTCGGAAGAGTCATGAGTAGCATGTCAATATCAATCGAGTCGAGTCCTTTCGCGGTCGTTTTAATCGAAGTCATAATTTTTGTGACAGTTCTAGACGTTGTGGGTGAAAGAGTAAAAGTCTTGCTACCGTGCCTACCGAATTCGTAAAAAGTAAGGTCAGATAATGTTACGTCCTGTTTTCCGGGGACGTTGAGGAAATGGCGGTTTATTAGGTCAGGGTCGTCAAAAAGCGTCGGGAGGTCAGTCTGTGTCTGTGAGTCTGGAAGAACCGTGCGCTTCAAGTTTTTCCAGAGAGTCTTTGGGTCAGTAACGTTGTTGATATGGTGTGCAAAGAAGGCCCGTTTCTCGCTATAGATGGCCTCGATGACCAGATGTTTCAGGTCCAGGTAATATTGTTTATGAGCATCACTCTTGGACCGCTTGTATTTGGAATGTGCTTCATTCCTGAGACGCATCATAAGCTTGACATTACTCGTAAGCCATGGTTTGAGGGCCTCCTTTACCACTATTGTCGTTACAGGCGCGTGTTTGTCGAAAAGTCCGAGTAAAAGTCCGTTAAATCGTCGAACCATGTCGCTTACGTCGTCGAGTATAAAAATTTGGTCCCAGTTTATGGCGTCAAGGTCGTCGTTGAAGTCACTCAAGGTAATGTCTTTAAGAGGTCGGTAAGTAATTCGCTTTGGCGTCGGCTTTCGTTTTTTTATGTCAAACTCGGCTGTAATGAATGCATGCCGACCTAGATCTGGAATGTGCTTCACGTCTATAGTCACAACGCGAGCGTCAGTGCAAACCAGATCTATGGTCGTCTCGCTGTGATCTGTGAAATGTGTCGGGTCGCTTACATGTTGCGTCAAGTTAACTGTCGTCAAAAATTGTATCAAACATTTAAATTTAGTGTCATTTTTATCAGAATAATTTATATTAAAGTCACCAAGTAAAATCAAGCGGTCATAACTAATGAACGAAGTAATTGAGTCAGTAATAGCGTCAAAAAAAGTCTCAACGTTAAGCCAAGGAGGACGGTAAGCGGTTCCAATAATTAAATGTTTACTATTTACATGTATTTTTAGCCACATTTGTTCTACGAGTGCGGCGGGGGGGTGCGGCAGGGTGCGGGCGGTGAGGCCCCGGCGCAGGTAGAATCCCACGCCACCTCCCCGTCCAGCGCGGACGTCGGCTGGCCGAGCGATATGACGTAGTCGGTAGTTGGCCACCACGGGGGCCCGTCCTTCCTCGCCAGCGCGCAGCCAGGTCTCGTTTATGGCCACAATGTCGGCGTCAGTCTCCGTCATTGTCGCAATCAACTCGTCGTGTCCCGTACCAAGAGATCCAGCATTAAATAAACCAACTTTGAAACTTTTAAAACGAGGCATCACAAGTACAAGCATAAACAACGTTAAAATTACAAACGGCTAGCTGTATAAGAGTGAGTATTATGCACTTACATAAACATAAAGTGATAATTGTTATAATATGGCGAGTAAATGGCAGATATAAGCAGTTGTATAACTGTAGTAATAAAAAGTGAAAGCGAAGAGCGATATATGGATATATATATCCATGAATAGACAAAATACATAAAATAAATATTATACTTATAATTGTTATGTTCCAGGTGAGATCACAAGTCGGCAAAAGGATTATTCGTTTCACTCTCGCGATGAGAGACCACAACAAAGACAATAAAAACAGGAAGGCCATTAAACTACGGTGAGCTTGTGTTAAATTTTGCGTTACGTGAAACACAACAATAAATAAAAACAATAACAGTAAATACATTTTTTCTAGGACTTCACAGAACAGGACAAAATAACAACTAGGGCTGAATTTGAGCTGCATCGACGGGCTTAAAAATATCCAAATCGGACAAACGGCGCAAGCGGTGGCTCGGCTGGCCGTCAGCCCGGCGGGCAAAGATCCTGCCATCCCGGGTCCACACGTAGCGCCAGGCGGCGGGGCGCGCGGCCTCGCGGGCCCGCTGGAACAGCTGCCGGTTGGCGCTCGTCAGCCGCTCGTTCACGAAGAACCTTTGCGGTGCGGCGGCCAGGCCCAGGTCTGCAGTGGTGGCGCCGCGGCGCACGCGCGCGCCCTTCAGCAGCTCGTCGTGGACGGCACGCCGCGCCAGGCGCAGCACGAGGGGCCGCGGCCGGCCCGCCTCGCGTGTCCGGCCCACTCGGTGGACGGACACGATGTCACGCACGTCCAGCTCCACCCCCAGTTTGGCGCAGATACGCGTCGCCAAGCCAGCCGGGCTCTCGCCGGGCTCCTCCGGCACGTTAGATATTTGCACGTCATTCGACAGGAGCTCCTGGTCTCGCTCGTGCAGTTCCATTTGGAGGACGGCGATGGCATCTTCCAGTACCCTGGTGGCCGTCGAAACGGTACCCTGCGCGACCGCTTTCTCCACGGCGTCGACGCGGCTCTCCAGAGACTCCACCTTGGCGCTAAAGTCAGCCATACGTGCCCCGACGTCCCAGAAGTCCTGACGGAAATCCTTGAGCTCCTGTCTAACGGCTTGGAGCTCCTCCCTGAAGAGCTGAATCTCAGAGCCCAGTGTTAGCTGCCCTACAATATTTTCTCCGGCGGGGGACGCAAACGAAACTAGCTCAACGGTCGCGGGCGTCTGCGCCGGCGTAACTGGCTGAGCGTCAGCGGGACTGGTTGCGACGGGTCGAGCAGCAGTGGGCTGTGTAGCCAGAGGCTTGGCTGCGGTGGACTGGCCCATTAAGCCCCTCACCGGCGTGTCGGCTTGGTTATTTCGCGGCAGACATCTCTTGCACGCCGGACAGCTCCAGTCGCAGGGCACAGCTGCCCCGACCGGGACTCCCACGCAGGCACAGTGATAAAAACTGCTGCATTTAATGCACGCCACAGTACCTGTACGTTTTGTGGGCTTTGAACAGGCCGAGCACTTATTAATTGCAGACATTGTTGATGTTGATGTTCTTTTTTTTTTTGTGTGTGGGTACTTTGCAACTTCGGTCGTCGTCACTCTTATGTTTACAGCTGTTTTATTTATATTCACTGCACTAAATTGCTCGCGAGCAATTAATGTTAATATTTAAACCGCTCCTAATAAATTTAGTTCACTATCACAGCCAGGGAAGCACTTGTTTTATTTAAATTAACAAGGAACGAACGTTAGCGTGTACGCTGTACTACGTCCGTGACGTCACTCCCGTTTTGTCAACAATCCAGGTCTTTTTACTTTCAGTTCCTCTCGTAATCGCCGTAAAAGTTCGCAATAATAGTCCGAGTTTATAGTGGTACCTTTCTGGAGATAGTCAACCATTATTACTCCCTTTGCATCCCAGAAGACTGATGCCATGACTTTATTCGCCGACAAAATGGCCTTTGCCTTTTTGGGAGGCGGAGATCCAGCACGAACCCACTGCTTCGATTGCTGTTTAGTCTCGGGCGTGTAGTGGTGGACCCATGTCTCATCCATAGTAACATATCTGTCCAAAAAGTCTTGAGGGTCAGCTTCATACAGGTCTAGACAGTCGCGTGAAATTGTTAGACGAGTGATTTTTTGTTCCACTGAAAGGAGCTTTGGTACCCATCTCGCCGACACCTTCGAAAAACCTAATTCGTTGACTATAATGTTTTGCGTTCTTTCATAAGAGATGCCTACGATGTCAGCTATTTCTCTTACTTTTAACCGTCGGTCTTTCATTATCATGTCGCATATAATTGCCACATTTTGTGGATTAGTCGCAGTGGTTGGCCTTCCGGGACGAGGGTCATCTGCGATACTGACTCGTCCCCGCTTGAATTCAGCAGCCCACTTTTTTACCATCGTATATGATGGACAGGATTGCCCCAATGTACACTGCATATCTTCATAAATTTGTTTCGGAGTCAATCCTTTTTTATGAAGATATTTAATTACGGCACGCTGCTCCAAATTGTCCATTATGAAAAATCTGTTTACACGTATTTTTAAATCAGACGTAAAATATATATCAAATATTGTCTTCCAATTAAAATTTCGCGGGATGAAAACTGAATAGTGACAGTTCAAAATGGCGGCAGTTTTTTTTTAATTTTTTATTTTTTAAATGGTCGGGCCGCGAACTTTTCAATCAGCCCTCGTATGTGTGTAGATAAAGTATTGTACGAGAGTCTGCGTAATTAGCATTACAACAATTGTGGCTTGTTTCATAAACCACACTCATGTTGTAATGCCTGTCATTACGAAACCGTCACGTAAACTACAATTTTTCCTGTTGGTTGGATTTACTAACAGGACTATGAAAGATATCGTTTTCTTCAAAACAGTAGCAACTGAAAATACAGACGTATTTTAAAATCAACTTTAATACAACTGCTAAGGCCTCGCTCTGGGATCGGCGACGCGATGGGCGGGCAAATCAAACATATGGCGATATATGAGAGCGTTCATGGAGAAGCGTTATGCTTCTTCATGAACGCATTCAAGCACACTATAAAAAACCGGTCAAGTGCGAGTCGGACTCGCGCAACGAGGGTTCCGTACCCCAGCACAGTAGGTATTATTATATTCGATTTCGATTCGAATCAGCGCGAGCCCCACTCACACTTGACCAGTTTTTAGTATTTGTTGTTTTTCTACAGATGTAATCATACCAAATATGACGCTTGTGTGTTTTATCGTGTTTACGACACAACAAAAAAAATTTTTTTTGAAAAAATACGTTTCTTGGACCTCCTGTATTATATCATCTTCTTTAAAAGAAATTGTTTGTTAGTAAATTGGCTGTAATCTATAATAACACATATTCTGAAAAAAAAACCCTCTATCTATTACGGGTCAAAAGATACAGCTCTTTAAAGATAGGATCGGACAGACGGACGGACGGACAGACTCACGGACGGACAGCGTAGGCATATCAATAGGGTTCCGTTCCCTTCCGGCTCCCGGGGGCTCTAGTGACGGCTTCAGCGAGAGCCTCCCTCTTGAAAGGACCTTCTGAATTAACGTTTGTTATTTCTCCCAGTTGGCAGGACTGGCGCTGCTTGGCATCGGTATTGCTGTCCAGCTGCAGGTCACCGCCATCACCGACATCATCCACAGCATCGATGGCTGGTACCAGATCGGGCCCATCGCCAGCATGGTGGTGGGATCTATCGTCTTCGTCATCGCCTTCTTCGGGTGCTGCGGTGCTATTAGGGAGAGCAATTGCATGCTTGTCACTGTGAGTATACAACATCAGTTTATGCTTATAATGTCCCACCGGGCTTTTGTATGGACAGTAAAACACCGGGAAATAGAGTTGTGCCCGCTCAGTCTTTAAAGGGAGCGCTCAGATCTCGGTCAATCGGTCAAAGGAACTAGTTCGGTCTTTTAGTTCCTTTAGGTCCTTTAGCTCCGGAGCAACTTTTGAGATCTGAGCAGGACACGCTTTGAAATATGTACTATTGGTCTCGTTCACATCGAGTGCCGTGCCGTGCGCTCTTTACTGTTTCGCTCTGTTTCGCTCATACGTACAACAATTGCTACTGACCTAAGGACTGAAGACCGATTAAGATCGTTTGTGAAGAACTACCTAGTTCCTTCCGGTCCGTGACGGGAATATAGTATACTTACATTACTGCCATTACACACATCCCATACACTTCTCCCATTTTCTTAATAGCGATCGGCAATCTTTGTTTTTCTATGACTCACGAATGACAAACATACTGTCAGTTGAGAGTTCAAGCGTGATAGCGAAAGCTGGGAATACTGTACAGTCAACAGCATAAATAATCATTTATGTACCTTGTCGCTTTCAATCGTTTCACAATTTTGTATGACATTTCAAACACGACGTTAAAGTGACAAGGTACATAAATGATCACTTATTAATGCTGTTGAATGTACCACTACCACCTTATACATAAACTCATTATAAACCTATTTTAGCTAAAGCATGCATCTCTTGGATGGGATGATGTTTTAACTAAAATAGGGATGGGATGATGGGATGCAAGAGGAAGAGGGAAATGTGACAATGACAAAGGTAATAAGGACCAAGAATATTTTAAGCGTATTTTAGCTATTGTACCGAATACAAAGTTAGCAACGCGTTTTTGATATCCAGAGGGCCCTGCCAAGATGCATTATGCTAAGTAGCATTTCTATTCGATTCGTTTTTAAACCAATCGCGTCACTGGTAGATGACGTGATACGAAAAGTCACGTGATCTATCAGAGTCACGCGATTGGTTTAAAAACGAAACGAATAGAAACGTTAGTTAGCGCAATGCATCTTGGCACGGCCCTCTGATGATCTGAGGCCCGTTTCATGAAGCTACAAGTTACAAATTACAAGCGGAAGTCTGTTTCTAACTCCTTTTGCTAGAAAGAGACTTCCGCTTGTAATTAGTAACTTGTTGCTTCGTAAAACGGGCTACTGGCCCTCTATTCTACATTCTACTAGTTAAAACATGCTGCCTTTGAAATGTTATCGTATTGACAACTCTTATTTACCTACTGGACCGTAATGGCAGCCGAGTTAAGAACAATACCATAACAGGTCAAAGGTAATATGGGTTTACTGAGTTAAATAGAGCCCTATCAAGTTTTTTCAAATCAAAACAAATTCATTTATCTCATTACATTCACGAGAAGTCGTTTTCAACTGTCAGGTTTAATTAAACACATAATTGGTTGGTACGGTTTTAGAATTCTAACTATAAAAATTTCATTATCTAACAGGAAAATATCCAAATACAGGCAGTTTACCGTAAATAAATTCGCGTAGAATGCGTGTAGCAACAAGGATATTTTGAGGTTTGCCTAAAGTACTTACTTAAATTAAAAAGGGTGATATTAAACGCGCATCAATAAAACCCTGGAAACTAAAAAACTGAAGTGCGCAGCAAAAAAACTAATGTTCAACAAAATGGTTAAAAAATACTACAAATTTCAAAAGACCGGAAACGAGGATGAATAGAGAAATCCTCATATTTTTAAAACAATAATTAAAAAAAAACCATTATTCTTGAGCCACAGATAAGCGACAGCGAGCAGATAATTTAAAACGCGAAAATGAGTCAATCATGTGCCAGTTAAACACTTTCCAGCACAAATGTTATGATAAATGAGTAAGTGTGTGTTTATTTATTTGATCCCTTACGTTTCGTCGCAGGTCCCCAAAATACGAAAAACACTATCTAATAATAATATGGGTAATAATCCACAGGGATGTATCATGACTCCCATTACCCCTCCCCCCTTCCGGATTCGCATCTGGCCGCAATGCCTGTGTCCATAAGCGCCTTGGCTCATAAGATGATAGTAATTTAAACCGTCAAGCGATACATTGTCAACTTTATTTATTTTCAGTATGCGATCCTGATGATAGGTCTGATGGTCGCGAAGGTGGCTCTGGCGACGCTGGTGTTCGTCAACACGGACCAGCTGGTGACGACCGTCAAGAACGAGTTTAACAAATCCTTCGCCAACAACCAGACTGTTTTCCACGATATTGAAAAGACGGTAAGCGGGTTTGAATTGCCGTTATAGGAAAATATTGGTATGATGAGCTGGTTTTCTATTTACGTATGTATCTCTCTATAAGTATAAGTAATTTTATCGTTGCCTGGTATATACTAATAGTTCAGCCAGATTAAGTAAGTCAATTTGAGTGAGATTGTTCCTGGCTCTGGTCCCACCGGCGACGATGAGCAGGAAGCGAGTACAGCGATCAACTATTAATATTTGTATCTCTTTTATTGACACGGGATCTATATTTTTAGTTTCGAAAAACTAGTGGAAAGAGTACTCGCCGGCAGTGTGAACAGCCAGCGATCAACTATTAATATACGTGTCTCTTTTACTGACAGGGGATCTTTATCTTTTGTTCGTTTCTTGAGCGAGAAAATAGTCGATAGCTAATCGCTTCCTCGCCGGCGGTGGGACAAGTGCCTTTAGAGCATTGCGAAGCTGCAAATTACCATAAAAAATGCGATAACGTTTCTCACCCTCTAAATCAAGTCCAATTTTTACGATTTTTGAATATGTTGTAGACATTATGTGATTTAAGCGTCGGTTCACAATATTCATCACATCTTTAAATCGTCAATGTTCACAGCTGAGCTGCTGCGGCCCTGAAGGCCCCTCCTCCTACGGCATTGTTACCGTCATCACCGTCCAGCTGCCCCCCAGCTGCTGCCAGGCGGAGGCCATCGCCTGCACCCCTGCGAACGCCTTCTCCGGCTGCAACACCATCGTCGAGAACTTCATTCGCACCTTCAGCACCGCCATCGGGGCTGTGTGCATCGTCATCGCTGCCTTAGAGGTGACTCAACTCAATATTCATCCACTCCACTTTCTCCATCGGTCGTCCAGACGCCGGGAGGGCTTCCATCCGCATGTAGTTGAATTTCCAATGGTTCAGACTAGGGAATGCAAATTAACCGGTTATTAACCATTTTTGTGTAAAAATAACCGGTTATTTGCATTCCCTAGTTCAGACCCAGCCGTTTGCTGCGTCGTTTACTGCCAAGCAGTGGAATGTTCTCTCTGCGTCTGTATCCCAGGAATCGTATAAGCTTGGTGTTTTCAAGGCCAGAGGGAATAGGCTTTTTTCTAGGTAAGAGTGAGCGACCTCGTCGTCACTTTGCATAAAAAAGGACTTTATTATTCAAGCTTAAAATCACGTATTTATCGATCTGTTTCCCAAGGTATCCTGACTTTTTACCAAATCATCATTTGACAAACCATATCATTTTACAAACTTTCATTTCGCAAAAATGTAATTGTGCTTAAACTATTACATATTACATAGGTTATATGGGCTTATTAAATAAGTTAGGTTAGGTTAGATTAATGACCACATACAAAAAAAAATGTGGCGGGAAGTACGCTTTTGCGAACTGAAAGTTTGTAAAATGATATAGTTTGTCAAATGATGATTTGGTAAAACATTAGTGAACCGATTCCCAAACTACTTATTTTCCCCATTCATAATTTTACCCAATCGCATTTTCCCCAGTTAATAGTTTTCCTAGTCGCATACTTTCCGCTATGAAATTCTCCTAATCGCATTTTTTTCGGCAAAATGCGACCTTGTATAATCGCGAATTGGAAAAAACGAGATGAGAACATTGCTACGCTGAATTATCGAGTTTGGCGAATAGATCTAGCAACTCGCATCCAGTACAGTGGATTGCATATAAATACTTTATCATACGAAAACTTATTTTGGGGGATATGTTCGTATCGCTTTCTCAATTTGCTTATTGGTACGTTACTAAAACTTACTGAGAAAGACTACATCTGAGCATTCTTAAGGTTGCAAATGAATATTTGCCATGTTATTTTCTCAAAGTGTCAGGCGGGCAGCCGACTGTAAAACATAGCCAAAACCTTGAGCAAAATGACATGATTGAAGATGATGATTTTCTCAAAGAACTCACGTTTCAAAGCAACGGATGTATTATACAGCGAGTTTTTCCATCAAAGCGTACAAACAACATTTTCAGGGCGTGCATTCTCAATTATTTAGGTTTACCCGTCGAGTGACCGGCTTGTACGACTTAAATTTGCTTGCTCCATCGATTAATCGACAAGATGCCGTTTTAAAGAGAAACCACAACACCACTGATCACAAGTTTATTATAAGAGTATGTAAGCGACTCATAAACGTAATTATATCGACGTTACGTTAAGTTATACGAAGCTCTGTCATATTCTGCGGCTCTGAAACATAACAAGCAATATGTATGATATACGCGCATTCTGTCCCTAATATAGATGCTAAACGCTAACGTAAACGTCTGTCGAAAACTGTCAAAGTGTTTAGAACTGGTTGCGGGAAACCGATGGATGCAAGCGGCGCAGGACTGGCCCCTGTGGCAAACCTTGGGGGAGGCCTATGTACAGCAGTGGACGTCTTTCGGCTGAAACGATGATGTATGGTACTGCCATATGAGCGCTCGATGCGACTGTTTGGCACCTTACGCCAAATAATAACGATAAAGTTCTTGCCGAGTGCCAAGCAGCCCTTGGGAAGAGCGGGCCGAAGATCGTTGTAGGTGGCGTTGCCTTATTCAAGAAGGTCAAACACGACTTCACCTGGTTAGGTCTCGTTAGAGGAAAACGGGGGATCCTATCCTGAATTCACCTGTTAAGTCACGAGTGAAAGTGTCTTAATCCAAAGTGCTACCTAAATTATCTGGAATAGATGAAAAGGCCTATTTATAATTCAATGCAACTTGGTCTAGCTACTGGACAGGAGCTGAAGCACACACTTCACACTTCGGGTGAAGTATGCAAATAATACATACATAAACACTTGTGTTCACCAAAGTTGAGATTTCGAGATTACGGCCATAGGTACTCAAGATTACAGACATTGACGATTTCGCAGAAATTATCGTTTTATCGGAGAGCCATTAAACTTATCGTGATGTGTTATGAACGTTGCGAAGTAGTGGCATGAACATTTCTACGTTTTTGATTTTGATTTCTCATTTTAAGGCGTTGACACGTTGCTGATTTTAAAGTTACTACGCAAATAGGGTTAATTACCTAATATATTTACTACTAGCCGTTCCTCGCGACTCTGTCTGTATTCGCAAGTAAAAAGTACCCTATGTCCTTTCTTGGGTCTTAAGCTATGCTCCATTCCCAATTTCATCGAAATGGATTCAGTGGTTTAGCCGTGAAAGTGTAACAAACAAACAGACGAAGTTACTTTCACATTCATAAATACTATGAATAGATAAATAAAATAATAAAAACACCTGACGTAGAATTGACAACCGGACCGGACCGTTTTTAAAAGGTGTTTTGAAAATAATCATGTTTGTTTCATTTTTTTTATACTTAACTGAGTTAAAAAAGGGATAAGATAAGATAAAAAAGATATAAGACATGTATTCAGTAAGTAAGCCGCACGGGCACTTTTACACGTCAATAATCTACCAGCGCTTCCCAAAAGGAGACCACTGCTGAAAAGAAACGTTCATTCTCAATTAGGCAGCCTTATACGTTCGATCGTTCGACAGAAGACCGACTGCCTAATTGAGAATGCACGCGCTTAAATGTGTTTTGTACGCTCTGACGCCTCTACATAAACTCGCCGGTTAATATAAGCTGCGCCGCATCTCACTCGTTCACTCGTTCGACCGACACAGCGCCGTTTTTTAGAGAATAACACCCAAGGTATTTTTTCTCGGCTGCCATTACTTTAAAGTTGCTCGCCCTTAAATGTTGTTTGTACGCTCTGTAAGGGCAACTTAAATTCGCCGGTTAATACGTTGTCAGTCGATTTGAGAGAATTACTTACCTCTAAAATCGTGGTACAGTCGACTACAAAGAATGTATCCCCTTTTTCAACTTATTGCATTGTACTAACGTCTTTGTAGATACATCTCTTTGTACTCTACTGTACCATGACTATTTTTTGTCCAATGTATTTAGTTTTTTTTTTCTTTTCAGCTTGTCGCGGTGGTGTTTGGACTCTGTTTAGCGAATCATGTGCGGAACAGAGACAGAAGATCGCGTTATTGATTATTGATATCCTATTACATACTACATAGGCCGGAGAAATCTTTGGTCATCGGGTAATTTAATTTAAGCTCCATAATTCCATATACAACCAGCAGAGTCTGTTTTATTAGGTGCAGGTCAACCATAGAAGTCTGTTAATAGTGTGATTCCATCATGAACAAACATTTCTATTGCATAATTTATATGTTATAATTTTATAAGTACATAATATCTATTTAGTTATAAGAAAACGTCATGTAATTTAATATTTTAAGTTTTTATATATAAATAAAATGATGAGAGGGGACTGCCTGACTTATTAATCGAAGGATTTTTTCCCTTATTACATGTCGGAAACATTATGGAGGTAGAGTTTATAAAAATGGTCTATTCGTGCCACTCATAGTGTTTCGGAAATTACAGCTCTATAATGAGAGTTGCCAAGGTAATAATAGTTCTGTATTGACTAGTTATAATAGCATTGTTATTACCACGGTACTATTTCATAAATGTTTAAAAATATAATTTCAGCCCACATCCGCCTACTGCAGAATAAAGGCCTCTTCCTTTTCACGCCATTTTGCCCGGTGTCGTGCTAACGCCATTCATCTTTTCCCAACTGTCTGCCAAATGTCATCAGACCAACGAGCTGATGGTCTGCCCACTGATCTGTGACCTAATCTGGGCCACCACTCTGTTAGCGCCCTCGACCACCTGCCATCGTTTCGCCTAGCCAACCCATCCCATCCATCTCCACTTCAGTTGCGTTGTCCTTTTGCCGACAACCACAACTTTAGTCTTCCAAAAACATATTTACAATTGGTAGGAATGTAGGAATTTGAAATCAAAATCTATTGGTTACATACTTTTATTTATTTTTGCTCTTCAGACTATTAATAGATTTTTTGATGAATTTTCCCTGTCATACGTTCGTGAATAAAATTGGCTCTCAGAATGATTCCCGATGTTCTGGCTGCGATGTTATCAGCTGAACCTCCTCCATCTCTATACGTGTAGGGTTGTCGAGCACAAACATGTTTCCAACCGGGGAGTACTGGGGTTCTTTCTCGGACAGGAATCGGATCAGGTACAGACTCGCGGCGAGGGCAAGTATCTGAAAAGAAAGATGAATAAATCATTGGTTGAGTAAAAGTTGGTGAAACGGCCTAAACAGTGTTAGGGAAGGGGGGAGACGTCGTGGTCTACCATTCAACCCGCCCTGTTCAATCTCCGAACAGCAACACCACGATATTCAATTATATTAAATTTAATTACTTGATGAGATGATGATGTAAGTAAAGGCTAATCATTTTTTTTACATATATTCGTTTTTCTAATGATTTCTGTTCGGAATCAGCGATATCATAGATCTCAATAGACGAAAAACCCGCATTTCGATAAACCAAATAAATTTAGCATAATTTTTTTCGACAACTATAATATACTCTATCATGATGAGAGAAGGACGGTGCCCAGAACCCCAGAGACTTATAGGAATTATAGGAGTGACCTGTAACTAAGTGAAGTATAACGATATACGCAGGGTAGCTGGCATTGATTGTCAGAGAACAACCAAACATTGGGTAGCGCGGCGTGCTGGGGCGTGCGATGGAAGAGGGCTATGTCCAGCAATGGACTGAAGTTGTCTTATTTTGCAATGTGATGTATGTAATGCATGCATGTGGGCATCTGCCACTTGGGCAAAATATTTTTTAAGTGCCAAAAAGATATTTCCCGTTGCAGCTGTTTAATTTTTTTTGAAGTCACCTAAGCAAACCGACGAAATTTTTGTATCGCAGAAAGATAATAAAATAGCAGGCTCCCGCATTTTTTACCTCGACAGCAATGATGTAAAGAAAAAGCCCATCAGCAACGTCAGCCAGGGTCTGCAGGTGTTCGGAAACCACGGGGGCGCAGCCGTGGTACGCGTCTGTGAGGCAGGTGGGTTGGCCGCCTTGTGCAAGGGATAGCTCTGGATCATCGCAGCACGTGGGTGGCAGGTTGAGCTTCAAGGCTGTGTAGGAGCTTGAGCCGTACGGTCCGCAACATTTCATCTGGAAATATTAAAACATCTGAATTCATCATCATCATCACCATCTTGCCCTTATCCCAATCATTTGGGGTCGGAGCAGCACGTCTTTCTTTCCAAACATCCCTATCAGCCGTCATCGCAGTATTCACTCCCTTGTTTTTATAAGGCATCTGAATTTTAAATAAATATGGTGACGGCACCAATGATGGACACTTGCTGACAAGCACCAGTAATGGACACTTCACTCTTAAACATAAAACTTCCGTGAGACTCAGACATATTAAGGAGATCACACCGGGTTACTCACGTAAAAATTGTCGAAAAACGCTCGACATGTTTCGGGCTCGTCCGGAGTCCCTATTCATGAGCAGACGCGGCCGCAGCACGACAAACACTGCGGGCCTGCGCTCTGTCAGCCCGGCTGCTCGGTGCGAACGGCGTGGCCGGCGAGAAACTACCCCCGTTTTCCTCATTATTGCAATTCTCAAAACATGCCCGAAACATGTCGAGCGTTTTTCGACAATTTTTACGTGAGTAACCCGGTGTGATCTCCTTAATACTTCACTCTTAATTCAAATTTCATACGGTCCTAAGTGGATTGTTGCAAAACAAATGAATAACCCTTATCTTCTGTAAAATAAGAATCAAGTGTCCATTATTGGTA
Organism: Acleris literana; assembly: GCA_946894065.1. Classification (NCBI taxonomy): domain Eukaryota; kingdom Metazoa; phylum Arthropoda; class Insecta; order Lepidoptera; family Tortricidae; genus Acleris; species Acleris literana. Next base: position 1,014,099 of record OX335683.1, on the reverse strand, counting down.
TCTTGTCCATTACTGGTTCCATCACCCTAAATAAGCAATGGACAATCTCACACAAATTGACCTAGCCCCAAACTCTAGGCTTGTATAATGGGAACGAGACCACGATAAACATACATATATATATAAAGAAATACATTACCTAAATTATAAAACATGTTACGTTTCATTGTCATGTTAAAGGGGTTTGGGTAAAAGTGTTGTCATTTGTAAAATTCATACATTTTCAAGGTGAGTGGCCATTCGTAAAAGTGGCAAATTATGATAGAATTATTAAAAATAAACATATTTTATCATGTAATGTAATACTCTTAAGTGCATCGGAACTGATATATTTAAATATTCATCTAAAAAAAACTGAACACTTAAATCTTTAAAATCTCCGCTCCGATATTATTTAACGCCATAAATTATATATATCTATGTGTATTTAGAGGTCCTCTAAATAACTATGTAAGAATCAACCGTGGCCGCTGAAAAAAAAATGACAATATTCTTCAAACAAATTTACCCAATGCCCTTTTTGTTTTTGTTCAATAAAGTGTTTACATACATGCATTTGACATGCCAGCTCGAATTTTTAAGACAGGGGTGGTGACCAATCAGAACAGAAGTTATGTTTTGAATTCATAACCCCGTGAAAGAACTCCTTAAACTACAAAGTCTCACCACGTATTCGAGCAGTTGGAAGGGCTCCCTCATCGCTGGCTGGTTAAACTCATCGCGTACCCAGGTCTCTGTGAGGTTCTGCACTTGGTTCTTGTCCCATTTCACAGTGACCAAGTAGCCTTGAGACGCCAGCAGTGCCACTACGCAGACAGCGTACTGGAATGTATAACATACATGGTCAAACTTCTGTATAGGTCTGGTTATTGCTGCTGTGATAGTGTATAGTAATAGTATAAGCATTTTAAATTTAATTTGGTTGCGAATAGAGTATATAATCCTTCGACTACAACATAGCAGTTAGCCGCCTTTTTTGGTATTACGGCAGAATTAGTTGTTGTGGGTCTGTTGTGGGTTTGTTTGGGCTTGCGGCGCTTCTTCTCCGCAATGATGGTCTTGTCCGAAGCGCTAGTAGATTCACTCCATGTTAGCGACGTGTAAAAGAGCCCTCATGTGGCCAATTTACTGAATAAATATTTTGAATTTTTAATTTGAATTTCTGTCAATGAAATTCCATTCATTTTGACGTATTACTTATTAACATTCGCAAGCTTTTGTACAATGCTACTTGGCCAGGCTCTTGCAGGGCTAGCAAGATACAAACGTTTCTGTTTTATATCAACTCGAAATGTACGAAGTTGAGATAAGAGTTCGATGCCGTTTGTCATCAGAGGGCTCAGACAAGATGCACTACGCTAACTAACGTTTCTATTCGATTCGTTTTCAAACCAATCGCGTCACTGGAAGATGACGTGATACGAAAAGTCACGTGGTCTACCAGTGACGCGATTGGTTTAAAAACGAATCGAATAGAAACGTTAGTTAGCGTAGTGCATCTTGTCTGAGCCCTCAGGTTACGTCGATCCTATACATTTTGTCGAAATTCGGAAAAAGCTTAGGCACTTGGCGTTATGCATCTTGAGTAATCCTGACTAAGTTCTTATGGATGTGTTTGCACGGGTTCGGCGGGAGGCCGGGAGTGCGCTCTGCACTGGGGTGAGTTAAGAGGCGGAGAGGACTCTGTTTGTGCCAAAGTCCATAATTTTCAGGACCAGAATGGAATTTTTACAAGCTTTTATTAAACTTGCACTATTCGTTTGTATGTTTGTAAGTTGTCCGCCAAAATTTGCAACTCAATTTTGAATCAGTTCCCGTTAATGGAATAGGCTGAAATTTGGACGAAACCGTAGGTATGTAAACCCGATAACCGATGATTTGATGATGGAGTCGGAAGGTGGCGATATGATCTCCGCTATATTTAACGTAAACCTACTGTGTTGGGAATAATTAGTTTGGTATTGAGAAGCAGAAAACAACATTGGAAAAATATTTTTTTTTAATTCCCCTCCATATTCTTTTTCGCGGACGCCATATTGAATTATTATATACCCTATATCACTTCGGCAATTAAGACAAATCGAATGACACCTCGTATGTTAAAATCCGTCAAGCCGTTTAGGCTGCAGAGCGTGCCCAGAAATAGACATACATACATACGTACATACGCTCGAAAAACCTCCTTCTGACGCAGTCGGGTAAAAAGTACAGTCGACAGTAAAAGGTGGTCCCGAAAATGTTTTTTTTTGACAGAAACTTTATTTTTATGAAACCCATTATCTTACCGCAACAAGCAAGCCCCTTAGCTGTCTAGAAGCGCTGCAGCTCCCGAAGGCGCTGACAGCAACTACCAGGCCGCCGGCGACGCATATCGGAACAGGAGACAGGTCGACATTAACCAGCAGCAGTCCCAGGGTCCTCTGCAGCAGCAGGGATGACAGCCCCAAGCAGATCAGTCCTATGCCAGAGAACTGGGAAGAACAGCAGTTTAGTATGGACAACGTGGAAATGTTATTATCTTTTTATTTTATTGGTTAATTTTAATAGGTCATGTTGTAACTAACAATCTAAAAATGTAGGATTGACTTAAAATGTTGGATGCTTATACGATTTAGATGACTATAATATAATATGGTACTATGATGCTGGTATGATGATGGAGATGGAAAACAGCCATAGGAACTCCTTAATGGCTAATAGTTAATTTGTGTTGGGTACTTGACATACCTATGTAAGGCAATTATTTGAATAAATAAATAAATAGTAGATGCGTCAAGATTATATTCATTTAACTCGTCTTTTCATAGCGAGTTTATCATTAGTATTTAAAGTACAGTCGGCCACAAGTGTCGTTAAATCAAAAATAATGATTATCATTACATAATTGAACTCGAAGGCCTTTTTATTACTTAATGTTTTTTTTTAGCATTTAATGAAACAATAAGCAAATCAAAACTTACCAAAAATAAAATATTTGCGGCGAGGAGCACTATATTTGCGAAAACAGCTCCTCGGTCTCGTACGGAACAAAATAACATACGAATACACAAATGAATCAAACACATTTATATAATTATGTTGATTTAACAAACTATAAATTATAAAAAATATGTTTGTTTAATAAGTATGTTACTGGTTAGCAGTGTAAAAGTGGCTCCCCTTATATACTACAACAAAAGGATAATGATTTTTTTATCGCCTTTGCTCATTCCTGTGGTTAATTATTTTTAATTACATATTACATTACTGATATCCTTGATAAGTTAGCCCTAGCAATGGGCTAGCAGGAAGAAGAAAAATGGTCTAAGATCCGAATAGGAGAAGATTTGCACCGGGCTGTTTATTCGATGAAAAGTATTATTATATCAAATTGAATACGCTAAACAATATGTGGCGAATAGGTAGGCTGAAAAATTTCAGTCCAGTACTTATATCATTAAAAAAATAATTAAAAATGAACTTTATTTTTAAATTGCAAATGTTTGTTTAATATACAAATTACATACTAATCGAAAGTATAAAGTCTATAGAATATGCAAACGTTAGGTTTGGTGCAAATTACTAGTACCGACTTACCGGTTTATACCTGCCTACCCAATAGTTTGACGGGAAAAAAATAGTCAAACTAACGTTTGCATATTCTATAGGCTTCATAGTTTCGATTGGTATGTAATTTGTCCATTCAACAAGCTATTGTATTTTTTAAAACAAAGTAAATTTTTAAATTTTTAATTAATTATATACTGGACTGAAATTTTTCAGCCTACCTATTCGCCACATATTATTTAGCGTATTCAATTTGATATAAAATACTTTTCATCGAATAAACAGCCCGGTGCAAATCTTCTCCTATTCGGATCTCCTACTAAAAGGTTATCGATAGTTATCCGACCAAACATAATATGTTTAATAATTATTCACGACTGTACAGTCGAAGTCATGCAGCTGTACAATTTAGTACCTTATTTATTTATTTTAGGTTCATCAACCAATGTTGATAGTGTATTACTTAAAATAATGTTAATTGCACAACGAATTATAGGTAAGTACTACAGACATTGACTTATTTGACAAAACTGACTGACAGAACTCTTTTTTGTCTTTCTAACTAGTGAGTCAGCATACATATATAAGTCTACATGGCTTCTACAGGCATTTTGGTTAGGTCCAAAAAGTTGGTCACGCTAACTCACTCAATTAAATTTTCTATGAAACTTTTCCGTTGGTGACACGAAGATTAGCAATACAATTGTAGGGATTCTTTTCCTCGCACAACGGAACTTTATTCGACTTCGTTATTTGTATGGTTAACTACGCTTAACTTTGGTCCAACTTGATGGATGTTGACTCGCCTGTGGTTGTTAGTTGTTTCTAAACTTGTTTGTTGTAACTAATTACTGGGTCAAAAGTTATCCAACAAAATAAAACATGAATCTTATAAATATATGTACGTCTCCATTTATTACTGCAAAAACACTTAAACATAGAAATAACCTAAGAACAATTCTCAAAATATATAAATATCAATGTCAAAAGTATCCATTTCCACTGTCCAGCCCCCTGACCCCATATTACAAATAAATAGTCTTCCAATATTGACAAAACCTATCAAATTTTTACTGCGCTAATAGACTCTTCAAATTGACCCTCTGTCAATGTATTCTGCTCAGTAAAACCATATTGCTATTGACATGTCAAAAGAACAATATGCGGATGGCGCTTACGCCGCACTGCGTCACACGACGTTGTATTTATATCGGAGGATCTTTAATAATGGCGGAAGCGCCATCCGCCATAAGGTCCCTTTAGATAGATAACGTCCCATATAGTTTTACGCATCTTTGATGTAACCAACCTCACAGTGTGCAAACGAATTTCAACCTAAGGATGGCAAACAACATTATAAACTTATTTACTACATTGCGTAGGTTTATCCTTGCAATATAAATAGAATGATCACTCAGCTATCACTATTAGGTTTGCAAAATAAGGGCCTGAAATCTATAAATTAGCAAATAATGGAATCTGTGAGGCTGGACAAGTTGCTTAACGCTAACGTAAACGATAATCGAAAACTGACAGAATGGAATTGACGTAAGCGTTTGACGCGACCGTCTGACAGCTTCCGTCAACCCTATACATTTTGGACACAGAATAAGAACATATAGCATAGAAACCGGACTATAAAACGTACTTTGCGTCAGCTACCTTACACTACTTTTTAGATTACGTATTACATGAGAAAAAATTAAACAAAAAGTAGGCTTTTTTTTTTCTTCTTTACCTGTCATTGTCACAAGGTTTTACACAGGGACTTCTTTGTCCTTCCTATAGGAAGGATTTGTCTTTCCTTGTCTATAGGTCCAAATACTATAGGTGCGTATAGGTCCAAATCATACCTTACTTTTGACGATGTACCAAATAACGAAAGAACAGCTATAGATTAATCTCTTTCCAACTCACTATGAAAACCATAAGTAAAAAGAAGTAAACCATAATGTATTTTCTGCTCATTTAGTACGGTTTCTATGCCTTTACTCTTTCTTCTGTGATTTTGGATAACGATTACGAATGCCGAATGCATCTTGTCCAGGGCCTCAGGTAGCATCCTACACTTAGATATGGAGTTAAAATAACCCCTTTTTGCATTCGGTGCAGAACCCACATTGTTCATCTTGAGTAAATATTACTTAAGCGCATTACCACTTATAACTAACGCAATAAGGCACATATTGGCAGGAGCCGGTTACTGGTAGTAACGGCCTTTGTACTTCTTGTCTGCATGGTTCGCCAAACAAAGACCTAAGATCACCGCAATCAGCTGAAAAAAAAAAGGAAGAGGTTATAAATCACATTCAATGAATATAATATATATAATATAGCAATTAATTGAGTTTTCACCCGGGGGTTTTTGGGACATATTTTCTTTTTTGGACAAGCTAACAAATAATACGCCGATTATAACTGATTTCTATAAAATAAAACAGGTGTTTATTCAGTTAAAAGGTGCACTTTTACACGTCAAAAATCTACCAGCGCTTCCCAAGAGGAGACCACTGCCGAGAAGAAGCGCCGCAAAAAACTCAACAGACAGTAATTTTTGAACAGCTTATGTTGTGAAAAAGTTCTTATTTTTTAATCTAACGATTAAATAAAATTCCCGCGCATTAGGTACGAGTGCTCCCATCCACTCGTAAACGAATTGCTCATTAATCAACAGTGATATTCAAAAATCAACCCCCTTCTTTTTGTGACCCCTCTTGCAAAAGACAAAGTCAAATTATTAAATTGAATTTAAACGTCATAAACTCATAATATAAATTATATAATAATGAGAAGAACACAAAAGCTAAATTGATGGGCAAATTTTAGGATAGAGACATCAAACCGACAAAAATGAGGGACAGGATAGAGACGCTTGCCTCAAAACCAACAAGAATGATTTACAGGATACAGACACCAACCTCAAAACCAACAATAGCGATTTCACGGTAGAGACGCTCACCTCAATTCCAACAAGAATGAGGCACAGCACAGCGACGCTAAGGCTGTACGTCTTCACCAGGTTTGAGACCTCGGTGAGGCAGCCTTGGTGGGAGTTGGTCTGGGTGCAGGGACCGTCGTAGCAGCAGCTCGAAGGGATCTGACGATCGGCGTAGGAAAGGGCCCCTGCGGTCCCGCAACACCCGACCTGTGCAGAGAATAAAATAGAATTATATTGTTGACGCTTTCAGTGTTCTACGGACGACTGGTGATATATTAAGTAGAGTAAGAGTAATACCCTTTCGATTTTTTTAAATCTGTTCTATGTTACGGAAACGTAGGTTCGAACATTAAATAAATACTGTACGAAATTTACCGAATAAAAAATGTCCTAATTTCAGGTATATGAAGATCGGCAAGACCTTAAACTTTTAAGATTTTAGTCTAGAAACATAAAAAACTTGCTTGGTTTTTTGTGTTTTGGCGGCAAAAGATAACCCACCCGATGAACTGACGCAGTGAAATAAGTCTACTAATCTAATTCACGACATCTATCCGAACGTTCAAAGACAGAACGGTTTGTAAACTTAGCAATCACCAATTCCTGTCACGACCTACAGTTATAAGGAAGTTTATTTTATTTTATTTTATTTATTGGGGAAAAAAACAGATAGGTATAGACATTACAAAATATTATAAAGCAAAGGATCTCTTAAAGTTAGGTATAGTCTACATCCTGAAACAAATCCCAATAAGAGTTATATTCTATATTAGACGGTGACTGTGGTGCAATGTTTGTGCTTATAACTAGTCTAATAGATTAAAACATAATAAATTAAAGTAAAACATATAAAAAAGATGGTAAACACAACTAAGACTAACAATAGTACATTTACAATACAATGAACGGCATTGTACATAAATAAATGAATTAAAACATACACAAACTTTAGCAATAAAATTCAAATTCACATCAACGGTACATTATCCTACGTTTACATCAGCATCCAAGACCTCAATAACGCTGCGTTTATATTTATTTTTTGCGCAGTTAAACATGTCAACCGAGGACAACTGCTTGTTGTAGGCATTGCACATTCTGCGGAGCGGCGCGCGGACACCAGCTTTTGTTTTACTCGCCGGGACAGCAAAAAGGAGGGTGGATCTAGTTCTATATGTAGGGGCACGATCATTTAAATATTGTAGTAGTTTTGGGCAATTGTAGTGGCTGGTACAGTCAACAGCATAAATAAATGATCATTTTTGTACCTTGTCGCTTTCAATCTTTAAACAATTTTGTATGACATTTCAAACACGACGTTAAAGTGACCAGTTACATAAATGATCACTTATTTATGCTGTTTACTGTACATATATTGTATAGAACAATCGCTTCCCGAACCGCTCGTCTGACTGAAAGCGTACGTAGTTTATAACGTTTTAGGAGCTTGTCATATGATAAATGTACCCCACAAAACAAAAAAAATTAAAGTTATGGCGTTCTTGTGGTCTGATAAATATTGTTGTGCTAAGAAGTTATTTAGCGATTTTTAAAGTCTATATATATCTTGTTGATCATTTACTAAAGATTTGCCATTGCGCAAACACTTTTCTGTTGTTTTAAGTGGGTTTGTAAAGCCTCTTGTTATATCAAAAAGGCACTCACGGATCGCTCGAAGTCGGTAAAAGCTGAAGAATGTTGGTCGAACAGTTGCTGGAAGCTGTGCACCATCGCGTCTGCTATCGCGCTGGAGGCCGTCAGCAGCACCGTCGCCAGCGCCGACTTCACGTTCATCAGGATGATCAGGAGCACCGAGTACTGGAACATGTCATCAAGCATCATCAGCCGAAAGACATTATGAAGATTCGGGATCGCCACAATGGCTAGAATTATTTAATTCCGTAATTTAAAATACCGAATTTTTACAACACCGAAAAATCAAAATCTTGAAATTGATATTACCGAGTATTAAATTCACGAAAATCAGTTTTCCGAAGATTATTTTTACGAATATTGACAATAATGAATTTACTTCCGTGTTTCATAGTCAAAGATGTTCATAATCCAGATCGGTTAATGGAAATTTGGATTTAAGAAAAAAGAAACCTTGGCTTGAGCCACACGAGGTGCGACGACAAGCGAGCGATAAGTGGGATATTAGATAATTCGGAAAAAAACAATCGTGATTTTTGATGCTTCGTGAAACTGAAATTTGGAATAGCAATGATTTGGAGTTTTCAGAATCGTAATTTAGAAATTCGTGTTCCGAGATTATATAGTGGGCCCCGCTGGAACATTGTTGCATTGGGTTGAAACATCCAATTGTAACTAATAAGTAAGTTGTTTTCTGTGTTGAGTGTTCACATCAAAACGGCGCCAAAGATTGACATGACTATTTCGCAAAAGTAGATTGGACAGCATCTAAGCTGATTTCTGAGGTTCAGTAGCAAGCACTGAAAAACGGAATTCATATTTAGGTCTTTGTTTTCCATCTGTCCGTCTGTCCATTTGCCGTGTCTGTCCGTCCGTCTGTCATTCAAAACCCTTTTTCTCTGAAATGGCACACGCTATCGGACTCAAATTTAAAATTATTTAGTTACGTAGACAGCGTTACAAAGTTTTTAGTCAACAGTGAAACCTAGCAATGTTACTAAGCGAGTTTATACATACATTAACATACATACCTTCACGCCTAGGCCTGTCTCCCAATGGGGTAGGCAGACTATGGAACGCAAGGTGCACCTCTACATATAAATGTAACTTACAAGTTTCGCTTCCTCTTCATTCATCAATCTCTTCATGCACGCACGCACGCAGATATGCAAGTATGCATTTACGTCGGTTTGTTATGATCTTTAAATGGCGCGCCGTGGACAGTTGACTTACAGTGACCAGCATGCCCTTGTTCTCGATGATGGCCCCGCAGCAGCCGAAGAAGGCCACGACGAAGGCCACGGTACCGATGGCCATGGCGGCGATGGAGAGCACCTCCGAGAACCGGTCGTTGATGCCATCCTCGCGGAGGGACACCAGCGCTGCTGCTCCCAGTCCCGTGAGAGCTACGCCGGCCAACTGAAATAATAATAATATAATAGATTATTCATCAATTCTTGTGGAACCCCTTTAAGTTATTTTGTGTAATTTTATTATACTCCTAACAATATCTAAGGACAAAAATATATCCCCACTTACTAATATACAACGTATTCAAAAATACCAAAATAATGTAGAGATATTTGTGGAGTGTTTTTTTTTGACCTGGAGCAAATAAGGCTAGGATTCTAGTTTTTTCACAGAAGTGTAATTGTAAATAGAGACCTCTCTTTGAAGCTCACTCTATACGGACGTGTTCCTTATGCAAATGATGCGAATAGGCCCGCTGAAGTGATCAAACCCGCACTAAACAGTAAGTACATAATATATCCATTCCAATTATTAATGTTTAGTCGACTACGGCCTTTATTCTAATTTAGTTAGCCCTAATATGAACTGACGTAACGTCAACAGTGTAATAACGATACCTATCGTGTAGTCAAAGTTTAACCAAAGTGGAATAAACGCCTTGGACATCCTAGAATAAACACCCGAGTATGTAACATACTTGTACATATCACTTGATCTTATATACAGGGTGTCCCATAAATTGACGGATAGCGCCGTCATTGCCGGTCCAGAATATAGTACTTATTAACTTTTCTGTAATTAGTTTAGGAGTTATTAAGGTATTAATGATACGGGCAAAGAACGCAAAATAGCTATAATTTGTGATGACCTTGATAACGCATGCTTAATAACGTAAAAATTATATTATATTATGTACACTGCAGAATGAAAAACGTACCATATGGGCAAACAATTACGCTACAGCTACTAATATATACATTAAGTTCTGGGACACCCTGAATATAGAAATATATAGTTTGTATGCATATTGCGATCTTAATTAATTAAATCAGTTTCAATGAGGTCATCCCAGTTGCGACGATTGGGACGCCGCGCCACTCAATTATACGTTCAAAGCCAGGATCCTCGGTGTTAATACAAAATCAACTCCATATGGGGCTCTAAACGGAAAGCGTTAACCGGACTACGAAAATAGAACTGGGTATTCTCGCTATTCAATAAAGTTTTAAAACAACGCTGTCCTAAATTTAAGAGCTTGTAGCGATTGGCGTTTACGCTTTTCTGAATATGATTGCCATGATAATTGTTTAATCACTGGGTAAGAATGGCTTAACCACCAATCGCCGCAAAGAATTTTGTAGTTAAATACGAATGGCCTTGAGCCATTTGGTGTGAAATAATTGCGAGTGTATTCCTGTCACGTGCCTACTGTGACGTATTAAGCTTTTTATTACCTTGGTTCAATGGGAATTCTAAGTAGGTAACTAATTGTTATTTTTTGTTTTGCTTTTGTTTTATTTGATTAAACCAGAGGTCCACGAACTTTTTTGTCTCATAGACCACTTGGCTTTTTTTCGGTTTTGAGTGGCCCTTACCCCCTCCCCGACCTAATATTTTCTTTATCACGTAAAAACCGTTGCACGGAAAACGTTGGAGGTCTAGCCGGCTGAAAATGGACACAGGCTACAATTAAAATTTAGCGCTGAAAAATATTTTTTACATAATGAAATCTTACACATAGATGAAATTGAAACATAATTGAATACCTAGATAGATAGCTGTTTATTTATATATTTATAATAAAGTATTGCGTAAGTAGGTACCTAAGTATACTATATGTGTATGAATATGGATTATTCCATTAATGGAAAGCCAAAATTAAAGTCGCGACCTGCTTTAATGGGATCCACTATCGTGGACCTCCATTTTCATCTCATGGACCCCCATTTATTTTTTTCGCTCACATGGATCCCTTGCAGGTCGTCGTCGACCCCTGGGGGTCGATATAGACCACTTTGGGGATCAATGGTTTAAACTATCCGTAATGTCTGTATCAGCTTCCGTGTTTTCACAGAGAAGTCACAACGGAAAACCAGCGTTGGCTTCACAGCCAGCACATGCTGAGTTGGGATCGGTTTGCAACAATTACCACTGACCGTAGTCTCTTTTCCTTTTTTTATATTCTTGTTTTTTTGTGTTATTGTTGTGAATAAATGTTTTTCTTTCTTTTCTTTCTTTCTTTCTATTATAATTTTTAATTCATAAGCTGTTTTTATACCATAATGGAGGAAAATGGACGCAGAGCCAACATGATGCTTTGTAAGTGGGATCTGAGTCCTACAGACAATTAGCTCTAGGACTAAATAATAGAAAGAAAAATGTTAGCAACACGAAGCGTCCGTAGTCCATAAAAAAAAAACTAACTATCTCTTTAATTGTTGCCACGAAGGATTGATGAATATTGTATATTAAGTACTATGTTTTTATCTAGTTTTTAAATAAAAACTAAGGTAAACATTTTCAAGGTTCATTCTAATTGAATTTGGATGCGACGCGTAACCGTCCATGAGGGCTTGTTCGGACTACATCAGTAATTTAGTCGAGTAACGAGTATTCTAGTTGTAACTTAGTCGAGTACTCGAAATTTGCATTGTTCAGACACATTTAGTTACTTAAATACTCGCTATTCGATTAAATTACTAATGTACCTCGTTTGTACAAACTTTAATAATTCAAGTATGAAAAGAATTGTATAATTAAATGAACATTTGACAAGTAATCTGTTTATATTGGGATAACTATCTACTTAAATCGAAATTTTATCGCACTACTACACTACTTTTTTGTGACAAATATACCTAATAGGTACCTACTCCTTTTCCATCTACACAACTTGTTGTTAAAACAAACAAACGTGACATATTTTGACGCATTGATCTCTAAACCAGCGTTTCCATACAATATTCATCCGCCAAAAACCTCACCCTTCAGCTGTATTAAAAACACGCATGACTCACTAGATGGCCACTGAAAGTGTAAAAATATGTCCCAACGCTACAATAGCAAATGTTTTATGTGTCATGTCCCAGAAAGATCAACAAACCAAACGCATTGGAAACCATACGTTAAACCCGCCCTTATGGAACTTCAGTACGGAAATAATACAAAAGGGATAGCAAACTTACCGCGAATACTACGTTGGCGACGACCAGTATACACTTGACGACATTCGACGCACAGCCCATGGCGTATTTTCAGCGCAGGAGTTCCCTCGCCGGCGATCTATTTTAGACTGAGCGCTGAGTTCAGTATTACGTGATCAAAATCTGTATTTCATTAAGTATCCAGAATTAACGATGACGCAGGCCTTAGGACATCTCCGATTATTGGACGAAGGGATATTGATGGTTGGGATATTTTTGTGTTGATTTTTGGGATATCGTTGTGTTTATACAGGGTGTTACAGGAGGAGCGGATCAAAAGAACTTCCAGAGAAAATGTTATGTGAATTTTGTTCACTAAAAGCCTCGAAAGTTCGGATTAAAGTTAAGTTTACAGAAAAATCCAAGTACTTACACGTACAATTAAATATCATAGCTGTCATTTAAATTGTTTAGATTTTATTATCCACATTAGATGGTAATATAGGGTTTCATTAAAATTTAACAAAAACTTAAATAACTTTGAAACAGTAGAAAATCGCTGAACATGCACGGGGGTGAAATCGATAGATCTTGACGTCCTCTATTGACCTGATACGTTTGATCCACTCCTCCTGTTACAACCTGTATAAGCCTTTACCCGCGGCTCCGTCCTCATAGAAGTCTTTTGTAGCTATTCCCGCGAGAATTGTCTTTTTTCCGGCATACCAGTACCCTATGTCTGCCACCGGGCTACAAGCTGACCCTGCGCGTAGCTTCACATCCGTCGGTTGACGTGTTGAGCCGTGAAGACGGAACAAACAAAGAACACACTTTCTCGCATATATAATATTAGTAAGGATTTAGCCTATTGTTGTTCCCTCCGGACCTATTTAATGTTCAGTAATAATACGTATTCTATGTCCATCGCCAAGACTCAAGCTCTCTCTGAATTTCCACAGACAAAAAAATTACTTATCCTTCCGCATTTATTACATTAATTGCGATGCCGACGTAATACTCATATTATAAATATGCTACTATGTTTTATAACTAAACCCCGTCATTTTGTCGCACTGATGTCGCTTTTTTGTAGGGGTTCATTAATTTAATTTATCGACCGTCTCTATTTCGATGTTTGCAACAATGCGATTGAATTTTTGCCTTTTAAATCTCTGCTTAATCTCAATATGGCGCGGGTATTAAAACTTCTTGTTTAAAAATAAGGTCTTACAGGATGCAATACCTTATAATATTTGGAAGTTTTTTTTTTCATGGGACCTTGTCACACCAGTTGACCTAGTTCCAAATTAAACTCTAGGCTTGTACTATGTGTACTAGACAACGATATAAATATTTACGTAGATAAGTATATACTTAAATATATAGAAAACATCATGACTCAGAAAAAAATATTCGCGCTCATCACACAAATATATCTGCTCTTACCGGGATTTGAACCCAGGTCCGCTAGCTTCGTAGCAAGGGTCACTACCAACTAGGCCAACTCGTCGTCCTAATTCCATTATAACAGCCGAAAGCCTGGGATGTTATTCTCTTAGGCGTATAACTTTTCAACTCAACGCAGCTAATATTAAGCGGCGGGTTTAAGTAGTCCCGTCAGAGAGTACAAAACACATTTTAGCGTGTGCGTTCTCAATTAGGCAGCTATGCGACGTAGAACTCGACTCTCTTCTCACTGTAGATCCAGCTAGACTAGACAAGTTGCTTAACGCTAACGTAAACGATTTTCGAAAACTGACAAAGCGTATGGAATTGTCGTAGGCGCTCGACGCGACCGTCTGACAGCGTACGTCAATCCTATACATTTGTATAACGATATCGAACGCCGAATGCATCTTGTCTAGGGCCTCAGACGTTTAGTTTTGTGCTACTTGCAGCTAAAGTAGTAAATGTTATATAGGTGAAAAACTTAAGTAAAGCTCCTCTTGCATGTAGTTGTGAACAAAACTAATATGGAATTTACGTCAAGTTTCAAATATAGAATGTCAAACGGTCTATACAGATGTGTATCAACTACATGCAAGAGGAGCTTTACTTAACTTTTTTATCTATACTCGTATTATAATCGACAAATAACAAATGGAATTGAATGGCATAGTCGACGTTTATGCAGCAACAAAAAAGTAATTGGGTCTTTTTACTCAATAGACGTTTTTTTGTAAATCACGGATTTCTTAAGGTTGTTACTGTTCGAGTAAACGTTTTTACCCTTACCATGAGTTACAATTACCTAGCGCTAGCGGGCGAATGCTCTGTCCCTCGCAGACCTCGCAGTATTCTTATAGAGGGCGAGGGACAGAGCATTCGACTTGCTAGCGAGTACGGTAATTGTAATGGTACAGTTAAATATGTCGATAGCCGGCATGCTTTTAGCTATACATTAACGAGTTGTTTTAACATTAGTGAGCCGGGAGCTATTGCAGCGACGCAATGTATCACGAAAAACATCGCGCAATGAAACCGAGCCTTTATTACGGAGCTAGTTTGGTGTTAAAATTTAATGGTGGTTAGGACCTTTTTAACCTAAGCAACAGTTTTTGCATTGCAGTGTTCTAAAGTCGTGGGTTCGATTCCTGGTATGGGGGAATATTTTTGTGATGAGCGCGAGTATTTGTACAAGAGTCTTGGCGTTGGATGTTTGACGACGCGTTAGCCTAGTTGGTAGTGACCCTGCCTACGAAGCTAGCGGACCTGGGTTCAAATCCCGGTAAGGGCAGATACTTGTGTGATGAGAACGCGTATTTGTTCCAGAGTCATGGATGTTTTCTATGTATTTAAGTATATATTTCTCTATATAAGTATTTATATCGTTGTCTAGTACCCATAGTACAGTCAACAGCATAAATAAGTGATCATTTATGTACCTTGTCGCTTTCAATCGTTTCACAATTTTGTATGACATTTCAAACACGACGTTAAAGTGACAAGGTACATAAATGATCACTTATTTATGCTGTTGACTGTACAAGCCTAGAGCTTAGTTTGGGACTAGGGCAATTGGTGTGAGATTGTCCCTTGATATTTATTTATTTATGTGTTTAAGTATGTATTTGGGGTGCATTTCAATCAGTATACAAACTTTTTGCATAATTTAATTTAAACTAACTACGAAAAGCATAATGAACGTATAGCATAAAAACCAATTGCATAATTTTATCTGGCATACGATCGAATAACATAACACTCATTTAGCACAACTATAATTTTCTTGTTATTATGCATTTTAAGTCAATTTCTTCTCACTAGATTAGGTTAGGTTAGAACTGTGACCACACTGATAGTAATGAAAGCAGTTAGAAATATTTACTTTTTAAATTAATAAACATTATAGTTTTCGAAATTATGCATTTCGTTTTATGCATCATGACTATTATATGGATGGTTTATTATGCAGATTGAAATTATGCAATTCGTTTTATGTAAAATGATCATTCGACCATTTGTTTTATGCTAAACATTACACACCCATTTCAAGGCATATTTACGTATATTCTGCCCTGACAATCCAATACGCAGTATCTCAGATAAAAGTCCTGTAGCAATATCAACCTTATTACTAACAGAAGAGAATTAAAACTGCTTTGGTTATTAAATTTGGGATACTGCTCATTAGCTTAGTAGGGCAGCATTATCGTTAGAATCAGCGAATTTTTTTACGTCTAACGAACCGGGTTACCAGGCTATCGGAGTACTTTTTTTAGGACGTTAGCCGTTCTAAAGTTGAAGCTTTTTGTAAAACGCAGGGTCTTACAGACCAAATTATCAACATTTTTTCGTAAAATGTCCATTGACCCATCTTTAATGTGAGTTTGTTACATTTAGACATTTTTCCGTCTGTAGTTAATAACTTAAAGGTGTTAGCCGTTTTTACAACGGCCCAGAAGACCTTGAAAGGCCCGTTAAAGGCCGAGCCACACCGGTTGCGTGACGTGCACGTGCTCGTGCGCGTTCGCTTTCCACTGCGTTGTATAGTGACATTTCGTAATGAGAATTCATACTATACAACGCAGTGGAAAGCGAACGCGCACGTGCACGTGCACGTCACGCAACCGGTGTGTCTGGGCCTTAAAACGAAGAACGATTGATGGTTTGTTAGCTGTAGTCATACGAATAATATTTCGCTAGGTGGTTGTTAACCGTTTTTCCTCGATGGTCAAACAAAAGTTGCCATTGTCTAACGAGATATTTATTTCGTGGTCAAGCATATTTATTTCAAGTCTTACAATGAAACCATTTGGTAGACAATAAAATTATGACCAAGTTTGTAGTACAACATACCTACCTATTTCGATACAATCATGATTCAATAAATAGTAAATAATATTTAGTCATGATGTAACAATCATGATTTTTTTTCCGAAAAAAAATACTTTACATCGCTCTACTGTAAAGTTTGTAAACTGGATGTTAGTCAATCCTTTCCAGCGCAATGATATTTTATATTTAGATACGTTATGCTCATACTAAACGCACATAAAATCCGTCGCCAATTACTGACAGTGACTACGTTGCCAGATTTCTACAGACAAAGACGGCAATCCGTAGCGAACGCTATTGTTAGAAAGAGATAAATAGTTGTTTCAAATTGCTTACCCGAATAACGTGGCGTGACCGCCATGGCCGCGTGATGGCCGCCACAAAATATGACGATGTAAACAAAAAATGTAAAAAATATTTACGGTAGTTACGAATGAAATGAGACATCCTTTCGTCCTTTTATAGTTACAGTATAATTTCGGCAGCCTCTAATAACACAAGACGGCATTTTTATGACTTATATTTGTTGCATTTCGGTAATAAAACTTTACTGTTTTTGACGCGTGCGTGTCAGCGGCCACGGCGCAACTGAACGATAGTAAGGTAATTAGTTAATTACCTTCCTTTTCGAGGAACTCTTTTGCACGCAGATGACGTATCTTAATATAAAATATCATTGTTCCAGCGTCGATATTATGTATGTTTAAAGTTGTCTAGTACCTATTATAGTACTAGCCTAGAACTTAGTTTAGGACTTGTTTAATTTGTGTGAGATTGCCCCTAATATTTATTTTTATTATTCATAATTACGTTAAAATGTTGTTACTCGTATAATATCCCGTGTTAAAGGTGGGTATATACATAAACTCACGCCTTCATTCTCAGAGTGGGGTAGGCAGAACTATACTCGAAAATCTAATTTAAGACCAAAAAAACTACGACAGATACGTCACTGACATAACTGTCAAAGTTCGATCAGAGTTAGCCAACCTTGCATTGATAATTAAATTGTTGTAAATATCTGTAGATAATTCCAACATTTTCAATATCAAAAGTTATATTTAACAATAGGGAATATGCATTCAATGTTTTTTCTACCCGATATTCAAAACATTAAAATATCCCAAAACAAATATTTTCTCGTATAGTGTGTTAAGTCATTTAATGGCGGGTGTGTGTGTTCAATGGCGATTTTTTATCAGCTAAAACAAAATGACAAGCTAAATTCGGATGCCTTACACTTATGCTTGATTTAAACTTGACAGTTACCCATGGACCCCATGGTGTCATGGCTGGTAAAATGCCCAATGATTGTCTTTATAAAGTGAGCTACACACTTTTGGCCTGTTATTTTGTCGAATAGCTAAACGTATGTAATATTCAAATTGTATCTAACTTTGTTTACAACTATTGTTTATTTATCGTACCAAATGTTATGAATACCTGAAGTATTACAATTGCAATAACAGTTTTGCTATCAAAAATCTTCTATGGTTAAATATTGTAAGTAACTTGAATTAACTTGTTTATTTAAATCGAAGGTTTAGAACTACCTACAAATAAATATTCTTAGTGCGGTCTTTTAAAAAGTGGAAATATACTAAGGCAAATAATTTTTTTTTTTGTGGCAACCCACGTTGGTCTTTAATTACATTTTCGAGTATACAGAATTACCAACAATCTCTCTCTAATTTGTTGATGGTTCTGAAACCACATTTTGCACAATTAGGCTAAGATGAGATGTTTACCAGTGTATTAGTGAGGAGGGCCCTGCCAAGATGCACCACGCTAACTAGCGTTTCTATTCGATTCGTTTTTAAACCAACCGCGTCACCACCAGACCACGTGACTTTTCGTATCACGTCATCTACCAGTGGCGCTATTGGTTTAAAAACGAATCGAATAGAAACGTTAGTTAGCGTAGTTCATCTTGGCAGGGCCCGGAGGTTGCAAGCCCATCGCCTGACAATAATGATAATTTATTAAGTTACATTATGTTACCGTTTCCTGTCACCGGGGGCGCCACGAGGCCCGGCGATGCTCCCGCGCACCGATAGATATTCGTACTCATACAATTATTTAACCGTTCGATTATATATAAATTATTTAATGTTAAATTTATAGACTGATTTATTATACGTTATCGATTATTTGATGCATTGTATTATAAGTGGATGGTACTTTGACTCGATCAGGCCTATTGCTATTGTATAAGATTAATATAAAAAGAGTGGCGGGTCGTTTTAAAACGTTCTTACTGATTCTGGCTTGCTGTTGTAACGCTGTCCAAATACGTTAAAATATACGGTGTGGAACGAGCTGAATTTTGTATTCGTCAAAACCCCTGTCTTCCATCCTGACCCAATAAGTGTCTTAATAATTATTAATGAACAAGTACAAATGTAAAATTGGGTATCCATGCAAAGTAAAGCTTAACGTCGGAGTGCGCCTTCGTGCATTGAAAATACAATAAAGCCGAACGGCTATTATATTTTGGTCAGGCGCTGTTGCAGGTTAGCACTTTAAAGATAAATAAATTTCGTTCGTTCTTTCATAATTAACGTTAAGGTCCTTCATTTTTTGCCTTTCAGTATATAAATTGAATAGTAAAATAGGAAGTAGGTAAAACTATGTAGAAGTAGGTAGGTAATGCATAAAACATCGAAATGCATCATTTCTTGAAACATCTCCATCTTCTACTACAGGTTAAAAAGTAGACCATTTAAACGTCTTAGTTTCGTGAGTGTTACTGTGTAATGTAAAATCTATATACTTATAAAACGCGGGGATTGACATATACAGACAGCTATATCAAAATATTGTCGACTTTAAAAATAAGGGCGTGAAACTTAATTAAAGGTCTTCTAATAAAACTTCGAATATGTCCAAAATATACATGAAATTTAATTTATACCTGAATAAGGTGGAAAGATTACAATAAGATTAACATTATACTTTGTAATGTGAGGAACGAGTAAATAAATCGACTAGTTGGTTTATTCGTAAATGCATTAAATACTGAGGTGCTCTTTTGATTCCAATAAAATATTTTTATTATTATTATTATTATTATTACTTATAAATATGAAATACACTCCCTTGCAAAAAAAACGGTCACCTTCGTCAGTAGTCTCATTATAGTAAGGAAATGAGATTTATGCTACGAAACGAAAAAAAAAAGAATAGAATAATAATTTTACGTTAGTAATATTAATTTAATTTTGTGGCATAATATCTCTTTTTACTTTTTTTCTTACATTTAAACTATATAAAATATTTGAAATAATCGTAGGTTTTATTTGCGAAGGGGTTTACAATAATAAAAATATGAACTTTGTTCATTTACAACACTAAAAAGTATCACTTTACATTTACCAAACAAATTATATTTATTACAATAGTAATACTTAACCTAGTAATTAGGTGAATGACTGCTTATAGAATACGATTATCATGAGTATAATTATAGTTTCAGATAATAATATGTCAACATATAAAAAAAAGGTCATACCCAGACCACTTTAACATGATAATGACTAGGTTATTTGGTTTCTGGTCTACAAACATTGTTATCTCAAAATGAGTAAAAAAGGCTAATATAAAAATATATTAAACAAGCTGATAGAGTGCTATTTTCCTTTAAATGCATATGAGAGTGCTATTAGCAAATATTTTAAGTTTTAACCCTGATTGTTTACACTGCTATGACACAAAGTTAACATACTTAAGGTTAGATATCACACATATCACTTTATTACACAACTTACTTAGGCTGACGCCATGCTGGTTGCCATTCGGTGTTAATTTTAGATTAATTACTCCAAGTTTGTAATCTATGTTTATACTCTGTGTATACTTAAGCACTGGGCCACTTTTTTTTACTGAACTGTATTTACGGGTAAGTTCATTTTAACATGAATAATATTACTACTTTACTACCTTCAAATTACTATCTCTAATAAAATATAAAATAGGTACTTGTACTGTTTTCTTTGGTTCTTATATCATTAATATATCTCTACTACTACAATTATATCATATATCATTTGTACTGATCAGCTGTCAAACTGTCAATGGATACAGTTTTTTAGGACTAGGATATTTTATATAGCAACTAACTTTCCGCCTGCGACTTCATCCGTGTAGGGTCAAAAATGGCGAAACTATCAGGGTTCCTAGTTTGACTTCGGAACCCTAGAAAGCGATCTACATAGACGATTTTCAGGCTTTAATTATTAAAAAATACCTAACTCCCATACAAACTTAACCCCCCCTTTTGACCTTTTAGGGGCAAATATTCAAAAAACTCTGAAGCTTATACTTTTTTATAAGTCTAAGTGTTTCATGTCTACACCTTGCCCCAAAAAAAAACGAAACTCATATATAAACAAGACACGTAATTTAAAAACTTGTTTTTAATTTATAATTAAATAGTCTTGATACAAAATTTCATGTATAGAATCTAACTTCAATATAATAACTGACTTGTAAGCAAAGGAGGTTTTCATTTGGTCGGGGTCTCTCGGTGAAAGATTAGAATTCTAAAATGATTCTATGTGTAGGTCTTTTATACATTTTACCATTAGGTTCTATATGATGCGAATTTACATCACCAAAAAGTGTTAACAGCGCCACCTATGTGACCCTTGCCGTAATAGCCAGGCAACTAGGAATACATCAATAAGCAATAGGTCGGGAATGGATTGTAAACTTCTCGCCGCCTTTTATTAATCTGTTCTTTTAGTAGGGCGATCTTCAGGCTATTTACTAAGTCGTAGATGTTACTAGACGTCTTGGAAGAATTTCCATTGCAAAGAAGACAGCAAGAAGTTGAATTGTTGTTAGTGACATGGGCACATATAAGTATTTGTTTATTAGTCTCCTTTATAATTTGAGCGTTGATATCTGGCCGATGCATATTGAGGGTGTTCTCGGGGATCAATTAAATGTGGATATTGTGGTTTACGCCGTGCAGATTGGGCAATACGACGACGATGATATGCTGAGTTGAGATTTCTACCATTTTGAAGATATTCTATGTAGTTGTTATCACAGTTATTGTTTACCGGATTAGATTGAGGATTTCGGTATGTGTAGCCCTGATAAGCTGGTATATGATTACTGCCGTTCGGCCACATGTGTGGATGTCCGGGAAGTTCATGTGTAGAGTATATATTTTGTGCAGCAAATCTATTATTGACTACACTTTGATGGAACTCTCTCTGATTCATATCTGCGTGTGTTTGTGATGGAATTTGTTGCAAATTTGTGCGTAGGGCTGACATGATGGATTGGGTTATTAAGTCGTACGCTTTTATTAATTTACTTTGTCCACGTAGACACCTTCGATTTTGCTTGGATTGGATTGGTTTCTTTGATTTTCGATCTGCGATACTTGATAGGTTATAAACAGCTGTAGATTCCTCGACTCTTTTTTCCCGTTTCTTGTTGTCAACAATTGCAGACGTTGCTGGTCGATTGCATATTTTTTTTACCGTAAGGTCTGGTTGTGATATACAGTGAGCCAAAGCTACCTCGAATTTCCTCAGGTCACTTGACGGTACATTCGGGCTGGAACCACCGCTGGAGCCGCTGCTGTTGTCTAGTGCTGCTGTCGGTGGGATGTCTGCGGCAGAAACATTATTATTTATTACAGTTGTAGCGACCTAGCGACGTCTAGCGACATCTAGCGACAACTCGATATACCTAGGAGATAATGAGCTACAGCAGCGCTACCAGAGTCCAATAGCGCAACTACATTAGACGTGTGCTGCATCGCGCTATCGAAGTTTTCCCAGTGTTTTGACTTATATACAACTTCCAACTTCATCAAATCTTTCTAATGTCCTCACTTTCTATATAGTATTTGAAGAATATACCAGTTATCGGGAAGCTTTACTTCGTAATAGGACAAAATATTTTTTAAATTCCGAAACTATTCTAAAGAGTAGGCTTCCTGAATAACCCCTCATCACTATACATATAAAAAGTATTTGATAAAATTCACCAATTTCATCAGTCTAAATTATAGCATCTAGGGACTTAGTTAGCATTCTATATTCTTGCCAATTTTTAACTAAGAAATTTATACAATTTTTACTTATGAAAATAAGTTTTATGAAAAATAAGTTAGTATTTTATTTATGTGCTACATAATAGCTATAACATTAAAGGCAACATCCTTACCTCCCTTGTGCGTGGCATCATCGTTAACAGGTACATGGCTTATACCCGTTTTTTGTTCGATCCAATATTCCGCAGCATAATAGGCACCTGCAAATAAAAAAAACAGATTTATTACTTACTAGTATATTTTAATGCTGAGATTACATAAACTGTCGACGCCGTATGAAGCTGACGTCATACGGCGTCGACAGTTTATCCGTTCTCATCCTTTTTTTAACCTACAGAGCCTGTAGGTTAGATTAGGTTTGCTTTTTTAACAATCCAGCAAAGTAGAACGGTTTTAGAAAAAAAAAAACGTTCTAACATAAGAAGGATGAAACAGTTGGCAACTGAAATTCGACCTTGTGCTCACACCAGAAACAGAGCAATAACTAGTTTATTAGATGCACTCACCAGTAATGTGTTTGACTACAGCCCTGTAACTCTTCCATTCTTTTAGGGGATCCTCTGGGCGTTTACGAAAATCAAGTGGTATCTCTCTTGGGTCCGCCGGATATGCTACTTTGACTTCAAAATTTATATCCGGAACATTATCTACTTCGATATCTGCGAGTCCACTAGTTATCCAAGAGTTCAGTACGCATACGTAGTTGTCAATTCTCATTTTCGGATCTGGTAAATCTTTGAATTGAACCACGTAATATTTGAAAGCATGATTTGAAACGGATGGTCTTCTCTTCTGTAAAGATAACAGTAATAGCTGTCACATGATATTACGGAGAATCTAAGGGATTTTTTATAGTGGGTAATAAATAAGTAGAATATGAGATTAAGGATCTATAAGAGTATAGGATCATCAAGGGGTAACCCTTCATTTTATCGATTTTTTCTTCATTGTTTGTATCATTTCATAGAACGTTATTCGCTGCTGAAAACATGATGTTGTCAGGATATCTTAAACATTAATTACGTAGGTTAGGTAAGGATAGACTTGTGATTGAAAAAAAATTACTCATGTGGCGAGAAATACCTTTCGACGAAATGAAAATGCTTCGTAACTAATGATACGTTCGTTGAAAGTGATAAAATAACAGGTACCCCATCAAAGATTTTTATTGTTGAACTACCGCAGAACAGTATCCTAAGTAATTAATGAAGTTCAAATGACATGAACATGAAAAATATTACGTCACAATTGATATAAAATTAGTATTCGGGGACAAGCTTCTAAAGTAGAGAAAAAATTACAAGGACGTATTACGACGACGTATACATCTTACGAGTAGTTCAGTCAACGTAAATATTTGGTGTAATAGTCTAGTGATTGATTACCTTATTTTTCATTTTTTGGGAATGTTTCTTTTCATCGATGACTTCATCTTTTTTATTGTTTGTTCCATCTTGAATAACTTGGCGTTGATTTTCTAGTGAAACGTTTTCTTTGTTTCTCCCATTCATTATTCCATTAGAGAGAGGAAGTAATAAATGGGACTGCGTGGTAGAAATTGAAGGGCTTTTTGCAGTCAATGTTGTATCTTTCACATTATTTCCAGTGATGTAAGATCGACTATCAGTTTTCAAAACCCGTTCTCGTAATTGTTTTTTCCAAAAAACTGAATAACATGGTCCTTGCTTTGAAGATTCCAATAACGGAAAACGTTCATTTTGACCATTGAAATAATTTTCTCCGGTAGATTGTCTGTTTTCTGTGATTTCCTGCGCTGAATGATTCTGATCAACTGATGAGGATGAAAATGAATGATGAGGCCCGGGTGGAGCAGGGACACGGGCGATCACTGAGTTGTTCATTCCGTCCTGTTCTTCTTGAACATCGACTTTTACTGGGTTAAAATCATCCGCTGAACTCGGTAAGTCAGAAATATCGTCAGAACGTCCAGCTACAGCAACCTTTACTAACTGTTGTTTGTAAAAGTGTTGATCTTTTATTGATGGATTTATTTGAATTAAAGGTATTTGCATCCGTAGATTGCTTTCGTCAGAACTTGAGGGAGAACTTCGGTTGGAACAGCCACTGGGATCGCTGCTACTAGTGCTATCCAGTACTGTTGGGCAGAAACATTCCATCAGTACTCAATGCGGTCATTAACGTACCTACTCGTATTTATTCCAAAGAATCGACAATGTCATAGTATTTTGTTTTTGGTTTGACCACGTCTACTTAAGGAGCACATTGCAATTGTTGTGTTTCAAAACAAGACTAAAGTGATATTTAGACTACATAGCAATAAAAATTGCAAAAGTTGACGGCTGTTTTACTCTAACTTTTAAGTGAGAAAAAGATAGCAAAATTTTGCTTCTTGCTTTAAAACTAGAGTTAAAGTAAGACAGCAGTCAACTTCTGCAATTTATTATTGCTAGTCTAAACCTCGCTTTACATCTCGCAGAACAAAAGGATCACAAGCTTATTGAAAGTTCAATAGATTATCGACTTTATCTCTGTACCTACGCAATAAAATTACAAATGCACTAAAAAGAAAAATGGCGTTCGACATCATACCGCTTGTCGTAAAGACATGTTTTTAAAGCATTTTTAGTTTTGCTTGTTATACGAGTTGATCATTATATTGAACTTCCAAGGTAGTTTTTGATTCGAATTACGCTCGTGTTATGTGTCACGTGCTGTAGGTAATATAATGTAATATAATGTTTGAACACAGTATACTGTTTTTATTAAGAGGATGTGTCCATAGCCAAACCAATAGTGAAATACTTTACCAATTTCGTTTTAACTATTAAACTTAACCATTTATTTATTATTTACTATCCTTGTATGCTGTTATGCGTGACTAGCTCACTATATAACCGACTTTAATTTGATAAAACAATCGGACAATATAATATAAGTCAGTACACGTATCCTTCGAAATGATTTTTGATTGACTGCTGTGAAATTATGAATTGTGATTGAGTATTGCAAACATTGTAAAGATATGGTGAATCCCAAGGTTACCTTCAGTATTTTCGGTGATATCACAGTCCAGGGCAGATAGTAGGTTTACACCATTAAACCTGATCCAAGCACGCGCCGAATCATATGAGTCTGCAAACACATTTTTCATTAAATCCTTTAAAAAACTTTAAATGTTAACAATAGGCCGATTTCGTATGTTTCATTTATTAAACATTATTTATAATTATGTTACTAACGACAGTCTTAGCTTAATAAGTTAAATAAGAAGAATAGTTTCAAAACTACAAGTAGGTATAGGTGAAAACCTTAAGTAAATGACCATGTAATACAGATGTAGTGAAATATACTTTCACATCGTATTTTCTCGGCAATGTTCGTATTTGTCATGCTACTTCAGTCTGACTCAGTACCCATCAAGACAACGTGGGGGAACGCCGCATCGCGAGAGTGATAATCGATATAGAGTGTTTAATACCACAGTATTTTATTGTTAATTAAGATTAAGTTTGTTTTCAGTTCTTTCTAATAGTCATGCCGAAAGCATTAAGACCTGGGAAACGTTTAGATCGACAAGCCTGTGAATTTATTTTCAACATTTATTTATATTTCTTTTTGTTTACCTACACATCATTTCTATATATTTGATCGTGGTGGTTTTAACATCTCGGTAAGATATACTTCAAACTCGTGGTTTGACATTTGACACTGACAACTAAAGTACTCTATTTATTTAATACAAACATGTCACGTAATAATTCAATAATTCATAGACACGTCGGCATCACTCGGAAGTAGACGTGAGTTCCGAGTTTTCACGATGTGAAAGGATTATTCACTAGATCTGTAGTAACACATCTGTATAGACCGTTCGACATTCTATATCTAAAATTTGACGTAAATGCCATATAAGTTTTGTACACGACTACATGCAAGAGGTCATTTACTTAAGCTTTTCACCTATACCTAGTTTGAAAGTATTTTTTAACTTTAAATTTTTAGGCTCTTGTCTAATAACCACAGTCTTATCAAAAGTTACTTTCCGTCTGGTAGCCCGAATGCCCTTTGCCTCTCTTTTTTTGTTTAGTGGTCTGTAGTGTTTGGCCACATGTCTGTAGAAGGCCCTTTTTACCCAACTATACTATAAGAATACGCCCGCGACTTTGTACGCATATAGTTTTCTCGCAACTTTCTCGATACTTTCCCTATTCCTTCCCGTTAGGATCGAACTTCGAAAAATCCCTTTTTTGTGTACTCTTAATGAATTATGCGATCGATTACACAAACGCGATTCTTCCTATTCGTGATTCCCATACAATATGGATTCCACACAACCGCAGTGTACTACATTCGTGATTCTATATATTCCCTCCAAATTCCAAGTCTTTTGAATCAGCGGTTTAGGCGGTAGGTTATCTGTCAGTCAGTCAGTCAGTCACGGAAGAGTTTTTTATGTATATTAGCGACCCGCCCTCGCTTCGCTTCGGTTTATGTGAGATTTCTGTAACACCCGTACATAATCCAAAATTTATCTATCTATATACAGGGTGGAAAGTTCGAATGCCACATGGAAGGCCTTAAATATTGGCAATAGCACATTCTGTGTAAAGGAGACTTTCCTTTATTTTTAAAAACTATAAACTCTGCATTTAAGGATTTTTGAAAAATCGTCTGTCTCAACCGGGACTCGAACCGG
Source organism: Acleris literana (assembly GCA_946894065.1). Taxonomy (NCBI): domain Eukaryota; kingdom Metazoa; phylum Arthropoda; class Insecta; order Lepidoptera; family Tortricidae; genus Acleris; species Acleris literana. Next base: position 986,539 of record OX335683.1, on the reverse strand, counting down.
TCGGTCAAATGCGGTAAAATAACATGTCGTATTTTATGATGCAGATCGAAAGGATTACCGATATGCTTCATTTATCTCTAAATAACAAACACAATCAAAATAACGGAAGGCCATGAATACTAGCAATTATCATTTTACTTTGTTTTGACCCTGTGACACTACGACTTTGCCATAGTCGTCTGTCCCTTTCACAAATATATAATTTTATAGAGATAGAGCATAAAGAAGTAGACTTTCTGTTATAAATAATGTAACGCCTCCATAATATCTAAGTTTTTAATTAGGTTTTGGATGAAGGAGTTTTTTATCTTGGATAGCAAGCAAAACCTTTGCAATAGGTTTAGCGATGGTTTTTGACGGGGAGGAAAAAGAAAAGAGGATTGAAAAAAAACAAGTAAAATGGGGAACAGAAAAACATGAAAAAGATTATTTAAAAGAATTAGTAAATAAAGTGTACACGAATCTATTTTCGCGCTACGAAATCGGATAATGTTAGCCAGTATGGCATGCGGTAGAGGCAGAAATTCAGGGAAGTATCCATCTGTATCAGTTTTGTAGAGCCAGTATAAATTATTCTCGTGCGGATACCGCTAATCTGGTTTATGTTTTTAATCATTTATTCACATCTTTTATCGTAAAGTACAGTACATCTTTTCAACTTCTGGATCTGTTCATCTTGCAATTAAGAAATTCATGTAATAAAGAAAATCAAACTGATATATTTATCTGGGGAAAAGTCCCATTGACGTGAACGTTCTAGTGTTCAGGATCTCATACATCGATTGATGAATCGAAGTTCAGATGAAGATCAAGGTCTCGCTGAACGCTGTCCCTGAGAAACTGATATAAGAAAATGATCATTCAAGTCTACGGACAATTTACAGTAGTTTAAACTTCCGACGGAAATACAAAAGAGGCGAAAGTAATGCCCAAAGCTTGAATTAATTGCTTGATGTAACTGTTATCCAAGGATATACTACTTAAGCTATCTTTTCCACCTTTCATTCATTCATATATCAAGTCCTTCATTATATTTTCTCTTTGGCTATTTAAAGTATTGCCTTATCAGAGTGCTTGTCTTCTAAAATAAAAGTTAAGAAAATAAACAAAATCACAAACTACGCACTCTATAGAGGGTTTCCTCTTGACCCCTAGCTTGACAGAGATTACTGATCGACAGACATACAATAAATAGGGAATTCCTTTAGTATCATCTTAGCATCTTAGATCGCGCTAGAGGGATACCCAGTCTGGTGACGAGTCTCATAGGTCTGGCGATAGCCAGGGGGCACTACCAGCTCCAGAGCGGGTGTGGGGCTCTACCGTTAGCGCAAACCTTACATGTTTTCCAAACATGTACTCAGTTTTTAGTTAATTTTCACTCCCATAATCTCATTCTACAATCAGCACGATAGTTTCCTTTCCTCAGTGTTAATTAGATTAGATTTCCAAATTGTTTGAGTTATATTTTCCTTAGGTTGGTTCAGGAGAGATCGTAACATGTTTTTTCTAGCTTTTGTAGGATTGTTCTCAGTAGCCACTTCTCAAAAGTATTTGGGTTACATTTCGGGTTATGACGTAGGTTTCTAGTTCTTTTATCCCTAGACAGATCACTTGGCCATTACAATTCCGTATTTGCTACAAACTAGATCAATTCTAAAAGTTTTCTTAGGGAATAGCAAGGCAGAGTAGGGTATGACGTCGGTTTTTGGTGCTCAGGTTTAGTTAGGTAGCTTGGGAGGTTACAACCCGTCACGGGAAATGGACTGCAGCTAGAAACAATGGAAATAGCAAATTTTACGCAATGGAGACTTACTTTTATTTTAGAAAATAATAAATACTGCATTTATGGATTTTTGAAAAATCGCCTGACTTAACCGGGAATCGAACAGGTCAAATATGACAGAAATAACATGCCGTATTTTAAGATGAAAATCGAAAGGGTCTTTCATAGCGATGATTAGATTAGAGTATCTTGTTTTTTCAGTATTCGTGAAATGTTTGGGTAATGACAATTCACAATACAATTAATTCTTAATTTTCACGGTCTTTATTTAATTCATGGTATGTATTGTAAACTATCGCTAAAAAGACTCCTTCGATTTTCATCTTAAAATACGGCATGTTATTTCAGTCATATTTGACTTGTTCGATTAAGTGAGGCGATTATTCAAAAATCCATAAATGCAGTATTTATTATTTTCTAAAATAAAAGTAAGTCAACATTGCGTAAAATTTGTTATTTTGTGTCAAAATAGGTGTTCTGCCAGTCAGTCAGTCTCGGAAGAGTTTTTTATGTATATTAGCGACCTGCCCTCGCTTCGCTTCGGTTTATGTGACATACATACATAAACTCACGCCTTTATTCCCAGTTTGGGGTAGGCAGAGCTACAGAATTGCCAACAACTCTAAAAGCTGGTTTATGTGAGATTTCTGTAATACACGTACATAATCCAAAATGTATTATCCATAAAACTCTTCCTCTTTAATCTCTCTATCTACTAATGAAGGCCGCATTAAAATCCGTTGCGTAGTTTGAAAAGGCTAAGCATTCATACAGAGACAGACGGCGGGCAGCGACTTTGTTTTCACTATGTACCTAAAGGTCTGTTCATTCTTACTTGTCTTATATAGTAAACAACTTTCTAACCTAAAAATGAATCTTTTTTGGCTAAAACAGCTCTTTTACCGTAAATAAAGTAAACTGAGTTAACATTTTGGTCATCACTTGGCCAATGTATTGTCTGTGATTGCTTTATTTTGTTTAAAATACCTGTTTTAGCCGAAAAAGGTTCATTTTGAGGTTAGAAAGTTGTTTACTATATAAGATGAGTAAGAATGAACAGACCTTAAAGAAGAAATAGAGCATGTTATAAGAAATATGTCATTACTCATTAGTACTATTAACCCATGGCTCAGGCAGTTGTTTTTAAGGTTCCCTGTTATTGAGACTCCACTGTCTGTCTGTCCGTCTGTTTGCCTGTCAACGGGCTGTATCTTATGAATCGTATTTAGCTGGACAGTTGAAATTTCACAGAGTGTGTGACTATTGCCGCTATAACAAAAAAATAGGCCTTCATCCAAGGAAAGTATTTTTGGTGTTTTTTGCTCGACCTTAACAATCTTAGTTAATACGTAGACACATTCATTCAAAACTGTGCTCTATGGGATGGGACTTAAAAAACTTTAACCCTCCATCTGCGATTCCGACTCGCACTTGGCCGGTTTTATCTTAATTGTTTTAATTATTTTGAGTAAAGAATAGAAAAGGAAGAAAGAAAAACATTTTATTGATAACACATCTCCATCAACATAATAACATAATAAAATATAGGGAGCCCGTTGTTTCTCATAATTTTATTGGTCATAATATCATTGTTGGCATAATTATTGATAGTCATAATTTTTTATATCGCTGAAACTGAAAACTAGTCAGAATTTCTGAAATATCTAAAGTGTAGACAAGGCTAGGTTAGGTTAGGTTTGATGTATCAAAATCCTGAAAAAGTAACATTTTCATTTAAAAATACTTTATGACTTGCGATGATTATGACCTAAAGCATATTATGACTAAAAATAATTATGGCAGACAATATAGACCCTAAAATATATATAGCTTAATCTTAATGATACTGGTGGAATTTGACCAATAAGGGTCCCACTCAGCATGTGTTGCAGCACTCGGTGCTACAGCGCTGGTTTTCTGTGGGTGGATCCCTTTGTGAGTCACACGCGACGACATGTGACAGAGTAGAGTGCGTCGGAAGTTGTTTTATAATGCTTGGACCGGACGTGGACTGATATAAATTAACGCTTATCAAATGTGCCTATTCAAAAGTTCGTCATATTCATTAACGGATGAGTCTCGTGACGCGCTACCGATAGTAAAAATTTGTATCCTTTGCTCTTATTAAACTTATACAGTTGCAAAATGTTTTAGGAGGACAAATAATTATGCTATTAAGTATTTGTTGTTTGGCACCGAGATTACAACCTTTGTTTGAAGACAAACTACTGTCGATGGTGTCCCCTTGTTTCACCGACGACACTCACTTCATAGAAAGCAGCACTTCACCGAATTTCATTTCATCGAAAACTATTTTCTGCTGAAGCCCTATTGTTTTTTCTATCTTAAATATCAATTACGTACCTAGGATGGGTTAGACTTGAGACTATCACAAAATTTAAAGATTTACTGTCATTAGGGACAAATGGAAAATCGTCTACTTGAAATTATACGTCAGTTCAGAAAAATGACCATTTGAAATACAACAAAAAGGAAAATTGTCCATCCTGAGTAACGTCTAAAATGGAATCATGTCCCATGGTAAAATTGTCCAATATGATATTGGTCGAAAAAAATATGTCTATTTGTATTTACATACACTCAGAAATATGACCAATTGTAAATACGTCCTACCTGAAATATATACAATTTCTATTATATTTATATGGTCTTAATTCATATTAGATTACATTCACTTGTGCGTATTTTATTTTGCCCATAATTTTTAATGGACAAAATTCCATTCGGACTTAATTAATTTACAACGAAAATAAATTTGGTTATAAATACTTTTCAGCACAATTACATTTTGACTAAATTCACTTTGGATACTATTACTTTTGACCCAACTTCAGAATGGTGATTTCACATCGACGATTTTTCATTTGTACCTAATGACAGTTAATCAATTTAAACTCCTGTGCCTAAGCCTGTCGATTTATTCCGTGGCTACCCAGGACCAAACAATTGCAAGGCACTTCCATTGCACTCCACTATCCGCTTTCTGGAAGGAGTGGAGGCTGTAATTACACAAAAGATCCCATAGGGTAAAAATATATCCGTAAGGACCCCAATAAAATAAGATAAGATAAGCCTGTTGATGAAATGAAAATTCTGCGGAGTGATATGTTTTATGGAATGAGTGTCGACCACTACTGTCTACACTGTGTCCTAAGCTAAAAAGTTTTTCGAACTTTAATAGTATGCATACCTGTTATATGAGTGACAACTGCGCAGTAAATGGTCCATTCATCCCAGGGTTCTTCTTCTCTTTCAACACGATCTCTAGTTGTCTCCCTCGATTCTCCCGAGGGATACGCCACTTTGACTCGGCGCTCCGGACATCCATGTAATAACACTAATATAACCCAGGAATCTGGCACGCATACATACTCTTCAATGTCCAAATTAGGTGATTCTAAAAATTTTATTACATAAAATCTGTGTACTACACTTGTAGATCCCTCCATCTGTAAAAAAAACGCTGGCATTACAGTCAAGGACTTTAATTGTGTAACCTCCCAAGCTACCTAACTAAACTTAAGCACCAAAAACCGACGTCATACCCTACTCTGCCACGCTATTCCCTAAGAAAACTTTTAGAATTGATCTAGTTTGTAGCAAATACGGAATTGTAATGGCCAAGTGATCTGTCTAGGGATAAAAGAACTAGAAACCTACGTCATAACCCGAAATGTAACCCAAATACTTTTGAGAAGTGGCTACTGAAATCAATCCTACAAAAGCTAGAAAAAACATGTTAGGATCTCTTGAACCAACCTAAGGAAAATATAACTCAAACAATTTGGAAATCTAATTAACACTGAGGAAAGGAAACTATCGAGCTGATTGTAGAATGAGATTAAGGGAGTGAAAATTAACTAAAAACTGAGTACATGTTTGGAAATCATGTAAGGTTTGCGCTAACGGTAGAGCCCCACACCCGCTCTGGAGCTGGTAGTGCCCCCTGGCTATCGCCATACCTATGAGACTCGTCACCAGACTGGGTATCCCTCTAGCGCGATCTAAGATGCTAAGATGATACTAAAGGAATTCCCTAATTATTGTATGTCTGTCGATCAGTAGTCTCTGTCAAGCTAGGGGTCAAGAGGTAACCCTCTATAGAGTGCGTAGTTTGTGATTTTGTTTCTTTTCTTAACTTTTATTTTAGAAGACAAGCACTCTGTTAGGGCAATACTTTAAATAGCCAAAGAGAAAATATAATGAAGGACTTGATATATGAATGAATGAAAGGTGGAAAAGGTAGCTTAAGTAGTATAACCTAGGATAACAGTTACATCAAGCAATTAATTCAAGCTTTGGGCATTACTTTCGCCTCTTTTGTATTTCCGTAGGAAGTTTAAATTACTGTATTGTCCGTAGACTTGAATGATCATTTTCTTATATCAGTTTCTCAGGGACAGCGTTCAGCGAGACCTTGATCTTCATCTGAACTTCGATTCATCAATCGATGTATGAGATCCTGAACACTAGAACGTTCATGTCAATGGGACTTTCCCCCAGATAAATATATCAGTTTGATTTTCTTTATTACATGAATTTCTTAATTGCAAGATGAACAGATCCAGAAGTTGAAAAGATGTACTGTACTTTACGATAAAAGATGTGAATAAATGATTAAAAACATAAACCAGATTAGCGGTATCCGCACGAGAATAATTTATACTGGCTCTACAAAACTGATACAGATGGATACTTCCCTGAATTTCTGCCTCTACCGCATGCCATACTGGCTAACATTATCCGATTTCGTAGCGCGAAAATAGATTCGTGTACACTTTATTTACTAATTCTTTTAAATAATCTTTTTCATGTATTTCTGTTCCCCATTTTTCTTGTTTTTTTCCAATCCTCTTTTCTTTTCCCTCCCCGTCAAAAAAACCATCGCTAAACCTATTGCAAAGGTTTTGCTTGCTATCCAAGATAAAAAACTCCTTCATCCAAAACCTAATTAAAAACTTAGATATTATGGAGGCGTTATCTATAACTGAAAGTCTACTTCTTTATGCTCTATCTCAATAAAATTATATATTTGTGAAAGGGACAGACGACTATGGCAAAGTCGTAGTGTCACAATTGTAATGCCACTATGGAACCCTCTCATAATGACAGCGTCAAACCACATGACAGAAATTACGCTTAAATGAATGATTAACGTTATGCGACAGGGTTCCATTGTGGCATAAAAATAAAGTCCTTGACTGTACTTATATGATTGAAAAAATTAAAACTAGAAATTAAACCTACGGGGCCACTATTCAAGGCGGTAAATCGGCGGCGGTAAAGGAAGTAAAAGAATGTAAAAAGTTTTTCCTGGCGAAACAAGTCCAATCCTGCCGTACCTAAACCTGATTATGTAGTATAGTAAAAAAATGTTTGTTGGTGTGCTCGTGAATATCTTTAATACATTTTTTAAGTCTGTTTCTGTTTGTTCAAGTTAAGCCGGCTATCAACCTAAACTATGAGTTAACTACTCTTGACGCAATACTCATATTACTTGGATGATATTTTTTAGTTTGAGTTTTAACTTTTAGTCGTTAATCGTTATACTCCTTCTGATCTCGGGCTTTGGCTGAAAACAGCGCTGCATGTGTGTATCTCGGCACTTGCTGACGCCCAAACCCTTTGCCACGCCCAGTTAATTGTTGTTTTGTCTGTATTTTAATGTTAATACTGTCGTCTTATTTTGTTATTTTTCACTTTTTTTTAAATTGTTCGTGTGACAATAAACACATAATAAATTTTTTTTCATTTTCATTTTAAATACTTACCATATGGTAATTGACCTGTTATGGTATTGTTTTTAACTCGGCTGCCGTGACCGTCAAGTAAATAAGAGTTATCCAAAAGTTGACAAATAAGATAACAGGTCAAGGACGATATGGTCTTTACCGGTTAGAATCTCGGCCCTGGTAAGTAAATGTTTCTCTTAGACAAATAGCTCTTGAACTCTAGAGAATAATTTATAACCGGCGAGCTTATATTGCCCCGTCAGAGCGTACAAAAAAACATGTAAGGGCGATTTCTAGGTAGCGTTATCCGTTGAGTGAGCCCGTTTGTAATATTAATTACAGTCCCTACCGGTCCTAAAAGACCAAATAATCAATCGGAAATTAACAAAGTTGAAGCACAGAAAAAGAAAAATAGGAAACAAAACACTTTGAGTAAAAGTAATGATAATATAATCAATTTATGAAAACGTCAAAGATTTATCCTACATTATTTTAAAGTTTTACTATGTATAGACAACCTCGCAAGTTTTGCAACGCATTTATTTATTTATTTGTAAAAGATTGTAAACAGTGTATTCCTACATTGTTTAGTAGTAAATAATAATGAATGTAGAGTCAAGGACTTTAATTGTTGAGCCATTATGGAACCCTGTCATAATGACTTCGTCAAGCCAAATGAAATAAATTACGCTAAAATTAATGACTAACGTTATGCGACAGGGTTCCATGGTGGCTCAACAATTAAAGTCCTTGACTGTACTAGGTTCAAAACTAAATATACTAATTACAGAGGAAAACACACTTTTTTTTATCAAGAAATATCAAATCAAATCAAATCAAATCAATTTTATTTCAAACAATGAACGTACAGTCCATACTTACTTACACTAACACCAACACTAAAAAACATAAACTAAACTAAAATTGAAGTTAGACATTGCAATGAGAATGTCAAATTAATAAATCAGTGTCATCCAGTATATATAACATGCAAAATATCAAAATAATGTAGGGTTACTTCTAATCCTTGGAGATTTTTGATATGTGTTTGATATAGGTACATTCATACTCGTATATCCATATTTGTATACATACCTACATACATAAACAAATACAACAAAATTACCTATAATGAACAATTTCGTTTTATGTGCTTTCATTTAAAACATTTTATGATTTTTAGTTCATATTTGAAGTTTGGGATATAGATGGGGCAGATAACTCCAGCAATAATGCCACTTGAAACGTTTAATATCTCAAGAACGGTTCCCAAAAAAAAAGAAGACCTGCGCATAATTACTTTTTTAAGTGCTATCGAACATCTCCTCATTCGATGCTTTGAGATAAAATATTTTGACCCGTGATTTACATGGTATTACAAAAATCTTCGAGACTTGACTTCCGCAATGAACGAACTATCTACATACAAGTTTGTACGAACCCTCGGTGCGCGAGTCACACCTGTCTGATTTTATTTCCAAAAAACCTGGAAGCTCACCGTTTGCACACCAATTTTTCTTGTCATTTTTTCGTTTATTCACACTACACAAACTTTCACAAAACTCCAGGCGTTCAACATTTTTTCCTCAATAACAAATACACTTAACATAATATGTTTACGAAACAATTGTTAGACACCGAAACGTACGCGTCCCGTCTTGTCAAAGCTCTGTGACAGAATGAGTGACCGTCAGTGGCCCGAAGTTGCCGCGCGGCTTAAATAAATTTTAATCCGACTGTTCACACCGATACTGTTTTATAGTACGGGAGCCCCAGTGCATGAAACCCTACCTGATAAAAAAAATAGAAAATGCCTACCCTGTAGGCGTAGCTGACCTTTAGTAGCTTCAACTGCTCTTGGTCGGCCGCGGCTTAACTTGGCAAATTTTGCGCAAATTGTAAGTTTTATTTTTTTATGAGAAGTATAAATGTGGTCGGACTGCCAAAACTTCCAGGCTAAGGTGAGGCCGACCAAGACATACGTGAACAGCTTTAATTAAGCTATTAAAATCCGCTTTTTTGATTCAACTTTTCGATGAAGTAAAATGTAGCGGTCACATGTGTGCCACAAATTCGGTCGGACACCAGAACCTGCCAATACAGGATTTGGCCGACCACTTTTATTTAACTGTCCGCGACGGCCTCTATCCTACCATACCAGATTCGTAAAATTTTTCGATGACTGTTTTTTTGATGAATTCGGGCACCACTTTTTTACAATTTTCGCAAAATTTGCCAAGTTTAGTTAACCCGCGGCCGACCAAGAGCAGTAGAAGCTAGAATTAACACACGATAACTCTGCAATAAGGTGACAACAGTAGAAATCATAAGCTTGTTTATGGCAATACTGATTTTTAGTCACACAACACGTTTTGATACTTACAAGTATATCTCTAATTATTATGTACAGTCAACAGCATAAATAAGTGATCATTTATGTCCCTTGTCGCTTTTAATCGTTTTACAATTTTGTATGACATTTCAAACACGACGTTAAAGTGACAAGGTACATAAATGATCACTTATTTATGCTGTTGACTGTACTACGTGCGGCGTTTTATATTTCCCTAACTCTATCTATGGAGGTTATGTATATGCATACTGAATCCTTGCTTCTACACGAATATTATAAAGAGGAAATATTTGTATTTTTGTATGTTTGTAACGAATAAAATCAAAAACTACTGGAACGGAATCATGAATTTTTTATCTTAGACTGTTTTATTTTTCTGCGCGGATGTCGCGGCAACAGCTAGTATACGAAAGTATGATTATCGCTTTCATAAACTGGTGCACTTTGGCATAGGGATAGTTGGAGTCCCAGAGGACATAGCCTATTTTTTATCCTGGACAATTTGTCAGTTTCCGATGAAACGCGATGAACCAATTCTACACAGACAAGGTCGCAGGCAAAAATGTATGTCGCATAAGTATGATAATTATAAGTTGAGGTCTTTCTTACATGCATAAGGCACAGTTAAATAATTTGGTTCGCAGGCCACTTAGACTGTGTCATGATGTACCTAATCAATCAAAACGTAAGAGACTTCATAAGATTTTATTTACAGTGCCACTTTGAAGTCCAGAGCGGTCCAGGAATCAAATTCTTTGTTTTTACTTAATAAAACAAAAAACTATTTTTGACATGTTTAATCACTAAATGAGATAGGTATCTGAGTCTGAAAATTCCACTCTAACCAATGGTATAATATAAGAAGAGGTAGGTAGATATGTTACTTATAGGGTAGGTATTCCGCATTTAAAAATGGCCCGGCTTACGCACACATTATCAGTAAATATTGCAATTACACACTAATTCATAAATGACAAGTGAAAGCTGGATGGTATGCTAATTTCCGGGAGCGAAATAGAGACGAGTGTATGTTGCTCTGCAGACTAGTTCACGGTTCCGTTGAAGGCGCAAGACTAAGTAAAGGTGTACCAATTGGCTTGGTTTTAGGGTGCCACTATCGAAGTGCGTATAACATATCTACCTCTTTTTACTATATTATATCATTGACTCTAACTGTACTTTTCTTCCAGAACTTCAACTTCTCCGAACCCTTCCTTTTTCAACTCTCATCATTACTTTGCACATTTATAACGTACGTTAGGTTCAATTTTTCTAGTTCTATTATGCTTTGTACAGAATTTGCGAATGAAGTCCATGTTGTAGTATGAACAGCTTCAGATAATTCACCTTAAAGAAATTAATAAACAAGTTAAAATACAATCCTACCATATTATTATAAAGGCGAATGTTCGCGTGTGTGTGTGTTAGTTTGTTACTCCTTCACGCTGCAACGGATTGACGAATTTGGATGAAATTTGAAATGGAGATAGCTTATACCTTGGATTAACACATAGGCTACTTTTAATCATAAAGTTAAAAAACCTCAACAAAATATCCATGTGATACCAATATGTCATGTTTGAGTGACATGAACGAACACAGATTATGAGAATATTTTATGGGATACCGTTTAATATCTTATGCAAAGTTATTGTGGGATGACTCTACCAAAGGTCAGCCTACAGGGTAGGCTTTTTATATTTTTATCAGGTAGGGTTTCTTGCACTGGGCTCCCGGACTATCATGAGTCCCGGCACGCGAGCGCTTCCTATGACATCATCCAAAGGTTTGTCTGTGGTGGGTTTTCCCGAAGCCCACGGAAACACTCACAGAAATACGCCGCCCCATTATCAAAACAATACTATTAGGCTCGTCAAGAGTTTTATCACTTTTTTATAGCTTCAATAATTTATTGTTGTGGTGAAAATTGTTAAATAACACGCGCTTTTTATAGCATTTCTGAGAACTTGAAACAAAACAAATGTATAGGTATGATTAGTCGTGTATATTGTACAAGCTTTCCGCCTGCCGTTTCGCCTGTGGAGGGTCAGTACTTTTTATTAAAGAACCGATCAAGTGATCGGACTCGCGCTCCGAGGGTTTCGTACCGTCGGACAGTAGATATTATATAAGTATTTCGAATCGAATCAACGCAAACCCAACTCACACTGGACCATTTTTAGGGTTCCGTAGTAAAATTAGGAACCCTTATAGTTTCGCAATGTCCGTCCGACCGTCCGTCCGTCCGCAGCCTAGCTCATGAACTCTTAGTACTAGAAAGCTGTGATTTGGCATGTATATACATTATTAGTCACGCCAACAAAGAGGTAAAATAAAATCTAGATATTTTTTTTTAGTTTACCTCCCCTTCATGTAAAGTGGGGATGTATATTTTTTTTGTCATCTACCCCATAGTGTGTCATTGGATAGGTTTTTCAAAAATATTGCGGGTTTGTCTACATAATTTTTCGATTAAGTGATCCATTTAGCAAATATTAAGCTTTAAAGCGCTAATTTTTGTTAGAGTCAAGTGTCCCCACCCTCTACAGCCAAAACTACAAATAATAAAAATCTGAAAAATATCTTAGATGAAAGCACATATAACGAATAAAGAAAAACTATCACGACTAAGTAGACTTGATTGGTTCCTGAGATACAGGCGACTAAAATGTTTATACCTACTAAAATCATCTAAGACACCAAATAACTTGAAATTGTGAATTAGTTCATACTAGTTGTTTCTTGAGATGGTGTTTGTGTAGTAACTTCGGCTTCGGCTTCGGAACCCTGCACTGAGCATGGTCAGACATGCTCTTGCCCGGTTTTTTTAGCAATTATTTGTTGTTTTTCTTTAGGGTTCGTTCTATAATCATACCAAATTTGCCGGTTGTATGTACCATTACATACGATACAACATAAATAAAAATAGGTAGCCCAAAATTGGTTCAAGATTGACTAGCGAGATTTGAAACACGGTATTTCAAATGAGTAAAATAAACAGCTTGTAATAATAATAATAGAATACGGAACTAGTCGTACCATGTCTCGAAACAGTCTCAATCTGTCTGTCATAACTCATAACTTCATTAGTAGGTATGAATATTTATCTCCATGTCTGGTTATCTTTGTAGGTAATATTAAGTAACAACTTAATAACAATGTACTATGTTTACACTGTAGTATTTTATATCATACTCGTTTAAGGAAAAACATTAATATGCTTATTTTTTTTAATAAACGTCGGTATTTTGCAAACCGAAGACTTTGCACACCAAAAATTATTATAATTATTAATCTTTATCAAATCAAAATTAAACTTTTACTATCCGGAATATACTAGTGTAGATAATATTGGTTCTATACTCTGTACATCATCTCATTTAAAATATAAGATAAAAGATGTTTAGTCAGTAAGTAGGCCGCACGGGCACTTTTACACGTCAAGAATCTACCAGCGCTTCCCAGTGGTCTCCCACTGCTGAGACGAAGCGCCGCAAGAGACTCAAGAGTCAGCCATTTTTTTATATGTTGCTTTTGACAATGATAATACTTAACCTAGCATTATGTATGGTTCCTTAAGGAACTAGCCAACAAGGCACACCAAGGCGTTTGATCGCCGCCTGATATACTCAAACAACAATCGGAAGTTAATGCGTGGTGGGGTGGTGTTATAAAAAAAGAAGTGGCAGGGGATTTAAGGCACCCTTTGCCGAATTAGATTGTTACGATAATCAATTAAAAAAATCTTTAACGAAATAACTAGCGAAACATCTGTGTGCTGGAACTATATCGTCTGCCATAATTATTGTTGTCATAATGTGTTTTAGGTCATACTTATCGCATGTCATCGTATTTTTTTAAGAAACTGTTACTCGATGCGACTGCGATGCTTACAGCGATATAAAAATGATGACTATCAATAAATATGTCCACAATGACATTATGACCAAAACAAATGAGCTTCCGTACATAGGTACACCATAAGTCATCGACTCAGTCATGTCATCCGACCACACTACGAGCTACCCCTTTGGAGCTATCCGGGATGCCATCCCCGTAGGAATACGCATTTTCTTACCTAATGTGCAAATACGGACTATCGAACAAGAAGATATTACAGAAAGAGATTGCGTATCGGAAATAGTAAACAACTTTATATACTCGTAACTATAAAAACGCGTGAAAAAATTGCTTGAAAAAGTCGTTATAGGGTCTAGGATTATCTAACACACAAAGACGCTTGGCCTAAACCAGATACCTAAATAACTTACAAGTGTACAAAAATTGTTGTCCTTTATAATGTCGATCGGTCTCAGGTCCTACTTACCATCAGGTGAACTGTGTGCTCGTTTGTCTTTTACGTGCCATTAAATAAATCCCACTTTGTGTGTGTGTGTGTGTGTATGTGTTAGTTTGTTACTCCTCCACGCTGCAACGGCTGAACGGCTTTGGATGAAATTTAGAATGGACATATCTTATACCCTGGATTAACACATAGAGTACTTTGCAATTTTGCATCCGCGGAAATTCAAAAGTTTCCGAGGGAATAACGATAATCGAAATTTACGCGGACGAAGCCGCGGGCAGAAGCTAGTCCATACTATACTAATATTATAAATGTGAAAGTGTGTATGTTTGTCCGTCTTTCACGATGCAACGGCTGGACGGATCGGGATGAAACTTGGCACACATATAGGTTATATAGGCTCTGGAATAGGTCATAGGATAGTTTTTATCCCGGAAAATTGGACCGTTCCCGAGGGAGCAAAAGCTAATACAATAGCTAATCCTAATAATGCGAGTATCCTACTAATCCTACTGATGAGACTTATCTATATTAGTCATTACGTTTGACGTTAAAGGGACATAAAATGCTAACGGTCGCCGATCATTAAATATTTTATTATTATAAATGCAAAAGTTTGTGTGTTATTTTGTTACTTCTTCACGCTGCTGCAACGAATGGATGGATTTGGATGAAGTTTGAAATGGAGATAGCTTAGGTATACCCCGGATTGAGCACGGATAAATACATCATCACAATCTACGCTGAAGAAGTCGCGGGCAGAAGCTATTTACAATTAAAAAAATATATCATTTTTCGATTTTGGAAAAACTGCCTCTAAGGGGTAAAGAATGGAGGGTGTAGAAGTAGTATATCAAAGTTAAATAGACTGATAGCTATGAGCTATGATAATGATAATAGCTGTAATGTACTGGGGGTAGGTACAGTTGGTTAGATTAAGTTTTTTTTGACCGAACGTAAATACACTAACTATACTTTACACTTTAAAAACTAATTGGGCACTTACACCTACTGTTCGTACTTGTGTGAGCTCTTCAATAAATTCTAGACTTCTTGATTTTGTATATTTTTAATTAGTTTCCGAAATTAATAGGTTACAAATTTGGGTAGGTATATAGCTTTAAATTAGTATTTTAAATGGAAAATGGGTCCTAGCTCGTTGCTCTGTATATCAGAATGAATGTCATTGCCGCTGCCCCCCGCCCGCGCATCCTCCTCCTCTCTCGTCTTGCGTTTTGTTAGCGGGCAGGCGTTAACATCTTCCCCCCCTCGAAGACTGAGGGGCTTCGAGTTGTGTCTTCTTCCTTAGGCAGCGGACAAAGGTTGACGATCGCCCGTCGTAGAATGCCTCGTGCTGTTCTGACGTCTGCCACTCGTGCGATGCCATCGGGTCCTGGATGCAGGCGATGAATGCGACCCATGCGCCACTTGAGGGGAGGTAAATTCGGCTCCTTCAGAACCACCATGTCGCCCTCTGACAGGCGTCCCTTTTCTACACGCCACTTCGACCTTTGCTGCAACTCATTTAAGAACTCATTTCGCCATCGCTCCCAGAAATGTTGACGCATTTGCTCTATCTGTGCGTTTCTGTCAAGCCTGTTCGGATTCACGTCGAGCAATGCTGGCGATGGTAAGGAAGTGAACGGTCGTCCGATCAAGAAGTGCGCCGGACACAAAGGATAAAGGTCAGTAGGATCGGATGATAGAGGAGTTAGTGGCCTTGAGTTTAATATTGCCTCAATTTGTGCAAATAAAGTCGATAACTCTTCTAACGTTAAGTTGGTATTTCCTAAAATTCGATTGAGATGGTGCTTGGCAGACTTTACCCCTGCCTCCCAAAGCCCACCAAAGTGGGGGGAATAAGCAGGCGAGAACTTAAATTCGATACCTTCACCGGCGGCATACGACGAGATTGATTCATTGCATGTCTCTAAAAATCTGACAAGATCGTTGTTTGCGCCCACAAAATTCCTACCATTGTCACAGTGGATTACGCTTGGTTTTCCCCTGCGAGAGATAAAACGTTTCAAACACATCAAAAAACCCTCCGCACTGAGATCAGATGCAACCTCTAGGTGTAATGCCTTTGTCGAAAAACACACGAATAAACATAAATAACTTTTTATAATTTTGCAACCACGGCCCTTACGGTCTTTTGTTGCAAATGGCCCTGCGAAATCGACACCGGAGATATGAAATGGTAAAGTGGGAGATACACGCGATGACGGCAAATTGCCCATTATTGGACTTATAGTTTTAGCTTTTAATATTTTACATATTCTACAGTTATCGACAGTTGATCTTGCTAGTCTTCGGCCAGCGACTGGCCAGAAGGTTTGCCTTAAACTGGTCAACAGCAGTTGAGCGCCTGCATGTAAAAGTTTTATGTGTTCGCGGGCGAACAATAGTTTGGTAAATCGATGTTTTGAATCCAATATGATTGGATGTTTCCTGCTGTAACTTTCCGCAGAGTTTTGAATACGTCCACCAACCTTAAGAATACCTTTATCGAGGAAAGGCAAAAGTGAAAGTAATCGAGATTTTGAAGGTAAGCTATCTTTGTTCTTTAGTTGGTTGACTTCAAATTCAAAACACTCCTGTTGATGTTGTTTAATTAGGTAATGCAATGACTGATTAAGTTCCTCGGTAGTCAAATGACCGTCTCTTTTATTTTTTTTATTTTTAAGATTATATGTATATCTAAAAACATAAGCAAAGCTTCGATGCAAAATTGTGAATCTTGAGTAGTTTTCAAAATTAACAATTTTAGTAGGGCTTGTGATTGTAATTGTAGTGCATTTCGTAGTATTCGATTTAGAAGTTGATGTAGAATTAGTTTTAAGTTTAGATTTAGTACTATAAGTTTTTATTTCAGGTAATTCCTTAGCAGGTTTGATAATTTCCGGCCAACTAGACGGCTCATTTTGTAAAAAGGAGGGGCCGTGCCACCATAAATCAGAATTAGGTACTTGGTTCGGACTTAAACCACGAGATGATAGGTCAGCCGGATTTTGAACACCGGGTACGTGTCTCCAGGATCCCGCAGATGTTAGTTCCTGTATCTCGGTTACGCGGTTCGAAACAAACGTCTGAAGGTTATTGGATTGAGTATTTATCCAACCAAGTACAACAGAAGAGTCCGTCCAATAGTAAATTCGCGTTATATTGAGTCTAAGCGCCTTGAGTACCTTGGCGCTTAAACGTGCTGCTAGTAACGCTCCGCATAATTCTAAGCGTGGTATAGTTTGAGCTCGCACCGGAGCCACCTTCGTTTTAGCACACAGTAAGCTAACTACGATCCTAACTGAGCTACTAGCTGATCGCATATACACGCAAGCCGAGTATGCGACCTGAGAAGCATCGCAGAATACGTGCATTTCTAATATGCTGTTAGGGTCATTATCGAGTACAAATCTCGGAATTTGAAAGTTTGTTAGGGTTTTTAAACCTGACACAAAATTGTGCCACATTTTTTCTAACTCAATAGGGATACGGTCATCCCAATTTAGCTTAGACATCCACAGTTTTTGGAGAATCATTTTGGGTATAATTGTACACAAACCTAGTAGTCCAAGTGGATCAAATAATTTGGCTGAATTAGACAAGATAGACCGTTTTGTAGATGGTGTCTGACACGTAATATCGACAGGAAAGTTAAATGTGTCGGACATTGGATCCCATTTAAGCCCTAAGGCACTGGACTGCGAACTCAAATCTAAAGCGCTAGGTATAAGCGAACTTAAATCATCTTGAAATATTGAGCGGTCGTTGGTACGGAATTTACGCAAAGGTAAATGAGCGGAATGAAGGGTGTTGGTTACAGAATTAACAATTTGATGCAGATCCTCTCTAGAATGGCTACCCGTGATTAAATCATCAATATAAAAATCTTGCCTAATGATCCTCGCGATGTCCTTGTCAGCACATTCATGAGCTAGCTGAACTAAGCATCGTGTACTTAAGAATGGTGCGGAAGCTGTGCCGTAAGTAACGGTGTTAAGTTTAAAAGTTTTGATAGGCAAATGTTCTTGCTCCCGCCACACAATCATCTGTAAATAACGCTGTTCGGGCTGAATGAGTATCTGCCGGTACATTTTCTCCACGTCAGCTGTAACGACATACCGATGTTGTCTGAATCGTAATAGTATGGAAAACAAGTCATCTTGGACAACAGGACCCACATGCTGTATGTCATTAAATGATACCCCTGTCGAGGTTTTACTTGACGCGTCGAAAACGACCCTTAGCTTAGTCGTTTCGCTACTTTCCTTGATAACAGCATGATGAGGTAAGTAGCATCCACGATCTGGGTTAGTAATTTCACTCATATGTCCTAAGCGCTCGTATTCTTGCATGAATTTAACATAATCTTGTTTAAAATCTGCCCTTTTTTTCATTTTCTTTTCCATTTGCGATAATCGTTTCTCAGCAATGTAATACGAGTCACCTAGGACATCTGATGATTCATGAAGAGGAATCTGAACGCAAAATTTGCCATCTGTATCGCGATACGTCGTATCTTTAAATAATTTCTCACAGTAGTCTTCGCTACTGGAGTAAGGTTTGTATGTGGGGACTTCTTCCAGTTCCCAAAACTTGGCAAGTTGGTTTTGTATCATTTTACTAAATTGACAATGTATTTTATTTGATCTACTAAAATATTTCCCCCCGACGGGGCCAGCTACAATCCACCCCAGATGGGTTTCTTGCAATATAGGCTTGTTAGGTCCTAACTTTAATCGAGAGGATCCCATAATGTCCCAAAAGATATCTGCACCTAATAACAGATCGATCTTTGATGGGTGAAAGAAGGTTGGGTCCGCTAACTCGATGTGGCTGGGAATAGATAGATCCTGTAGGCATATTTCCATCTGAGGTAAGTTGTCGGTAATAAGTGGTACGATATAACATTTGACTTGAGTGCTAAAATGCCTATTTACCGATTTAATTTGTAAGTTGCAATGTTCGGCAATGCTTATTGTTGCATTGTTAAGACCGGACACATATTTACATTCATTGCGACGTTTAATACAATTTAATTTAGTTTGTGCTGCTTCCGTGATAAACGATGACTGACTACCACTGTCCAACAGTGCTCTCAACCTGATCGTTTTGTCATTGTTTGACACCTCAACCAAAGCCGTAGAAAGAAGAGCTAAGTTTGAAGCGCCAGCAGACATGGTAACTACCGGAGCGGGGAACAAAACGGCAGCGGTACGGGCCGTAGGGTCTGCGGTAGCAGGTAAGTTAGTCGCAGTAGATAGTGATGCAGACGCTTCTTCGCTACCCTGTGAACACGACTGCTGCCCTTGACGTTGTTGTGTATAATTTTGAGACGTGTTTTGTTTATGTAGTAACGTGTTATGCCTTCTTTTACAGATGCGGCAGCCCGCCAGCCTACATTGATAAGACTGATGGTCATTACGAAGACAATTACTGCATATTCTCCATTGAAAAACCTTAGCATTTCGTTCATCAACGGACATAGACTTGAATTTAATGCACTCATATAACTTATGATCTTGTTTACATGCTTGACAACTGCCACGAGGAGGTGAATCGAGCGAAGATGATATGAATGATTTCGATTTAACAAAGCTGTTTCGCTTTTCATTTTTACTAGTATTTACTGATTTAGTGGCATTAACTGTTTCTAAAACAGTTGCCCTTTGACGAAGAAAGTCGAAAAAATCTTTTAATGTTGGTTTTTCTAAAGTACATCGAAACTCCTCCCATTTTCTAGCGGTTGCCGAGTCCAACTTCGCAGAGCCTAGGTAAATGATAAGTGTGTCCCACTTGTCGGTGGGTTCTCCTAAAACGTTTAACGCACTTAAATTCTTAGAGATTGTGTCTACCAAGTTGCGTAGGCCCCGGTCGGACTCGCTAGAAAGCGTCTCGATCGAAAATAGACATTTGATATGTTCGTTAGTTAATAGACGCTTATTATCATATCTCTCGCAAAGCAACGACCAAGCGATCGAATAATTATTCGCCGACACTGTGACCGAGTCGATGACTGCCTTAGCGGAACCTTCTAAAGATGTTCGCAAGTAGTGAAATTTACTAATGTCGTCCATATTTTCATTATTATGCATGAGCGACAAGTACATGTCGCGAAACTCGAGCCATTTATTCCAGTTCCCGTCGAAAGGAGGAAGTTTCAACGGTGGTAGTTTAATGTGATTGGAAAATGATGATGAACTACCATAGCATGAGGCCTCCTCCTTTCGTTTTGCTTTACACTCATTAAACGCGTCCAGTAACTCCTGAGCCTGTCCAATGAAATGATAAAATTTATTTTCTGTTTCTTCGCGCTCTTGTACCTGTTTGGACACATCGGGATCTAACTGTTCAATTTTTGCTTGAATCTCATCGAAGCTATAAGACAACTCTTGCAATTTTACTAACCTTAGACTTAACTCGTTATTTATGAGTTTATTCCGTTCAACTGCATCTTCGATTTCTAACAAAGGGGTTAGGTATTTAATGAATGATGTTAAACGAGCCCTAATGTTACCTCTTTGTTGAATTAGTTCCCTTAAGTCAGCCATAATGCGAACGCAAACACTGAGCGAATAAAAACTAGGTCAAGTAATAAATAAACAATGAATCCAACCTCGGCACTGATGCACAAACCAGCTGATCGCTGATAACGGTACCCGGCGCTGCGCCGACACTGTGTAGCACTGTGCGCGCGCGGCGCTTCTCGCGGTGTCGGCCGAGTATGCGTTCTTCGCCCGCTTATTCCCGGAGTAGTTCTGGAATAGCCGGCCAATATGCTTACTATTT
Organism: Acleris literana; assembly: GCA_946894065.1. Classification (NCBI taxonomy): domain Eukaryota; kingdom Metazoa; phylum Arthropoda; class Insecta; order Lepidoptera; family Tortricidae; genus Acleris; species Acleris literana. Next base: position 965,552 of record OX335683.1, on the reverse strand, counting down.
ATTTTTATAAAGTGAATATAAACGGGAATAAGGGCGACTAGAAATTGCGATTATTTTAATACTTCTTAGTCGATTATCCAACTTAGGTAGGTACACTACGTAACGTGATTACTGGTTCATTAATCTAAATATTATTTACTAATACCACTCGAAAATGACTGTTATAGGATGAAATAGCTACTTAAGATTAAATTGCTTTTAAATTAAGAAAAATCAAAAAGTCTATAGCAGATTACTTACGACGTACGTTATAAAAATGGATGTGGGTAAGTTTACACTACGTACTCGGACGGGTGGTAATCGTGATTGAGTAATCGAATAATTATTTACACAAATTAAGACAATGAACGGGAAAGTAAGGATGGAATAAAATTAGGAACGGGCGTACTTCCCTCGGATCCGTCGATGCACTTCCTTGGGATGAATCTCGCCTTCCAGTTGCACTTCCGATCACGTCGGGGTCACCAAAATGTTCGTACTTGTGTGAGCTCTTCAATAAATTCTAGACTTCTTGATTTTGTATATTTTTAATTAGTTTCCGAAATTAATAGGTTACAAATTTGGGTAGGTATATAGCTTTAAATTAGTATTTTAAATGGAAAATGGGTCCTAGCTCGTTGCTCTGTATATCAGAATGAATGTCATTGCCGCTGCCCCCCGCCCGCGCATCCTCCTCCTCTCTCGTCTTGCGTTTTGTTAGCGGGCAGGCGTTAACACCTACTATAATACACATACATACATACATACCTTCACGCCTATAATCCCAGAGTGGGGTAGGCAGAGCTACATAATTACCTACAACTTTAAAAACTAAACTGCTGTAATACTTTACGCACTAACATCTAAATCATATAATTCGTTCAGTGTGAAATTGTGCGATTTTAGTTTATACAAGAGTTTACAGCGACAAAGTTCTTCGCAGCGTCACGGACGCCGGGAGTTTAAAAAGGAGCGGCAAAGTCCACTCGCGCTCAATGCGCTCATTCATCGAAAAACTTCGTCCTTATTGCTTTGTTTGGGATATTGTCAGATTGTATTATTCAAATACAAAATTCTACGCGGACGAAGTCGCGGGCAGAAGCTAGTAAATAATAAATATGCTCAACATATATATAACAGGAAGTATTTAAAATTTAAATTTAACCAATGACGTGCTAGAGAAACTGTGTGCCTAAACCACTCAGTTATCACTGTATTATTCAAATGAGAGTAGGTAATAATTAAATATACCTACTTAATGGTGATAACTAAAGATTATTTTTAATTACAGGTTCACATCGTGTAGCGCAAGGTTGTATCTGGTATTTAAGTTGAGAAATTGTTTTTGACAGCTCTGATAATGGAGGTAAGAATGAACAACATCAAATGGGGATTGACCATGATTCAAAAACTTAAGGTCATTAACAAACCAATTTCGAAATATACATTCAGTACACACTGCCCCATGTCTTTGCGTTACTTGTATCTAATAAAATAAACATCAATGTTAGATACGTTAATTTTTAATAAGAAGTGCATGATAAAGTAGGTACAATTATGAAAGGGTTAGAATCCAATATAAAGTTTATACTTTATATTATACGTACGTATATGAATAATATTTTAAGCAAGCATACATGATTAAATTTTAGGTTATTCTGTCCAAAGTCAAATCAGACCACCGGAATTACATAATCTTTTGTACTGGTTATTGGCTTCCCAAAATATTTAGTATGTACCGTGTCACGCAAGGTCGCTGAGGATAACATATGGTTTGAAAATTGTCTTTCCCCTATCGCAGGGCAGCAAGCCTTGCGTTGAAGATGTAGGGTCCACCTTCCCCCGGAGTAATGCATGTAGGCGAATGAGTGGATGTTCTCCGCCAAATATTTTCTTTCCACCGTGTATCCATAGTCCCGGTACTGCATGGCATACGAGACGGAACCTCCTTTCTGGTCTGGAGGGAGATCGTTAAACTGTCGTCTCTGATGCGATCCCGCGACATGACGAAGACGCAGAAAGCCGTTGCCTAAAGGTGTCACCGTCCATGAACAGCCACTGAAGTCAGCAGTGAATACATATTTGGGCTGGTCTGCAGTTGGGTTTACCGGAATGTCTACATACGGGTAAGGCTCTTCCATGTGAATGCTTTGGTCAAGCCAGAATGCTTTTTCCCCTGAAGGATCAACTTGAAGCGCGTACAAGTACCTTCCAGTTCTTATCTCGACCATCTTGAATCTAGCTTCTTTCCCTGATATTTGGAGACTTTCACGGCTTGATATGAGACCGCTCGTGAACGGTCGGTTCTTGAAATTGTCGGTTGTTAGCGCCTCACGCAGAGTTAATGATCTGAGTCTGCCGGTGTCCATTCTTTCTCTGCCACAATTAATGTAAGGTCCATGTGGCAGGCTTGTGTCAGCTCCTACGTCCAGTTTGTTGTCTCGCAACCGCGGTAGAGAGCTCACATCTTGTGTCAAACCGTGCTGTATTGCCGACAGCACCACTAAGACGAGGAAAAGGCCCATGGCTGAGGCAAGTGCGGACTGTGGCTCGAGACATATCTGCTAGACCTTTTATACAGTCAGGCTTACTCATCTTTATTCCCTACATGAGCAATTTGGTGTTTGGGAAAACCGCATGGAACCTATTTGACTGTTTAAATTGTTACAATTGGAGACCATTCAGTTAGGTATTCTTTGCGTTATTTCCATTGTGTTGTTATGATACTTGTTGTCGGTTTTGTAGTACTGAAATAAAGTTTTATGATAACAAGGCGAAGCTGCTTTAGGCATTATTTAACGAACAACCTTTGCATGCACTAAAATCAAAACAGAACACACAACACAAATACACACAGCAATATTTTAACGTTAAACATTAGTTCAGTAAATCTTTATGAATGAAGGGTACCCTAGGGTGCTGCCGCGGGCTCAGTCGTGTCCACAAAATAATGAAAATGTTGTTGACATTTCAGTTTTTATTAAATACTCAGGAATAAAATAATTATTAATTGAAATACGAAATAAAATTATACAAATATCCATAAGTACTTATACCCTAAAGAAAGAAAGAAAACATAGTTTATTCAGCACACGCGTAGCATTGCGGGTATTACTTACAGCAAAGTTGTATTCTACAGAAATAAAACTAAATTGGTAGTAGTACGTTACCAATTTCATATTTCAATATTTTGTAATTACCAGAGGGGGAGGCAGAGACCACTTCTTTCCACCAGCTACGATCCTGACAAATCTCTTTCGCTTCTTCCATTCTTCTTCTTCTGTTTCCTCTGGGAAACAGGCGTGATTTAATGTATGTATGTATGTAATTACCAAATACATACCTATGGTTATTGAATATAACGCTTCCCAAAATCAAAAACTTGGGTTCTTAATTAGGGTTCTACCTGTAGAACATATCCAAAAACTAAGCAAGAGCACATCGGACCATGCTCTGTGTAGGGTTCCAACGTCTTTACTGCAAATACAATAAACCACAAGTATAAACACATTTCTATTTAAATTCATTTAGTTCTGCCTTTCATGATTTTGGTAGGTATAAACGGTATAATAAACACTTATTCGCCTGTATCTCAAGAACGAATCAAGTCCACTTAGTCGTGATAGTTTTCCTTTTCAATTCGTTGTAAATGTGCTTTCATTTAAGATACTTTCGAGATTTTTAGTATTTGTAGTTTTATCAAAAATGGTACATGTAACTCTTGCAAAAATGGCGCATATATAGAGTTCAATATATCCTACGGTCCCTCAAATCTAAAAATTGAACATGACACACTTTTACCCTTGCTTTAGGGTGTTTCATTTTCGAAACATTGCATTTTATATGAATTTGATCGAATTCCTGGTCCTACTTATCTAAAAACCCGGCATTCAAGATTATAATAGAATACAATTAGTTGGTATTTACGGGTAGCATACTTTGACAACTTTTTGAATCAATTTTCATGTTATGCAATTCTCCAAAACCGCAACAGCCGGAAAAAATGGCGATGATGCTCAATATCATTAGTGTTTGACATAAGTTGACAGGAAAGTTAGTTACTGTTTGTTGTTTTTGGAAAAATAATAAACTTTGAAAATCTGCTGCTCTTAAATGGTAAATTTGTGCAACCTTTAAATATTTTCAATTCACCTTGAAACTTGACATTTTCATTTTTACAATAGATAAGTGTACAAAAAATAAGACATATTTTTTCCATAAAAATGTGAAACACCCTACGTTACATATTCAGTCGAGTTCATAAACATTTAAGTACCTTGTCACTTTAATCGCTGTGACAATTCATATATGGCAGTTTAAACATGACATTAAATAGGTAAGGTACTAAAGTGTACACATATTTATGAACTCGACTGTAAGGATGGTACCCTTTTTTTATGAAAGCAATCTATCCCTATTATGTTAATACATTACAGTACCAAAGCGTTGGGATCATACGATCCTATTTTACCTGAGTGTGCAAAGTGCGCGTACGTTAATGGAAAGTAAGCATTATGGTCCGTTGAAATATTTATAGTGAAGATGCCGATATCACATGAAAGTTACGAGTTCATTACATGTCATGTATAGAAATGTTTACATTACGAATGACAGATGTTCCGGGCACACATTTGGAATGGATGGTGTTTAATAGTAAAGCAGGCATGATGGAATAGTAGATTTTTGAGAATGCAGATGAAGGGTCCACGGAAAGAACATGTCTAGTCACTTTAAAAAAAAAATGAGTTTTGATTCTCAAAAGCTAGAGGACGAAATGAACTATTACCTACCTTTCAGTTTAAGATATAAATCTTCATTTGTCTTGTATTTTTTCACTCTTAAAAAAACCTCTACACGAAAATTACGTACAAAATAAGATGTTTCTTAACTTTCAAATCACGATATCTCAAAAAGTTACTAATGTGACTAGACATGTTCTTTCCGTGGACCCTTCAGATATTATAGACAAATGACATTTTAGGAAGCAGGTTAGCAGGCAGTTTCAGATAACTTCAAACTTAAACGTCATTCAAAGCAAACTAAAATTTATTTTGTGAAGATGATGAAAGTTTTCACTAGCAATACAAAACATGATACCATTCAATCCTGTGACAGGCCACCGAATATTACTGCAAATTATAATAATGCACCAGCACCTAAACCCCCACTAGAAAGATCTATCTTATCGACCCTTAAAGTATCAAATGTCGTAAAAGCCAAAATGCACTTTTTCAGGGCGAGCAAAAAACTAAAATGGTTACTTTATTTTTGCATATATTTTTTGAAATACTCAAGCTATTATAAACCACTTGAGCTCATTATGCTTAGGTTTTCGAGATGTTTCATAATTATAAATTTAAAATCCCGTAGCTTTAATAGATCCAGAGATAGCGTGGCTTTTACTACAAAAAAAAAAATGTAAATGGCTTTTAAGACGCACAACAAGAATTGAAAATGGCTTTTAAGACATTTTTTTTATAGTGTACAACTGTAACCTTTGTTGTAAAAGGAATCTACTTGGTTTTATTGGGGGTAATATTGTATTAAAAGACATTATGTAATCATAACAATATGTAATTAATAGTAGTAAAAGCAGTACCCATTTTAAGAAATATGCTTGTTTTATAACATTTTTTTAATAGAATGACAAATTATAATAAGACTTCAACTCTTAACGATGCACAGATAATTAATTATTATAAAGTCAAATTAAAATAAGATTTACCGTCTAAACGATGCGCAGATAATTATTTTTTGTTATGCAATAAAATTGAACTCAACTAAAAACTTAAACACGCTTCGTCTCTCATAATATATATCTATAAGTAATTGGTCTTTATAGAGAGAACTAAGTATCTAGGTACATTTTTGTGAATAATCTAGGTTTCGGTTAAGGTTAGGTTAGGTTAGGTTAGCATTAATATAAACTTTTGTTAAACTACAGTAGAATTAGTCATTAAAATTTAAAAGTCATTAAAATCATTTTAATTACATAATTTAAATTTAAATAACGTATCGAAGAGCTTTGTCAGAAGCTTGCAATCTGCTTTTTATTGTTTTGTTTTTAACACGGTCACCATGACTGTCTAGAAATAAAGGGTTGTCATAACGTTGATAATACGAAAACATGTCAAAGGCAATATTGTTTCACTGAGTAGAATTTGGAGCCAGGGTCTCTATTCTACGCGGTACAACAATAAGTATTGCATTCGATATGTTATCGTATTGTTGTTAACTCTGACGCCATTGACTCAATATATATATATATATATCAACGATTTTTGAGAGCCTTTCATATTGTAATTAGATTCCCTGTGGTAGCTTCGGAAAAAGCTCTTCAATGAGATTTCGAACCAAAAATAAGTGCGTACAAAAAAGCTATGTATCATAATACAAAAAAGAGAAGCTGTTGCATGTAGGTACAGTACCTACATGCAACGACTTAATAATAATCTTAACCAACATTGGGCGCAACAATAAGGGCTTGGACACATCACCATGGCACGACGTCGTTAACGTGAAACGGCGCGGCGCCGTAGAAAGGCACGTTGCCACAACGTGCAGACACGGTGCCGTCATTCATTATAAAGTGCAATACATATAAGCCCAATATCCTGCGCGTAGAGTTTAAAATAGTTGAAGCCGTTGTCACACGGCACCGTATATTTGCACGACGTGGCAACGTGCTTTTCCACGGCGCCGCGACATTTCACGTTAACGACGCCGTGCCGTGGTGTTGTGGCCAGGCCCTAGTAATATCTGACACGGCTCTATTAAAAGGCATAACAGCGATCAAGTATTGAAACGTTAAGATTTATTTAAATAATGCTCAAGGATTTCCATTGAAGGATATTGAATTAACCCAACTTGCTTCGACATCGTAATTAAACAACTATTCGTGAATGAAAGCTGTCATAATCTCAACATTATGAATACAATATCAAAGCAAGATGGTGAAAACTTTGATTTAACTGCCGTCTACACGACAATAACTTCTTGTCGTGTAAACTCCAACGACTTATCGAAGAGCTTTGTCAGAAGGTTGCTTACTGTCCTGAACAGTACGGCCATTTTATTGGTAGCTGGCGACAATATTCGCTTTTCATATAAATGGGCATTTGCAATGCAAGTCAGAACCGAGCATCAAGTTTATAGCACCTATCTCGGTCTTATTTGTATAATTAATTAAAACAAACAAGAAGTGGGCTGCGTATCATTATTAGTATTTTACGCTCATTATCTACATAGAATTTGTAAAAGTCATCGATGTCAGAAATTAAAAAATGTGACTACCCTTTAAAACTGGACAGCATTCAAATGAATAAAGCAAATATGTACGTATATGCATGAATGTATACTCTTTATTGTACAAGAAAAAAAGAAATAAAAAACACAAGCAATATAATAAAAACAAACAAGTACCTACAAAGGCAAATAATTTAAAAAGTCGAAATATTACACATATTCTAAATTTCAAAGAAAAATGGTTCTTGGCATACCGACGAACAGACGGAGAGACGAACAACAAAGTCATCTTATAATGTTTAACAGTATTTGGTACAAAGCTCTAAAATATAATATTACGGAGATTAAAATTTGGTATTTAAAGTTACGGACAAATGCCAAGTCTAGTAGCCTTCTCAGAAGTTTTCGTTTTAAACCTTCAAAACTTAAAATGGCACCTACGAGTTATCTACATAAATTTTGAGTTTATTATTACAAATACAAGATGCTATGCTTTAAATTATGACTTTTTCTGTTTTATTTATCATTGGAAATGTATAATTTGGCGCAAAATATTGAACTGTTTGTTTGATTCTCGTTCCTTCTACGAAGAAAACAAGGCCCGTGTGGTTGCCGGGTTAGAATAGTGCTACTCCATGTCTTCCCGTGGATGTCGTAAGACGCGACTAAGGGAAAAAAGCCCTGTAGTACTGTTAGGCGATAGGCTTGCAACCTGTCGCCAATACGCTGGTAAACATCTTACCCTCATTGTGCAAAATGCTGTCACAGAACTATCAACAAGCTTTTAGAGTTGGAGCTGTAGCTCTGCTTGGCCCCACTCTGGGAACGAAGGCGTGAGTTTATGTATGTACAATATAATGTATGTATGGTAATTAATGTTTGTTTTCTAATGCATTGATCAATTGCAAGAGATGACTTAAAAATATAGGTTCATCCCTAATATTTCTTATATTTTTTTATAATCATTTGTAACAGTTTTCAACGTAACAGTTTTAGTAATAAAAATAATAAATGCGAGTTTTTCCGATCACTTTAAGGGATATTTTTCAATTAACTAATTGCATTAGAAAACAAACATTATTTTACAATACCATATTTTTTTCAGCCATAATGCATATTTTTTTATGAATAGTAGTTCGTAGTAAAAGCCGATTGAATCCCTAGGAGTGAAGGACCGTTTGTAGTAAAAGCTGATTGAATCCCTAGCAGTAAAGGATAATTTCTAGTAAATGCCGATTGAATCACTAGCAGTGAAGGACAGTTTGTAGTAAAAACCGATTGAATCCCTGGTAGTGAAGGACCGCTTGTAGTAAAAGCCGATTTAATGTCCAGCAATGAAGGAGCGTTTGTAGCAAAAGCCGATTAAATCCCTAGCAGTAAAGGACCATTTCAAGTAAATGCCGATTTAATCACTAGCAGTGAAGGACAGTTTGTAGTAAAAACCAATTGAATCCCTAGTAGTGAAGGACCGTCTGTAGTAAAAGCCGATTGAATCCCCAGCAGTAAAGGAGCGTTTGTTGTAAAAGCCAATTGATGCCCTTGCTGTAAAGCGTATGGTGGCACTTAACCTCCTAACCTGAGATCCTTCGTACTAAAAATAGTATATAATACGGCAATTGTAATAAAGATCTGGTGCAAGGGAAAAAAAAGTAGATTTTTTTTTTTGAAGACTAACAATCAAAAATTTACTTTTGACAAATTTCGTTGATTGATGGGTCTTAAGAGGTTAAAACAAAACGGGCATTATTTTTTTACATGTCTTATAATGAGAAATTGTCGTATAAACCGTGTATTAAAAAGTCGTTTCTTATACAGCATAAATTTACATTAGTGTTTGGTAAATCTTCCATGAATAATTTGTCGTAAATACCAATTTAAAAAATAACCGGTTTTTACGCCAAAAATTATCATGAATTTTTTTTTCTAATACAATATCAAATTGTAGTATAAGTCAAATCAACAAAAAATATGTCTTTTACAACATTAATTTTAAAACTTTACGCTCCAACTTGATCATTACGACATTTAAAAACAAGAAATCTAGGTTTTAAGCGTGAATTAAGTGCGTCGTAAAAGACATTTTTTTGCGAATTTGAACATTTCAAATATACAGTTCGATAGAGCGCAAAAAACTGAATAAAACTGCATTAAAAACTCATTTTGGCCAAAATGGCTTTTACGACATTTGATACTTTAAGGGTCGTTATGTTAAACAAGGGACTGAAACAATTTATTCTTAATTGTATTACGCCTTGATTCCTTTGTGTGGATATTTATTTTTAACCTTCACTGTACCTATGGGTGAAACAACCCTGGGTGATCCCAGTACGGACCAGCGATGACGCGCATCGCTTCTTTTTAAAGGCTATTTTCGGTGTTACTTGGTATTTTTTCCTTCTTGCATATTGAATATGTTATGTTATGTGGTTAAGGAAACTTTATTCCCGTTAGAATTTAAAGAAATCACTTACATGAGAACATTTATTATTTATTTCAAATTGTATGGTCATTTACATTCAGGCAATGGTGTTGGTTGTTACAAGATATAAGGTCAGTCCATGATGCCCTGTCAGGGCACACAATATAAAACTTAAATCTACTAAGTAAAGGTATTACAGGACCGGGCAACTGTATTTTAAATTAAATTAAAAAAATCACACTAAATATGGTCAATAGGGGATAAATGTCATATGAAATAAAATATAAGTGTACATCAATAATTTATAATATTCTAAAGAAATGTATTAAATTTAGTTAAAATGGAATTTATCATAACGTCATAACTAGTAAACTGGATACAAAATTCGGTTTCATAATTTTAAGAACGACATAATCAAAATACATACATTAAAATTAGGGGTAAAACCCTTTCGGTACTTGTGTCCTAACTCCTCCGATTAACAGTTTCCAAAATTCACACTTACCAACATACCTATTCATCTGCTACTCATTTTCTAAAATCACTACTGCCTATAAATGTTATTTCCTGAAATTCCCACTTTTTCAGAATTCTTACTCTTATGAAAATATAAACATGTTGCTGGAGTTTCTTGCGGCTCTTCTTCTCCGCAATGATGGTCTTGTCCGAAACGCTAGTAGATTCACTGTATATTACCGACGTGTAAAAGAGCCCGTATGTGGCCAATTTACTGAATAAATAATTTGATTTTGATTTTGATTATATCATATATGTTACCATATCAAAAGCTAGAGAGGTTCTGACGTACAAGTCCATGACAACATTTACAACCATATGTTATTCTCAGTCGTTCCTATTTTAAAATATCGGGCCATAGAGGCGACATGAAGGTCTTCAACCTTCACAGTACATATTTAACTTTTTATTTGGCTTAGTTGCTATGCATCGCATCTACAAGTCTCGCAGCTCGGAGACAAGCTCTAGGGAGTCGAGGGCAAAGGGACAAGGACTAGGTGGGAGAGCTTTGATTTCCATAACTTTGTTGGTCATAATGTCTTGTTGACATAATTGTTGACAGTCATATCGCTGAAACCGTAAATTGTTCACAGTTTCTTAAATCTGTAACGTGTAGACAAGGCTACGTTAGCTTTGGTTTGATTTAGAAAAATCCTGAAGGAGTAACAGTTTAAAAAAAATGCTTTATTACTTGCCATAAGTACCTATGACCTAAAATACAGACCCGACTAGGTAGATGCGGCGTTTAGACGAATAGCACTGGTTAAATTTACATTGATATTTTTAAAAATTTAATAGGTAGGTATTTTTAGGTGATCAATTATATTTCAGTGTGATGTAATTTCATTATAAATCTCCCTATGAATATTTATAGATATGTAATTTTAGGACTAACTTTATGTTTCAGGAAGGCCACATACAATTATTCAACGCTCATGTATGTAAAATTTGTTATTTTAAGAATAGGTATAACGTCATTATTAGAATCAATTTACGAAAATATTTTGAAGTAATTACGTATTAATTTATTTTAGGTAAGTAAGTACTATTTATTTAAAATACACATATTTAATTATTATTGTGATTTAATAATCAAAGTGAAGTTGATACTGATAATTATATTAAGTTTGAGGTATTTTTTTAAAACTAAACATGGACTTAGAATCCCTTATATAATGTTACAATACATAGAAAACATCTAGACTCAGGAACAAATATTCGTACTCACCACACAACTTTCTGCCCTAACCGGGATTGGAACCCGTGACCGCTAGCTTCGCCGGCAGGGTCACTGCAAACTGGGCTAACGTTAACTAAAAGACTAAAATAGACATTCTTACTTTCTTAAAAGGAAAGATGAAAAATATAGTAAAATAGCTTCTCGCGACCTTGTTACGACTAGATGAGTTTGTGAGTAAATATTAAAGTGGTTTTTGAATTAACTCCTCTTTTACTATACATTATATTACTAGAGCTGTCCGCGCCCGGCGATGCCCGGGTGTATTTTTTTTTCATACAAACCTTACGACCTAAAATTCGGTCCAGCCGTTTCGGAGGATTCGACCACAAACACCGAGATACGAGATTTTCATATACATATAGATTTTTGTACTTGTTAGAGATCTGGCCCAACAGTCTGACCGTTGTAGCAGTGACGATTGTCATTAGAACTATTATTGTTAACGTGTATATAAATACTAAATAATCAAAAATAGAACCCTGTCGCACTAAAACAATTATTAGTTTCACTAATGTATTGCTGGTTTTGTGACGATACGTCAATATTACATAGTACTTCGGCGCCAAGCGATTAATGTCCGAGATAGAAATTATAACTACAGGTCTCCCGCGACTTCGTACGCGATGAATAAGTTTCTTCTTCTTCTAAATAAAAAGAAGTCTTCCTCTTCTTTCTTCGTCCGCAAAGATTTTGATTATCATTATTCCCTCGGGAACGTTTGAATTTTCCGGGATAAAAAGTATTCTATGTGCTAATCCAGAGTATAAGCTGTTTCCGGTCCAAATTTCAGCCAAATCCGTCCAGCCGTTGCAGCGTGAAGGAGTGACAAAGTAACACATACACACACTCGCATTTAGTGATATTAGTAGCATGTTTTGTCTATACTTTACTAGCTTTTTGATTAACTTCCGTTAAAAATACTGATAAGGGTTATTTTTCCAAAAACCTAGAACCTGTTTTTTTTTTGTTTGGCCGGAAACGGTTTTTACAATAGAAACGGTTTTATTTTTATTATTATATAAAACTAACCTGTCCTAAGCCCTAACCTAACATCTGCAAAATAGACGTTAATTAAATTCTGCAATGTCAGCCTAAATGGGTGTTAAAAGATAAATTATGCGTAAAAAAATTACTTATGCGCTCCATAGGGATCCCACAAAATATATCACTTCCCTCTTTCACAAGTACGATTCTTTTTTTAAATAAACCCTACATTTTAAAAAAACGTACTGTTTTATTTCAATGATGATCGACCAAATAAAGTCATGTGAAAAGAGTCCGCTGAGACGGCATTCGTATTTGTATGTTCAATATTTATGAAATTTAGTAGAGGAGTAGTGGAGATTTATCCAAGTTCGAGCAGGATCGGTCAGGGGGAACGATGTAATTTTTTATTATTATTTTATGCTCATGTAAAATGTCTAACGGATAAAATATCCGTTAATATCATTGCAAAGGCTTGTAGACGCGTTAATCATTTCCATCATGTAATCGTTATTACATTTATATGTTTTTTTAAGAATGGCTTCAAAACGTTGTTTAAATTCGTGGATTATAATATTCCAGGTGTAGCCTTCTAGTGGACAAAGGTTTGTAGTCGCGTGAAACATTTTACACAAATATTGTTTAGTATGTTCCTTTACTCTTTCATAAAATGCATTAAATAGTTGTTGTTTAAATTCGTGGAATGCATTATTGGCTCTTTCTAGACGAAATTGGTTGTCTGCGGCAATGGATCTAGCTAGAGCTACAGGATATTCCGGAGTATATTGTGAGACTATATTATTGTAGTTTTGTTGAGCAGAATGTCCCCTTCCTCTTAGCTGAAAACGTGGATCAGGAGGTGGTCCTGCCGTGCCCGTGACTCCTCTACGATTATCATGAGAAGCAACTACCTCCGAATAATGTCCATTGTAAGGATTAGAAGGACCCAGTAAAGGACGATGAGATATTGGATAATGATTTATGTTTTGGGTAGATATTTGCATGTTAGTTTTTGATAAAATTTGACCGTGTGAAAATCCTTGTTGATCAGGTAAATATTGATATCCGGTTGTTCTCTGGCTATTAACATTGCATGATTGGAGACACATAGTATTTTGATGGTTTTGTTGAAGATAAGGATCAGCGGTATTGTTCACCGGATTAGATCATTTAAAAACCTGAACATCTTGTGTGGAGTTGCTTTGATGAGAGTGTTTATGCTGTATATTAGGTTGTCCGCGAAATGGAGCATATTGGTGTGCGAAGCCCGGATGTATATTTTGTGCAGGAAATCCAGGTAAAGAAGAATATCCGGTTTGCATTCGAGGTGGAAACTGTGGAGCAGAAACAGGATAACTCTGTGGAATCGGTTGTGGTTGAAAGGCGATTTGAGAATGTTTAACTTGATGGTGCCAACTTTCGTCGAACCGGGTATTTGATACAATCGATAACGCAGATATGTCAGGAAGCTGGGGTGATTCAGCTGCGTTAACAGTTATTAACCGTTTCTTCTGCGGTACCTCGTCAGCTGTTGATGTTGCTGCTAGTTTGTGTGGTAAACCTGCGACAGAAACACTATCAGTATTCGATGGACAATAAACAACCGAAAAAGGACTATTCGCAATAAAAATAGGTATTCAGTTTTGTTAACGTTGTAATTTGACAACTATTTATACATATAACCAGGCCTTCATACAGTGCGTCTATTTTACACGGTAAAACAATATTGCTTTTGACGTGTTATGATCTTGTTTTTTAATTCAGTCTTTACTGTCAATTAAATAAGAGCTATTGTTGACAGTATGATAACACGTCTGGTTTTACCAAGTTGAATGGAGGCCCTAAATCACTTCTATTGATAATATTGTAATAACGTCCTATATAACTAAATCCTAATATAACTTTTGATTTGTTCTCCTTAAAAATACCTGTACACGAAAAAAAGGTACGAACGTACGTACATGAACCTAACTTTCGAATCAATCAAAAATGTTTTTTTAAGAATAAAGGTATTATTATATAATATAATATTTGAGTAGCTTAGTTTAATTTTAATTTAAATACGTTTAGTTTTAATTTTTAATTGTATTTATGTTGAATTCTGTACTTAGTTGGATGTAAATAAAGTCTTTAGTTAATAAATTATAATGTATCTAAACATATTCAGTAAATATTGTATTAGTCTTCCTCACCTCCCGTAACTCCGGTGCCATTTTTACCTCGTTGATGATTTTTTTTTGTTTCTCGATCGATCCAAGATTTTGCATCATTGCGTGAAACTGCAATTAAAAAACAAATAATTACTATAAATGTATCTAAATGCTGCTGTGATAAATGTTGAAGATTTGACTGGGGGTGCTCTGGCCACCCGAGGCATCCAGCCCAGAACACCCTCAGGGCGTCAGCGTCGAGTGCTGCGAAGTGATCTACATACATACAATGTACTCCTACATCGCATTCGAATATGACTATACGAGTATGTTCTAAATAAATAACACGACTGAGACGGCTGCAGGTCATTGGTTATTTATAACCTAATGGTGGCACTCCACTTAATAATAATAAATAAATTATCTATTTCTCAAAACAGGCATGAAATAAACAATGTTTGTTTAAATGTTAAAATGTTGCATAAGCAGTTTGCAGGCGAAAACTGAGTGCTCTCAAGCTACCGTCTACGGGTGAAGGCGTTCATCAATCAATTCACTCAAAAAAATGAGAGCCAACAAAGAGAGATTTTCACTTAGTTGACAAAAAATTATTACAATAGCTAAGATATTAGTTATATCAACCAAAGCTGATAGATAACTACAGCAATTTCTTTAGTGATTCAACTAACATCTTAGTTGATGTATCTAACGTCTTAGTTGGTGTATCTATCGTCTTGTCAGGCTCGTATGGAATCAAGACGCTTATGCACAACAATCACAATCTTGTTACAAGCGACCAATTATTTTTTTCAGTGTTCAATTCAATCAACTCGTTATCTTTCTAAAATTCTCTGAGTTACTCCATTCGCTTCGTAGCTTCCTGTTTTCTTTAACTGATCACCGGCTGACCTCAAGATAAGTTTTTCCATAGAATACTATAGAGACCTACTGTGATTTTTTAGGGTTCGCTTAGGTTCTTTACTATTATAAGCTCGTTTCGGGTCTTCGCGATTTACACGGTCATGGATGTTTATAGCTAGGTACGTGTTGTTTCATGGTTATGCAAAAAACTTATTTTTATTCTTATTCTTATGTGCTTCGATAAGTTTTACTAGTCATAGTCATATTCAGAAACAATATACATTGCATTTGAAATATCTTATCATTACATAATTCACAAATTAATTTAAAATACATACTTAATAGATCATTAAAAAAAATACACAATATTTAAAACATTCATTTTACCATATATATATTAAAAAAAAAAAAAAAAAGTTAGTCTTAACAAGTTTGCAATTTTTTAAATTTTTCATTTAATAAATAAATTAATTAATTACACGACTCACAGAAATCCTCAACTGAGTAAAAACACTTCCCTATCAAAAATGCTTTAAGCTTATTTTTAAATATATTTATATTTAAAAGCAACTTCATTTCAACAGGCAACTTATTAAAATGAACAATTGCCTGGTAGCCCGCCGATTGCTTTAATACTTTAAGCCTAGTTTTGGTGGACTGTGGCAGGTTTTTCCTCCGTGTCGCCAATCGCTTTTTTCGCTCTTCGGGTGTTTCTATGTTATTGATATTCTTCATAAGGTCAGAGAGAACTATATGGATGTATAGGCAAGGAACAGTGAGAATTTCAAAATCCAAGAAGTATTTCTTACAAGATGTACTCTGAGGTATTCTAGCCATAATCCTGATAGCCCTCTTCTGGGCAACAAAAGCAGTGCTAACATTATACTTAAAGCTATGTCCCCAGAACTTTATGCTGTATCGTAATCTCGATTCCACCAGTGTATAGTACACCATTTTGATTTGGGACATGTTTACCTCCTCTCTAAGGCTTCTTAGTGCGTAGCAGGCAGAACTCACGGAATTTGCGATCGCTGACAGTTCGGTTTTCCAGTTTAAGCTGGAGTCAATACGAACACCGAGGAATTTTACTGCATTCACTTGGTGGATAGGAGCATCATTTAAATGGATTTGCAGCACATCATTGTTTCTCGCAGTGGTTTTAAAAAGCAAAGCATTGGTTTTACTGTAGTTCATTCTTAGGTTGTTATTTTCGAACCAGTTGTGAAAGGCTTTCAGTGCGTTGTTTACCTTGTCATTTAATTCCGAGATACTTCCTGCAGATATGATTGCATTGGTGTCATCAGCAAAAACTACGAGTTTCGTATCCTGAAGAGATCCTTCCATATAACTGACCAGGTCATTTGAAAATATTATAAACAGGACAGGACCCAGTATGGAACCCTGAGGAACACCTCTTGCCAATCTGGCAATTTTCGAGTTATGGACTGTTTCGTTGTTATCCTGTATCCATTTTATTTCCACAAATTGTTTTCTGTTAGTTAGCTAAGAACGAAAAAGTGCCAACATTTTTCCCCTAATCCCATAGTATTCCAGCTTTGCGAGCAAGATCTTATGATCCACTGTATCAAAAGCTGAACTCAGATCTAGGAACAAGCCTGCAACCTTTTTTTTGTTATTCAGTTGATGAACTATGTCCCCAATAAGAGCGGTAATTGCCTCATTTGTTCCCCTACTCTTTTGATAACCGTACTGTCTCTCGCTTAATACCCTATGCTTGTAAAGGTGTTTCATTAATCTATCTTTCATGATTCTCTCAAGAATTTTAGAGAGTGATGGCAGGAGAGAAATAGGTCTATAGTTTATTGGATCCAATTTGGACCCCTTTTTATGTACTGCTAGAACTTTTGCCACCTTGAACTGATCTGGGAAGGTACTTGTTACAATACATTCATTAAACAAACAGGCCAGTGGTTCTGCAAGTATGTCAATATTTTCTTTTATTACAGCAATAGGTAGCTCATCATACCCACTGGAGGTTTTGGGTTTTAAGTTCTTCACTATGAACCTAATTTCGACCAAAGTTACCGGCTCATACAGCATGTCATCTTGCACTCTAGTGGTATGAGACTGTAATAGTTGGAGAGCTTTATGTAAAAGATCGTTGGTGCCGTTGTTTTCAGTGAATTTTTTTATAAAAACATCACACACGTCTCTGGGATTATTTACTGTTATTGTGGTCCCATTTTTCTGTTTAAATTTTAAGAATTGATTGTCATTTGATCTTTCAATAACCTTGTTGCGGTGTTTATGTACTAATTTCCATATTGCCTTCGAGGAGTCCTTTGCTTTTTCTATTTGTGACTGCACGCCCAACTTTTTTGCGTTTCTAATTACACGTTTATAAATACCAACATACTTTCTTCTGTAGCTTGCCATCGAATCAGAAATAGAAGCTCCATGGGTTATGAGGAAACGCTTCATTTTAGTAGAGACTCTTATTCCCTTAGTTACCCATTTTATTTTAGACCCTGTTTTTGAGGTCAATTTTACTTTTTGTTTTTTAAAACTTTCTCTAAATAACCTATTAAATTTTTGAATAAAAGTATTGATACCAATATTTATCAAATTTTCGCCTACAATTCTTTCACGAAACTTAATTTTACCGACAGTATTAAGTTTTCTAACTGTTTTCCATAACGTTTTTTCATTATTCGACTTGCCAATTTCATTTACTGTGAAAGTACCAAGAATTCCAGCGTGACCATCAGCCAGACCATTTTGGTCCACCAGGGGAGGAGCTACACAGATGTCTGGTAAGTTAGTCAAGACGTTATCTAGGCACGATTGTGTCTCATTTCGTATGAATGTAGCAGTTGAAATAAGATGTCTAAAACTATAAGAAGCGAGCAACGATAAGAAGCTTACAGATTTTTTATCTTCAATCAACAAGTTTATATTAAAGTCACCAAAAATTATGCATTTTTTGTTAAAGAAGTGTTCTAGCAGCTGTTCAAGTCTGTCTATAAAGAGATCAAAATTTGCATCCATCGGATTTCGATAGCAACAAATTATGTTCACACCGGTACCAAAGTCCCTAACTCCACAGATCTCAAAATATTCTTCTTTATATAATCTTTTACAAATTGTGAGGTCCTCATTCGGTCTGTTTATATGAGCTAAGATTAGTGAACCTCCTCTTTTCTTTTTCGACCTCGTATTAAAAGTCGCAAGCCTATGCTCTACTAAGCTAAACAGGGGGGCCGAGATGGCGTTTAGAAAATGTTCACTAATGCAGACATAATGCTGAGTAGCAGTGAGATCATGCAAGTACAATTCAAGTTCATCTTTTTTATTTGTGATACCACATAGGTTCTGATAAAAAATATACAACTCAGCACGTTGTTTTACTACGATATTTTTGGTACAAATTGACCCTGTACTAAAAAAGTATTGTTAGAGTGATTATTTGGAGGACGTGAGGAGTTTAAATCTAGTGTTAATTTTGATACATTTTTCAATAATCCGTTGGTCTGAGACAGACAAACATTATAGCAATCAAGTTCGCTTACATAAAATTCCAAATCCTTAAAAATACTTGACAAAGCTTTATTGTTTATTTGTCCGGTCCTCGTCCAGAACATATTATTTGAGTAATCCAGATTTTCGTTCGGGTCTAATAAATAAGCATATTGATGTCTTAAAACATCTGTATTCAGTAATTTATTAAAAAGCTCTATTCGTTTATTGAACAACTCACAATATTTTTTTAACCTGAAAGTAGGGGAGCAAATTATTACATTTATATGCTTTATGAGCAGAAGTTGATCCCTAATTGTATCAACAATTTTTTGGTAATCACATGTACTACTGAAATCCTCGTCTCCTATCAGAATAAAGCAATAGTCCTTCATAGTGAAGTGCTTAAGTTTGCTATCGATACCCTCTAATAGTCGAGATATTCCTCCGTGAGCTGTAAGAAAATGACATATCTCGTCCGCGCCGAAAGTTTTCTTCGCCGTCCTGAGTACTGAGTTTGTCTTGTTGCTGCTGATGATACATATTTTTCTTCTCAGTTGCTTATCTTCACTTGGTTTGCTTCTTTGTAACCCCGGCGTATGACTTGTTGTGGATAACGGACGATATAAGTCATTTTTTGCCCTTGTAGCGGAACAGACAGATTTTATAGGAGTAGATGCACTTATGGTCTGTTCATTGCGACTGCCGAAAATTAAAGTGTCATCTACGTCATTTCTGCTTTTTTTCAATGGTGATACTATGGTATTCTGTTCTGTCGAAAACCTTGACGACTGAAAATTTTCTAACATCTTACAAACCGTGCTCGAGCGCTGTGTACTCGACGATCTCATTGTACACAATTGATTAATCTTCCTATAAGTAGGTGTAAAAGACATCCTTGAAAGCATGTTTGGACCACTTACTTTTTGTTTTATTATATCCGATGCGGTGACAGTTTTATACAAAGCGATTTTGTTTTTATAGTCATCGTTTGACGTTTTTAACTCTGAGATTTCAAGTGTAAGTTTAGAAATTTCTTCGTTTGCAATTTCCAATTCAGTTTGTAGATTTTCAACCTGATCTTTCAGCTCTCTCAGCAGGGAGGAGTCCCCGATTGGTATGTTCGGTAGACTCAGATGACTACTGCTGAGCACATTTTGAGAATCAAATATTGTGTTATCAGAATAATTTGGTCTTGCTGTAGGTCTTCTAACTGTGACATAATCAATAAACGACATTCTGATGATTTGAAGTTTATAGTATGGTAGTTATTCTCGCCCTCTATATTTATATATATATTTTTGTTCCTTTATTTGTATAGTTTCTACTTTATAAAAAAGCACAAAAACAAAAACAGAAAAAGTTTCCTACACCGGTGAGATTCGAACCGGGATCATCAGCAGCGGTCGCAGCTAACATAGACCGACCTCTTCACGACTCGACCAAGCGGGCGAGTAATAAAGCCATTGAAATAGGGCGTTAGTAGGCTCATTATCTCTATGCAATTCTCAGCCAGAGGGTTCAAAATGGTATGTACCTGTTACGTACCGCTCGGCGAAAGGGGATGACTCATAGATGCGAGCTCACCGCGGGTTGTCGTAGGTCAGTTATTTAGACGGTTACAATTATTTTTAAATTTGTTTTATCGATATTGCTTGTAATACTCAATCGATTTTTGCACTTTAAACACTATTTCACAGAGTATTTCACACACTTTAATCAGGTATAAATTTTAACCACACTTGTTAACTTTTAGCAATTTTTTTTCAATTACATCAGAGAGACGTTAGACACAGAGTCTTTACTGCTCCGCTGCGCTGGACCAACCCCACCCCCACTAATCCCACTTACACGTTACGTATTTGACTACAGCCGTGTAACTTCGCCATTCTTCGCGAAGTTTAATTGGAATTAAGAACATATCGTGGTGTCTCGATCAGATCCTTCGGACATGCTATTTTGACTTCATATTCCGTTGTAGCCGTGATCCAACAGCTGCGCACGTATGTGTACTTCGTTTGCAAGTTTGCTACATTTTTAAATTGCACCACATAATACCTACTGGTTGTGCTGGTAGGCACATTTCGTCATTGTTATCGATTCTCGTATTGATGAATTGCATTTAGATTAGACATTATCTGTACGTGTATCTAGCGCGCATTAGTCAGTAATGTACATAGTAAGTTAACATTGTATATATACGCATGTGTAATTATAATTAAATTAGATTTTAACTGACTGACAAAGTGGTTACTCTCTTACCCCTACCATCATGGACACCTCCGGTAAACTGGTCGACCGGGTTTATAACGGGTAATCTGCTCGGCTTCTGGAAATAAAACAGTAAATACATCAAATTGTCATTCATAGTTAGTAAAACCAGATATGGGTGAATTTCAACAAGCGTCAAATTATCCTAATTTTGGTGGTATTTTTTATTTTCTTAGTAGGGTTTACAATTAAACGTTTAAGTGACGTCATTAGTTACTATAAAAACAGTGTTAAAATGGCCCTTTATTATACCAAGTGTTTTTTAAGATATAACGATTTTACTAATTATGTACCACCAAAATTGTTATTATCCACCAAAATTACTTTTCTTAGCAAAACTCACGATCAATAATAACATATCGGGCTAATTAAAATATAATCGTTAGGGAATCTTCCTTGTTATTTTTGAAAATCCAAAACTTAAGTTTCTAATATAATAAATAATGATTATTTGTTGTTTAAATAATTTTGGTGGAGACCAGAAATTTTGATAATTTTGGTGTTTCGTAAAAGCCACCAAAATTGTACCACCAAAATTATAAAATTTAACATTTTTTTTAAATTAAAAACAAATGTTTTAGTTTAACAAAAACTTAACTCGTTACAGTTAAAAAGACACCATAAACATACTTGAAAAAACTATCACACAACAAAACTTTTTGCGAAATAATGACTTATCTAAGTTATCACGATTAATAAAGTGTATTTCATACCACCAAAATTAGATACTTATGTGCTTAGCGGGAAGACGCAGAAAGATGGTACAAATCTTTCACCGTCTATTGCTGGAGTGAAACTGAACGAACATCTGACGCTATATTTGTTTGTTTAATCACGTTTCGTTCGATCATAAAATCAATTTCAATATTCACCACCAAAATTAACTATTTCGCTTGGACAGTTTTATTTACACCGCTCCCAGTTTCCTTTTACTTGCAAATTCAATAATTGATACATTTTAAAATGCCTCAACTAATAAGGAATACAGATAACTAAAATATAAGTCTAGTTGAGGCTTAATAAGTTTGTACCACGACATATCAGTATATGCGAGAAGTACAGGACACGACACCAAAATTGATTTTGGATTGAAAATATTTTTTTACGATAAATATAATAAGTTAATAATAATTTTAACTTTGGCTCAATATGGTAGTTTGAGTAAGATTATTTATAAAATAAATAGTTTTCCAATACATGTACTTTACACCCCAATTATCACGTCCGCCGCTCAAAAAATGTGGTTGAGATAATTACCCATATAGTGAAGATGTAGTGTACTGATTAGGCACCTTATTTTTCTTCTGCTGATGTAAATTTTGATTATTAATTTTCATGTTTTTATTATTGGATAGATCAACTGTATTACGTTGATCTATCATTTGCTGCTGAGTTTCCAGTGAATAGTTTTTTTGATTTGTTGCAGTCAGCAGTTCTAAAGAAGGTAATTGTGCCGAACAGAACTGATTACTAAAATTTGAAAGATTTTTTGCAGTCGATGTTGTACCTTTCCCATTAGCTAACGTTCTATCAGATCTTCCAAAAAGTGGAACAGAAGGAATTGCTCTCTGATACAAAGAACTGAATACCGACAAACCGGAACCCTCTTCTACAGAAGGTTTTTTATATTCTGTGATGTTTTGTCCAAGGGCTAAATGATCCTGATCCACTGATGATGATGATGTCGGCGGGTGAAGATGCCCCCCGGGTGGGCCAGCCATCGTTGAGTCGCTCATTCGGCCCTGTTCTAGATTAACTGATGATAATGGCTTCTTCCCTGATGGTTCAAATAATGTGAAGGATAGTTTTGGCATGTTAGGTATCTCATGCACTGTGGCGTCAATGTCGTCTGAATTGGCAGATATTTTTGGAGTTTGTGAATTTTGATCCTTATTATTAAAGCCTTCGTCGATTCTTAACTCATCTCCACTACTTGATAAGTCAGAGCCATCGGCGGGATTATGCACTGTCTCTATTATAGTTGGTGCATAATTATCTGCCATACTCGATAAGACCTTGTCGAAATATTCAGCTGCTGCGGCTTTTATTGGTTGTATTTTGCGAAAGCCTTCGTCTGCTTTTGACGGATTGATTTCTACTGCAGGTACTTGCATCTGAAGTTTGCTTGCGTTATGGCTTGAGAGAGAATTCCGACTGGAACCGCTGCTCTCTGGTGCTGCTATTGGAGGATTATCTGCAACGAGACATTCTATCAGTACACATACTTTTTAAACCGTTTTTTTATGTTTTGTTTGATGCAATAACTTTATATATTTACATTTAAAAATTTCGATGATTTAAAATGTAAAAAAAATATTAAAAAACATTATCCCAATGATAGAAAAGTATTTCCTTTAATTAGTTTTTTATTGGGTTATTATTTAAAGTTCTTGTGTTGTTCACTCTTCAGTTCTCACCTACAGTGTCATCATACTCCATTGCCATTAACGGAAGATTGAGAATTTTTTTCATAGACCAAGATAAAGCTAGTTTATATGAATCTGCAAGTAAAAAAACATTTGTCACCATTATATTTGAATCCTGTGTTGGTGAGAGGTTTGGGCACACGCGTCTCTAGCAGGATTGGGTTAAACTTTCACTTTTCATCCCTTCCGGGGTGAAATTATCAAAAACGCTGAGACACGTATTACTTAATTTCCAATCTAACTTCAAAACTGACGAGATTTGACTTAACGGGATTTGAAACCCGGACTGCTAGCTTCGTAAGCAGGGTCACCAACCAACCAACCAAGCAGCCAACCAACTACACAACACCAACAACCAACTAGGCAAGCTCGGCGTCCTTAGTCCTCAGGGTTGGAAACGCATTTGTCGTCTTAGAATTGCAGTCTTAAGATTGTAGTCTTGAAAATGCATATGTCTACGGGTCACAGATCTTACTTACCATCCGGTGGTCTGTGAGCTCGTTTGCCTTCCCCTTAAAAAGTCGGGCGGCCTTATCAAAAACCGATTTACGAATTCAAACCTAAGTAGGTATACCTGCTTTGAATTCAACTGTTCCCTTGTACAGTCGCCATCAGATATATTGTAGCGGGCGAGGTACTCAAATATTTCGGAGCAGCATTACTTTTCAATAAATTCGTTACACTAGTTATGGTCAATAATACCAGAACATGCAATTTGTCATAAATATAAGAGCAGCGACTTTTCAATAAATTCGGAGCATATAACGAGGTAAAAATATCAGAAAGCACAGAACGTCAAAGGTATCTACGCAGTCAGGGTGATCATAAAGATCGGAACATTTATGGAAAAAGTTCTGTGCTTTCTGATATTTTTACCTCGTTATATGTTCCGAATTTATTGAAAAGTCGCTGCTCTTATATTTATGACAAATTGCATGTTCTGGTGTTATTGACCATAACTAGTGTAACGAATTTATTGAAAAGTAATGCTGCTCCGAAATATTTGAGTACCTCGCCCGCTACAATATATCTGATGGCGACTGTACGCACTCCATTCCTTTTCAGCTGTTTCTTTAGCTATAACACGATTTATTGTTCTCTCGCTCGATTCTTGAGGAGGGTACGCCACTAAGACTTCCCCCACGGAATCCGGATCTCCAAAACATCTTATCCAAGACTTTAGCACAATAACGTACTCGGTTGTATTCTCATTTGGTAATTCTATAAATTGGATCACATAAAATGGATCTTTCCCGCTTACGGGCCCCTCTATCTGCAAATTGAAAAACGCTGATTCAACATTTGAAATAATTGTACTACACTTGTGGTCTAAACATTGCAATAACGACCCGTTTTCATTGCTCTTGTGTGTAGCTTGGCATTGACCTCGGTAACATTGTCTTTCCGTGGCCTTGAACTTGAAAAAGGGTCTGAAACATCTTGCAAGTCTCTGAATTTATTTCGGGGACGGGGATAACATAACCTTGTTCAATTAATTCCCAGACAGGGCAGAGCCAGGATTCAATGGCCTTCATCCGAGCTTTCAGGTCACACTACTGGTATTTTGTATTTTTAGTGTAAGTTCATTAAATATGTGTACACTTTAGTACCTTCTCTATTTAATGTCATGTTTGGACAAGGTACTAAAGTGTACACATATTTATGAACTCGACTGTACGAGTAGCAGTGTTTTGGTTTTATTGGCTGACGAACTAGGTATGATGACGTGCGGTTTTGGTTTGTTGACAAATGGAGTATTTTTTTTCTACAAATATTTGCTGTTGAATAAATGTACGTTATTAATATACCTATTAATACCAGCAGAAAGGGTCTAATTCTTGCTATCAAAACTAGTCCGGTCATCAGTAAATATACCTAACGCAATACAAAAACGATAAAAAAGTAAATGTAGCGTAAATGTTATGTTTATAAGTATTTAAATATTATTAACATTTTTAACACACACATGCATAAACGTCATGTTCTATCTTTAATGTATTTTAAATTATTTAAATATTTCTTCAGGAAATAAAACACTGGCTTTCAAATTTAAACTATCTATATAAACTAAGGCCTTCATTTTATTGGAGGAAAAATAAGACGAAAAATCGGTTTTTTTTGTTTATGTTTGTTGATTTGTGTTAAGTAGGTAATTAGAGTGTCATTTTTTTTACGTAGAACAACGTGTTCAAATTGTATCATAATACATAAAACAAAACACCGGCCATGCCCTTTTGTTCAAAGCTTTGCAAAAAGAAAAAAGAGTCAGAACTTGGAACAGTATATTTTTACAATAAAAAACAAAGCTCACCTTTTGCTCGGGCATTTTAGGAGTTCAATATTGTTTTTTCCTCTTCACATAATACATAAATTGCAAGACGCACTCTTAGGCTTTGAAACGTTTTTGCGCGCGTCCAGTGCGGCCCGGTCTCGGCGCCGACTGAACCGCGAATTATAAGGGCCTCGCCCAACGTGGCATTAGAGTACGCTGTGACATCATCGAACGGTCTGTTTATGGGAAGGGAGGGCGAGGGGCTGGGGTATCCAAGCCTACGCTACGGGAAAACCCACAAAAAAGGTGCGTTTGTTTACGAAAACAAGACTATTAAAAGTAACGGAAAATGTTCGAAAAGTGAGTAAAAAGCAAATGTTGTGTACAATCATGGAAAGATATATTCTGAATGAAATTTGTTCATACGATTAAGCACACTAAGTATGGATAGAAGAACATGGGCTGCCGCACTGACTGTGGGCTGAGATTCTGCACTATTATAGCTTATTGCTTTTGACATATTTCCGGATGGTCAACGTTATGATCGTTCTGATTTACTGGACAGTAGTGGCGGACTCAGTTGACCTCTTATTTATCGCAATGCACGAGAATGTCATCCCATACATTTTGAGTGATAGAAACGAAAAACGTCAGTAGCGTTTGCATATTGGCTAGGGCGTCTTGACCGTAACACGTCAAAGGCCTCGCTAACCCACTCCGCAGGCGACGGAGGGGAAGGGCAAGGCGTCGCTACGCGCCGTGACGCACCGAAGATCTGTAGACCCTTACCATGAGTTACATTTACCGTACTCCCTAGGGAGTCGAATGCTCTGTCCCTCGCACTCTATAAGAATACTGTGAGGTCTGCGAGGGACAAGCATTCGCCCGCTAGGGAGTACGTTAATTGTACCCCATGGTAAGGGTACTGACGATGCATTAGTAACCGAGGCACGTATCTCGGAGTTCGGAGTCGTCGGTGTCGAAGTGCCACACCCGAATGCGCTTGTTCGTGGTCACGTGGCACCTCGAAGGACGCAGATGCTTTACCGCTGGGTTTCAAGTGGGTGTTCCGACCGCCCTCGATTGGTGAGTCCCACATAACCATCCCGGGTCCCCCGGACCTGGGTGGTATGCGTAAATGCTTTTCCCCAGAGTAAACAAAACACGTCAAAGGCAATATGGTTTTACGTAGCCCAGCATTATCTTGTGAATAACCTATTTACGTAATTCCGTAATCTTCCGGTCTAACGTCTGGCGTTTTTTTTTTTTCAATGACTTTTCGCAAATATTAACAAACGTAACACCTTAACTTCTCGATAACGATACGAAATAGTTAACGTCAATGTCATCGTGCTAGCTTTAGCACTTAATACGGGGACGCTGACCCCAATCATCATCATCATCATTTCAGCCCGTATTCGTCCACTGCTGAATATGGCCTCCCCCTTTGATTTCCAGCGAGAAGGATCCAATGCGGCCTACATCCACCGACTTCCGTGCAGGCGGTCGTCCCATGCTGCGCTTGCTCGTGGACGTGGATTTCAATCGCCATACAAGTTTTATTACTAAAAGGAAAAAGTTTATGTTCGGGGACAGTTTCAAAATTTAATGTTTGCTGCAAGTAACGCATCAAGCGTTACGCCATAGCGCGTAGCAGCACTTTCCGCTACGTACCGGATGGTTAACAATGCAGTTTATAACTTCCATTCCTTTAAGAATGCGCTGAGCTTTATAAAAACATAGGTAACATTTTGTTGCAAGTGTGCAAAGTGTGTCATTTTACGTGACAAGGTTCGGGACGAGTGAAATTGACAGTACCGCACGTGTATCAAACGGTGTTCTTTAAATTAAAATGAATCCAAATATTAAAATGAAAAAGAGAAAACACTCGAAGCCTTAATGCCACAAACAAGTGCAATCGGATGTCTTCTAAAGCACGTTTTAAGTACCTATGAATACAATTCAGTCCATCGTTGTTGATTTGATAGGAACGGGAGTAGGTATAGTATTGTGTGGGGGATAATATTGTGTAGTCGTGGTGAGGGAGCGAAGCTTGTGAAGTACCCCCTATCGTAAATTGTGGAAGAGGGACGGACGGACGGACGAGGTTTTTGTGATCTCATGTCGGCAAGGATACCTGCGAGTTTAGCTCGGCAACTGCTTTCTACTCCCGGCTATCATGTCGGTTCGTGGGGACTCGACTAAGCGAAGCGAAAGCTGAGCGTGTGGTATCAAGTGCCTTGACGGATTCGGAGGGGAGGAGACCACCCATATTTTGGGTTTACTTTGATATCTGTCACACTGGATTGCAGAAAACTCACACATTTCGTCGTTTTGAAATATCCGAGGATACAAGAGGGGTAGTTTAGAATAATAGTCTCTCCACCCAAATTATTAGGAGATAAAATAAATCCTGCCTCTTGGAGTGACTATAATTTGTTGGGTCCTCTGCTCTCTTGGATACGTGAACCAACCTAGACTGACTTGGCGACGTAATGGAAACGCTCCCCAGACAAGCTAGAGGCAGGCTGGCAGAGTGTGACCAGTCCGGAGTCGAGCACATGAGTAAGATCGGGCCCCTCCCCATGCTTTTACCAGAAATCATACTCTTGTCATACCAAATACCTTTTAACTGAAGATTCCCTAATCGCTTCTTTATTTCAATTAGTACAACTATTTGAATTCCCTTATTCTTGAATATCTCTTTAATCAGTAGAATCTGTTATCCCTCAGTCTCACCTTAGGAACTTGGAACTACCAAAACATTAAAAATAAAACACAACGTAGGATCCTTTTCGATTGACAATTTCTTTTGTCATCCGGCCTGTCAGAATAAATTAAATTAAAAAATATTTTAAATTTTTATAAGGGCTACCCCTCGGGGTCAGCACAGTAGGTATAGGCAGGTATAGATGTTTTAAAGTATTAATAGTTTGGGTAAAGTCGGGTGAACTCGGTAGGCATATGAGAACGAGTGGGGAGGTACCAACCCGAAGGCCTGTCCAAAGCAAGCAATATTAATAAGGGAGTGAAATGAAATCAAATTAAATTTATTGCGTATAGATTAAGGTTACAGTTTGCAGGTACATTCGCTTACAATTATGTATGAGTAATTAAGGATTTAATACAAACACCAACCTTTTTTCATGAATATACGCACAATATAATATAATAATACAAATCATATTATTGAACACAATAAAAATATCATTACGAAAAAATCAGTCCTTTCATTTAGTCATTTACCATATATATTTTTTACTTAACATAACACATGCATATTTAATATTTATTATAAGATAAAAAAAAAAAATGAAATACATCATAAAATTTGCATGTAGGTACAGTCACGAACTTAAATTTGGGACCCACCTTAGGTCCAAAGTCATTCTGATATTCAACAACAATAAGGTTGAGTCTCCTATAAGTTACAAATGATTTGGCATCTCTAATGACATTGAGGACTTTAAGCCTATTTTTCTTGAAATGGGTCACAAATTAACGATCGCGATAGTACGGTCGACCTTATAAGTGCCTGCTTTCAAGTCGATTGCGATTGCAAGTTCGTTAGGTAATAGGCCAGAGGGCCCTGCAAAGATGCACTACGCTAAACTAACGTTTCTATTCGATTCGTTTTTAAACCAATCGCGTCACTGGGAGATGACGTGATACGAAAAGTCACGTGGTCTACCAGTGACGCGATTGGTTTAAAAATGAATCGAATAGAAACGTTAGTTAGCGTAGTGCATCTTTGCAGGGCCCTCAGCAGTTTCTTAAACGTAGAGTTTCGGTAAAGTTATTCGCATAAACGACCAGATGTAAATCAGGTACAGACTGGCAAGTACCAGGATAATCTGCAAAAGAAATTAAATTAATTAATTAAGCAGGCCATACACGACCAAATTAACTGACAAGTTAGCAACGTAGTCGAAGTGGCGTCCAGTAAACTTGATGGTACATGGATGTGGTGACAGTGTACTGAGGAGTTACCGTAACATAACTATGTAGTTTAGTTACGCTGAGAGAAAAGGACAGAGCTAAATAATGCTATAGCTCTGTCCCTTTACGCTCGCCGTAAAAGAGCTGCATAGCTATGCAGGAACCTTACTGGACACCATCGCTTCAAGTTCGCTGCAAGGTTGACAGTAAACTTGATCGTGTATGGCCTGCGTTACACATTAGTTTTTTATCTCAATCTTAATGATGATTAATAAGTTTTTTTTTAGTATTATAATTAAAAACTATTTCGGAATCACGAGGATGATATTTCTAAAGGAATTTAGCATATCAGTGCAGTAGTTTTTAAGATAATCGCGAAGGTAAAAACATACATACGCTTTGAACTCTAGACCGCCAGCTTCGTCGGCAAGGTCACTACCAACTAAGCGAAACGCATCATTCAATCATTTGGGCCACGTGTACGTCAGATAGATATAAGATATTATCCAACATTGCGCTCAAAATACCTGACACTAATATCTGACACTAACAGGAGTGTTTACTGATCACTGTCCGCTCAACAGATAACTAACGGTAATATTACTGTATTCTAGCAAATAAACTTATTTGATATGATTTGATTACACCACGTCCTAGCCGAGTGTGTCGTGTACTCGTCACTGAGACACCGCACATTCGGGCAGGACGAGTTATCGACGGAAGCACTTAAAAGTATTAACATACAGGACCATTTCCGTTCCGTAGTCCCCATTCATCATCATGCCTCTAGTAATAAAGACGTGTCAGAATTTTTTTAGCAAATTTTTGGATTATATACTATTGCCGGGTTAGAATAGTGCCACTCCATATCTTCCCGTAGATGTCGTAAGAGGCGACTAAGGGAATAAAGACTTGAATTACCTACTGTTAAGCGATGGGCTTGCACCCTGTCACATAATACACTGGTAAACATCTTAGCCTAAATAATTGTGCAAAATGTGGTTACAGAATTATCAACAAATTTTTAGAGTTGTTGGTAATTATGTTGCTCTGCCGGGTGTCACTCACAAATCACAATCCCTAACAACGTTTGTCCTAACACATCGTTTATCCGAATTTTCATTTGCCCTAAACTGGTTTTCAGATGAGTCAGGCAACTTTTTAAGATATCCAATTATATCTGCGGTTCGGTTAGGTTAGGGTTGTATTATAACAATACTAAAAAGTTTTAAAATTTAAGCGGAAATAGCTTTAGGATAAACGATGCATTAGGACAAATGACGATTAGGAATTCCATAGGAGAACCGCTCTGCCTTCCCCGCCCTGGGAATGAAGGCATGAGTTTATGTATATATACTATTGCTGGTAACACTGTGGTATGCACGATCGGAATCCTCACCTCAATGCCAACTGCGAAGTGGGTGAGGCCACCAGTGATGTAGCTGATCTTCTGCACGTATTTAGAAATGGTATCTGAGCAGCCACTGAACACGTTACCAGCTGTGCAGGTTTCATGCAAGTTGCAGCACGTCGCTGGCAGGTTTATCACAAACCCACGCTTGTAGTCCCTCGCGCCCGCCGCTCCGCAGCATCGCATCTGTACATCAGAGGTTAAGAAGTAGAGTTGTGCCCGCTCGGTCTTTAAAGGGAGCGCTCTGATCTCGGTCAATCGCTCAAAGGAACTAGTTCGGTCTTTTAGTTCCTTTGGTCCTTTAGCTCCGGAGCAAATTTTGAGATCTTTGAACTTTGGACACGCTTTGAAATAGGTACTACGAGGGGCGGCTGATAAGTAATCTCCTTGGTCAGAAATATATACAAAAATAATGCTGGCTGGTATGGATTTATATTCGTTTGTTATTCTATTTTCAAAATGTATTACATTCATTTGTTTATTGCATCACGTTTATTTGTCTCCTACAATTGTTTCAAACATGTCGGTAGAAAAAGTGAAAATGGATAAAATCGAGCAGCGTGCGGTGATTAAGTTTTTGACTAAAGAAGGGAATACGCCTTCGGAGATCAGACAGCGTATGTTACGTGTGTTTGGCAGTTTGTGTTCTTCCGAATTTGTCATAAAGTTTTGGTCAAAGCAGTTTAAGTTAGGTCGTGAGAGTCTGGAAGATGACCCTCGTAGCGGAAGACCAGTTTCGGCCGTCACCGATGAAAATGTAGCCAGGGTGAAAAAAATTATATTAGAGGACCGACGAGTGAAGCAGTGGGAGATAGCTAGAGATGTGGGCGTCAGTAAAGAGCGAGTCAATGAAATAATTCATGAGCATTTGAACATGTCCAAGGTTAGTGCACGTTGGGTCCCCAGAATGTTGACTGCATTTGACATGGAGAGGCGTGTCAAATGTTGCGAAGAGTTTTTGGAGATGAGTCGAGGGAAAGAGGAAGAAATAATTTCTAGAATTGTAACATGTGATGAGACTTGGATTCGACAATGGGACCCGGAAAGTAAGCAAGAGTCGTTACAGTGGAAATTTAAGGATGAGAAGCCGCCTCGGAAATTCAAGGTCTGTCCATCGGCAGGTAAACTTATGGCTACAATCTTTTGGGACACAGAAGGGATTTTGCTCATAGATTATTTACCGAAGAAAACTACAATGAATGCTGATTATTACTCAAACTTACTATACCAACTAAGAGAGACAATAAAAGAAAAACGGCGAGGTAAACTAAACAAAGGTATTCTGATTTTGCACGATAACGCACCAGTGCATACCGCCCGCACAACGAAGCTAGCAATTAAAGACAATGGCTTCGAAACCATTGACCACCCCCCTTATAGTCCAGATTTAGCCCCCTGTGACTATTTTCTGTTTAGACTTCTCAAGAAAGACCTCAGGGGACGAAGGTTTATGACCGATGACGAAATGAAGGCTGCGGTTACTGACTTTTTTGACGACAAACCAAAAGATTTTTTTTTTAATGGTTTAAATTCAATATTTGAAAAATTTAATAAGTGCATTTTACTAGCAGGGGACTATATAGAAAAATAAAAAAAAATTAGCCACGACAGTCTTTTGTTTCATTGTTAGGTAGATTACTTTTCAGCCGCCCCTCGTATATTGGTCTCGTTCACATCGAGCGCCGTGCCGTGCTCTTTACTCGTTCGCTGTTTCGCTCATACGTACATCAATTGCTACTGACCTAAAGGACCGAAGA
Organism: Acleris literana; assembly: GCA_946894065.1. Classification (NCBI taxonomy): domain Eukaryota; kingdom Metazoa; phylum Arthropoda; class Insecta; order Lepidoptera; family Tortricidae; genus Acleris; species Acleris literana. Next base: position 932,605 of record OX335683.1, on the reverse strand, counting down.
CCGGTTAAGATACGAAAAACTAGTTCCTTTCGGTCCGTGACGGGAATTAATTCCTTTTAGTTAGTTCCTGACCGAGACCAGCCTATTAGTAAGAAGAAACATGAGTAAGGCATACGAATACTCTAGCTACCAGATGGTAAGGGATATGAAGCCCATGGAAATTAGAAATCTTAAATTGAGTTTCCAACCCCGATGGAATGCCTAAATACTAAGTTATTTCTCTGGAACACAATTGTGTGAATATTGCTGTTGAGCTGCCGCATTAGGCTACTAATAGAGGCCGCAGCGAAACCGATTGTGGCCGGCACAAGCTCAGGACACGTTTTTCATACGTTTTGTATAACATCGGCTCAGTATGAGTGGCCGCGTCCGAGCCACAACTCAAAAAGTTCCGCTCGTTTTGCCTCGCCCTTAAGTGGATTGTGAAGCTAAAAATTTCCATACAAAGTGCGATAACGTTCTCTCCCCTTAAGGCCCAGTCACACCGCTTTCATAACGTGCACGTGCGCGTGCGCGTTCGCTTTCCACTGCGTTGTATAGTATGAATTCTCATTACGACATGCCACTATAAAACGCAGTGGAAAGCGAACGCGCACGTGCACGTGAACGTCACCCAGCCCATGTGGGTCGGCCTTAAAACTTAATTAGATTTTTACGATTTTTGAATAATATGTTGTAGATATCATGAAAAACTATGTCTGCACGTTTTCCTTTCCAAACAAATATTTCTTAGAATGAAACAAATTTAAAAAACAAAAAACAGAAACGTACAGACCTAGTTATTTATAATAACTACAACATATTCAAAAATCGTGGAAAACCGACTTGATTTAGGGAGTGAGAAACGTTAACGGCCGGAGCTAAATTTGTATGGATTTTTTTTGACAGCTACGCGATTTTAGCAGCGCTTCACAATCCTCTTATCAGGTACCACGATATTATCCATGCTTCTGCGGCCAATGTCTATGCCCGGGGTTAAGGTTAGGTAAGGCGTGGGGTCGGTCTACTAGGTACTACTACGTGAGCGCCCTTGTTAGGCCGCCTTGTCCCTTTCTTCAGAAGAGGGTGTAATTTTCCCTAAGCCAGCTGTCCCATTCACAAATATAAAGGACTAATGCCATAGAGCCTAAATAATTAGAATTTCAATTAGAGATACTGTTGTCAAAGGGCAACGAACGTCATTATTTGTTGCGACGAGAATATACACACACGGAAGTGTGCTCCATAATTCCTAGGTGTAAAAAAGTCATTTGCGTGTGGCGACCTAGCGACATCTAACGGCAACTTGTATCAACCAACTCGCCACCAGCGTCAGACAGCGCAACTATAAAGTGTTCTATTCTATATCGCGCTAACGAAATTTCTACAGTCAGTTGACATATACTCGTATACAACTTCAACTTCATCCCAATGGACTTCGGTCCCCAGGTATAACACCCGCCTGGAGAGAGATCTCTCTATTGTCCTCTCTTCCTACATGCGAATGACAACTTTTACGTGATTGATACCATTGATGCAGAAAAATATCGTTTACTTTCATACTACGGTATTGAGAGCAAATTAAGATAAAAAAATACCTATTGACTGCAAATGACACGCCGCTCGCCGAGCATTGACGACCAATGACAACAAATGACAAATTGTTTTCTTATTCTTGATTGCGCCCTTAATTACGTCGGACGTGCCTGGGGGGCTAGCACATGTTGTCTGCGACTTATTTGTCGCTCCGATCTCCCTTTCTATCTAGTCCGTAACGTTAGAGACGCACTGAGCGACAAGTGAGAAAATACAACTTGTGCTACCCGTACTGAGCACCATCGAACGGCTGAAGCATGCGCGAATTATACGCCTTCAATTGTCTGTCATTTGAAACGATCAATCACGTAAACATTGTCATTCGCGAATGACCGTTTCGGAGACCCTTAATGGTGGTAATCTACTGGTTGTGTGTACATAGTCATCAGAACGGAGCGAAGGCTATCGCTCACCGACCGGAGTGGGATGCTCACCGAGATTTCCACCAAGTGGAACGGCAGCCGCAGCACCGGGTTGTGGAAGGCGGACGTCACCCAGCCGGCGGTGACCGCCCTCACGGACGTGTTCCTGGACTGCACCACCATACAAAGCTGACACACCACCATCACCGTTAACACGCTAGCGTACTGGAACACATCACATGAAGTGTGAGGGCCTATATTGGAATCCCTAATCGTCATTTGTCCTAAACTCCTAATGCATCGTTTGTCCGAACTTTCGTTTACCATTAAGCCATCACCGTCTGTTTTTTTTGTGTGTGTGTGTTTTTTTTTATGGCAAGGAGAAGGCACGCGAGCACTTAGGCCATAATTCATAATTCATAATTCATAAGACTACAATCTCAAAACTGCAATCCTAAGACTTCAAATGCGTTGCCAACCCTGAGGACTAAGATGGAATGCCTCTATGCTAGTAATTTCACCGGTTGTCTTATCCCCACACCGAAACACAGCAATACGAACACTACTGCTTGGCGGTGGGTTAATGAATAAGATGGCGGTAGCGATCCGGACGGACCCTGCACAAGGTCTTACCACCACTATAAGTGTTGTTATAATACAACCCTAACTTAACTTAACCGCAGGTGTTTTTGGAAAACTTAAAAATGTATCTGACGCAACTGAAAACCACTTTATGATAAACAATTATTCGGACAAACGATTGCGATGCGTGAGGATAAAAGTTATAATACAGGGTGGAAAACACGAACGCAACATGAACGGCAACTAGGCCAAGCAAATTCTACGCAAAAGAGACTTACTTTTATTTTTGTATTCGTTCAATACTACATTTATGGATTAACGTTTGGTAAAACGTTTTAAACATTTAAAACCAGTTAACTTCGTGCATTGAAAACAATAAAAGCCTGTCAAGTGCTAGGCGGAATCGCGCACCGAGGGTTCCGTACCGTTGCGCAGTAGGTATTATTTTATTCTGTTTTGAATTCGATTTCGAATCAAATCAGTGCGAGCCCGACTCACACTTGACCATTTTTTTTCAGGCGTTGTACTATAATCATACCAAATTTGACGCTTGTATGATATACCGTTTTTACGATACAACAAATAAAAAATAGTTGAAAAAAAAGTTTCATGTATAATTAAACTTTTTTGTTACAAATCCCCAGTAATAACATACATATATTTTGAAGAAAAAAACAACTCTCGATCTATTACGGTTCAAAGCATACAGCTCTTTAAAGTTAGAACGGACGGACGGACGGAGCTTAGGCATATTAACGGGATTATGGAATGCAATTTAACCGATTATTGACAGTTTTTGTATGAAAATAACCGATTAAAACCGGTTATAACCGGTTATAAGCATTCCCTAAACCGGATCCAGTTGAGCTACCCTTTGGGTACGGAGCCCTAAACAAGATTTACCTTCACGTAAAGTGATAATGAATTTGGTATTAAGGACTTAATAGGATCCTTTTAGATAAAATAATTGTGTAATTTGGTGAGTCAGACTGTCTAGATGGGTCCTAAGTCGCTTTGTTTGCCTTTAATCAGCTTAGGCTATTTCTAGCATGGTATTTCTGAGTGAAGAAGGTATTAAATAAAATATTTATAGTCCGCTAGTCTCTTTAATGACTGAGGGATCTCTGAGCTTTGAAACTTAACAATAGACCTCCTCAAAATACTTCGTGTTTTCATCGAAAAATATTTAATAGTAGACCATTTTAAGAAAATAAATTCTTCTTTTTTACATCTTAATTACTTTTTTCTTTGATACTAAATATTTTACGACGTTGTGCCCTGGAAATATTTTGGCCTCAAAACGTTAAAGTTCAAACGAATGTCAAAGACAAAGTCACGAATAACTTTTCGTAAAAATCACATGTTCAAAACGGTTCCCCCTGTTCACGCATAATTTTTGTAGTCATATTTCAATATCGCATAATTTGTTTAAGCCGAATTGTATTTGAGCAGAAACAGAGGGCCTTGCAAAGATGCACTACGCTAACTAACGTTTCTATTCGATTCGTTTTTAAACCAATCACGTCATTGGGAGATGACGTGATACGAAAAGTCACGTGGTCTAACAGTGACGCGATTGGTTTAAAAACGAATGGAAAGAAACGTTAGTTAGCGTAGTGCATCTTTGCAGGGCCCTCTGTTCTCGCATAATTTGATGTCGCCGAATTCTATCACGCATATCTAATTGTAGCCGAATTGCTTTTTACGCATTTTTTCTGAATTTTGAATAGGAATTTGGCAGAAAATGATTAACGCATAAATTAGTTTCGCAGAAAGTTTGTCGCATAAGCTTATTTCGCCGAATTAATTAATTAAGCGAGAAGAGTCGACTTATGTCGCGTTTCCTGCGGCAGTGTCGACAGGGCCCCGCTTCGCGGAGGCCCTATTCCGCGTAGTTCGGCGCTTCGCGCCTGGACTAAACTTATTTTTTTTCAAATTGACTTAATTATTTAATATTTTTGATTCGGATTTTCGGACATAAATTCGGACAGGATTTCGGGCTATCAAAATTCTGCTAAATTACAGATATGCTAAACAAAATTATGCATAATTAAATTCTGCCATGCTATATATATTCAATATTATACTGACATACTATTCGGGTAAACAACCATTCGGATAATATAGATTTATGCCAAATAAAATTTCGGCAATTTTAGAGCGAGGCGTAAATAAATTATGCGAAACTTGTTATGCCTAATACTTTTCGGAAATTAAAAATTATGCCATATAGATGGCACCCGGTCAAAACATGGTAATTGAATTTAGGCGAATAAACCTATGTAAGGTCCTATTCAGGTCAAGGACGATATGGTTTTACTGCCTAGGATCTCAGCGCTGAGCATGGTCCGGCAAACCGTTGCCCGGTCTTCACTACATCTGTGCCTCGAGTGTAAGTTGCTGTTCATGCGGCAAACCGTCTCGAACGCGTAAGTGACCATGTTATTTATACGAGAAACGCTAACGCGATCGACACTTTTTTGTGTATGTAAAAATACACTAGAGGCTCTGTAAATGTGAGGTTCTCACCACTCCTAGCGCATAGCGGGACCGTTTCCAAGTGGCGACGTAGCCGAGGATGGCGACCGCCAGGATGAAGCAGCAGGTGGTAAGAAGTTGCCCTGAGTACCAGTAGATTTTGTTAACAAGTGGTATTCCTGACAACAAGTTCTGCAAGAAGAGGCATGTCATGCCCAGCGTCAGGAACACCAGCCCTGTAAGCTGAGAGGAAATAGGGTTAAACTAAATAAATAAACGTTTAATAACTCTGTCCGCGCAGAAAAATAAAATGGCCTATGTTACTCAAGGATAATGTAGCAAGAATGTAGCATTCTAATGAAGACATAATTTTTTAAATCGGTCCAGTAGTTTTTTGAGTTTATTCGTTAAAAATATACAAAACAAAAATACAAATCAGTCCTCTTTATAATATTAGTGTAGATTTAAGACGTAATACTCGCGCTTATCACACAAAGTAAGTAAGTATTTATTCATTCTAAACTGTGAACAAAGATGGAAAATAAGTAGGTAGTAAATAACATAGGTATCAACAGTTGCTCACTGCGAGCATACAAGTTTTCTTCTTAAGACTAAAACCAAAAAAAATTGCTTAAGAATTCCTTGAAATTATAAAATACAATATTTGCCTTTACCGCTTTCTTCATAGGCAATCTATTTAACAGGCCAAGTGCGGCGTCATATTTAAAAAAAAACTCACCAATATAAAAGTATTTGCAACAAAAACTATCACTGTGACGACGTTTCTGCCAGGTAAGATCTTCTGCCAGGTAGGTTTCGTCCACCTGACAGTGACCTTCGGGATCCTACGTCGAAAATTACTGAAGTCCATTTTAAAACAATGATTTGAAGTAATTTTATGCGTGTAGTTTTCTGCGGACGTTATCCATCGACAGATTACAAAGAATTGTGTCACTTGGGTTTTTATTTTTTATATTTTTATATTGGAGGAAAATACCGCTCTGACCCGACATCGCTAAAAATAAAAAATACAGCGGTTAAATCGGTGAGCGTCGTGCTTATCCAATCATTCATGTCGGTACTTGTTGATGTAAAGGATAATGGGCAAAAATGTTTGGACGGCACACCCAAGTCCGCCACAGCTTAGACTACTTTTGTTTGGAAGGTAGGTATCAAAGCTACTTATACTTAATATGGGTACTTCCGTACCAATGTGCATCAAATTCTGTCCATGAGTTCTCTATTTATTTTAAGTCGAATGGGTTTAACTTACTGAGTATTATTGAAACAAGTATAACATATTAAACCCTTTTTTAATACGTTATGCTACAACAAAATAAACTCAATAATAACGTTGTAAATTAAAAAAAATATTTAACAGTGTTTAATTATCAGTACGATTACTTTTTTTTTTAGATGTTTCGAGTCATATTCAATATATGGCTGGCGGAGCTGGGTGTATTTTGCACACTATCTTTTGTTTAGCTAACGTCAACTGCAGAGAAAAGTAACTCCCCTGTATAGAAGTTATTACACTTATTTTTAACGAAGCACCATATAAGAGTCGACTTTAAAATTATAACTTTATCATATATGATATCTTTATAAGAACATAACGTTACAGCCACCAGCACACCGACCACCACCCGCATACCACCGCAGATAAAAAAATCATAGTTAAATTGACTGTTGTTATTGCTGGTCATTGCCAATGGGTAGTCGCATTATAGATTAGATATTTATGCTACGAGTGTGGATAAAAGGTTTATCAGATTAGTGTTAATAGAATAAGAAAACTGCATTAAGAATAGAAATTACTTAGACAAAAGTTTTTTTGGGTAAATTTGTAACAATGCACGTTTTTTTGCCATTTTTTAAGGCGACATAAAAAAGCCTTATTAGGAGACATTTTATTTAAATGCCATTGTAGAGACTGACGTAAGCGACTAACAGCTGACAGATTTGGCTACTTCAGGTTAAATTATAGCCCATTTTGTAATTTAGCAATACGAGTGAACCTACGAGGGTAAACGTTTATAAATTGCGCAACACTGGGTGGGACGTCGCCTGCGAACAAAGTACATAATACGCATCCTCTACGGCTTATAAAGGCTGTCCTTTAATATAGAGGTGATAATCAACACCCCAACATGATTTTTATAAAAACTAACGACCCGCCCTGGCAAAAGCATGTTGCTCCATACCCAGTGTAGGTAGGTTCCGAAGCCATTACTGTATTACAAACACAAAAAACTATCTCATAAACCGGGCAATGTCGCACCACATCCAGTGAAGGGTTCTGAAGCCTACAAACACTACGTTACTAAAAATATAAAGAGAATTACGTTATGAGCTATCCAATGTATGTTTAGTGTTTTGATGCTTATAAACTTAAGTCCAAAATGGCCACCAAGAATATTATTTTTATAGGTCGTGGCTCTTTCCAAAAGAACCCAAAATATCCGTAAATTGTGTTTTGTACGGCTTTCAAATACAAAATAACTTTAAGGGTTAAAACTGGTTCACTGCAAAACATTCGTCAGTTCCAACCTATATTATTTATTTACGGTACAGTTATTTTTATCTGTTGAGGAAAATTCCATAATAAATGCCTGAATTTTCCTTTCGTTGTCATGAGTGTTATAAATACATTCTTTGTTTATACTCTTTCGGGCAGAGAATGTTGTGCTACTAATAATATCAAATAAATTATTTATTGGTTGACAACATGGTTTGGACATGCATGTATATTCTCGAATACTTAAGTTAAATATTAATTTCTGAATAAAATGTTTGGTTATTTAGCCAGTCGTCATTCATTCCAAAAAAAATATTTTATATTTTAAAGCTATTTTTTATGTATGTATGTATGTAAACTCTTTATTGCACAAAAATGTAAATAACTATTACCATTTTAATATTAAACTATTGTAAAAAGGCGAACTTATCCCTAAATGGGATCTCTTCCAGCTAACCCTGAAGTAGTTGAGTAAGGACAATGCGTGGGGTTGGACACATACAAGTAAAAATAAAAAAATAACATGTTTATAGCTACGATCTGACAACGCATTCGCTGGCTCTATTCTACTCGGTAAAATCATATTGCTTTGGATATATATATGGAGCTAAAATTGTAAATTTATTTATTATTGTGTTGACAGTTATTAATCCTTGTATATTGACATCGGACGAGTGACCATTTATTTGATGTTTAATTGTTGTTGTTTTAATTAATTATTTTTGTATTCTTTGATTATTAGTATTTATGTTTTGACGATCTCAATGTAATTTCGTATTTTTTGACATGCAATGCAACTTATATTGTAATATTACATTGATTAATAAATAAACTAAACTAAACTAAACTATATTATCGTATTGTCAACTACATAGTATTACACGTCGTACTGTGTTATTGTTTTACCCGGCCGCCATTACTGTCAAGTAAATAAGAGCTATCGAAACGTTGCCGATACAACAACATGTCAAAAGCAATATGGTATTACCCTGTACAATAGAGTCCCAGATATTTTTGTAACGTCCACCTGTAATCTAGAATGGAGAATATACAGGGGACGGCAACTACCTTAAATATTGGAAATAGCAAGTTCTATGCAAGGGAGACTTTTTGAAAAAAAGAAATCCTGCATTTATTGTTTTTTGAAAATTCGTCTGCCTTAACCGGGAATCGAACTGGTCGAATATGACAAAGTCTTTATTTAATTTAAAGGTTTATTTATAGACATAATGATCAATAGCAATGACCCTTTCGATCTGTATCATACAACACGACACACGTTTAAGGAAGAGGCTTTTTTTTTTAAATTCAATGATGCAGTATTTATTGTTTTTAAAATAAAAAGAAGTCTCCTTTGCGTAGAACTTGCTATTCCAATATTTAAGGTAGTTGTCGTCCATGTGGCGTTCGTTTTTTCCACCCCGTATAAAGCAGGAGATAATTTAACTGTACCAACAATCATCACGGACCAGAGGGCCCTGCTAAGATGCATTACGCTAACTAGCGTTTCTATTCGATTCGTTTTTAAGCCAATCGCATCACTGGTAGATGACGTGAATGAAAAGTCACGTGATCTACCAGTGATGCGATTGGTTTAAACACGTAACGAATAGAAACAGTAGTTAGCGCAATGCATCTTGGCAGGGCCCTCTGGCATCCGGACAGCTTGCTCACATTCCGCGGATTGTTATGATACCAACAGTTTTGGTCATTGGTATTAGTCACCTACGAAACCGGCTAAGCCAAGGAACCAGAATTATCTATCTATAGAATTATCCACGCTCGAGCTCCGAGGAAATCCGGGGTTGGGAAAAAGACTGGTGTGCGCCGCGGCCGCCCATCGCATTGTACCCGCCTCTCCCATTACGAGAGTTGGCCTTATCGCCTTAGTTGGCTATATGTGAAGTTATCTATGAAAAGGGACCTTATTGTCGATGGCGCTCCCGCCATTATCAAAGATGCTCCAATGTAAATATAACGTCGCGTGACGCAGTGCGGCGTAAGCGCCATCGACAATAAGGTCCCTTTACATAAATAATGCCACAGACAGGCCACATATCATTGACGTAATATTGACGAAATCACTGCACTAAATCCTGACGTCAGCTTTTCTTGAGATTCTTTTGAGCTCGTAACGTAAAGTTCGGTCTGCGGGAAACGCCACGCGCCATTCCCATATTAGCGCCGAACCGTACGTGTAAATGCAACTGTAATAGTAAAATAGTAAAAAACCAACGGTTCGGATTGGCGCGTGGAATGGCGCGTGGCGTTTCCCGCGGTCCGAACTGTGCCGTGTAAAGGCCGCTAATGTTAATTCACATAACTCTCTGTTAAATGTTACACCTACAACATTGCTATGTCCTTGCTCCTTTATTAAATGAATACTGTAAGACTGTATATTTAATTGTATTTTGTGGTTTTGTTAAATGCGCAAAATAACTACTTTCGAGTATTTACAGCGCGATGGTTCTTATAATGTCCTTCGGGTTTGTAATTCTCTCTCATTCGCTATCACTCCCTTAAACGAGTCTTACCGACTTTACCCGAACCCAAAACACTTATTAATACGTCTGCTTTTAAGAAGGAACTGTGTATCAGTTCACCACGATAGAGTATAGTAATCTGTGCCACGATACAGTCTTTGCCACATTATTCTCAAGGGATCTTCCTTCGTCCGTAATATAAGGCACATAACTTTTAAAAATATTTTAATGAAACTGACCAATAAATTACAACTTGATATAATGATATGAAGAAACTCCTTCAAGAAAACACAAAATAAAGAACACTGTAATCAATAAATGACAACTTAATATAAATCTAGGCAAAAAACTTAATCACGGAAATACAAAATACATATAAATAAGTATGCAAATAAATCGATATAATCGGAAGTAAGCAAATCATACAAATCCCAAAATAAAATAAAGTCATAGATTTCAAATCGTTATTTTAGCTGTATAGAAAATATTAATAAGAATACAGTTTCATTTCATAAAACAGAAAAGGACATGAATGAAACATCATTGGTCATTGCCGAATGGGTATCATCATTTTAATTTGGCATAACGATTAGAAGGTTAATACAGCGTATATATCTTCGATAAAGGAACTTAAGACAAACAACACAAGATATATATATTTTTTCATCTTTAAAATATTACTAGCGTCCCGCCCTCATTTCACTCCGGTTTAAACCATAAAAAAATGTATATGTCCATACACTTATATCCATCCGGAATAATTTTCCTATCAAATCATGAAAGATTTTTTCGAAAAAAGATGATACCTGGTAATAAACAATTTAAACCATTAATTATATTTTTTTTTGTGTTTTACAATCTCAAAGTATGCATATACATATTTCTTTTACGATATACATCTATATAAAATTTCGCAACTTATGTAAAAGCAACTATTCAAACTAAATGGCAGAAACAAAACGATGTTCTAATATTTGAAATATCTAGAAGCGTTGAGTATATAATTACAGTGTTTTCTTAGTGGGATTATTTCGGGATAACTTCTGTTTAAGAGACGATTTTAACTTGGCCTGCACACTGTCGGGCTCTTCGAACGCTTCTTTAATAGTGGATCTAACTTTTTTATAGATTTCTGGATATTATCAGGTAGTGCATTCAATAGTTTCCTATCTGCACTGACTTCAGCAACATGTTCTACCACTTCTTTGTCGTAGTTGTCTTCGTCTCTCGACTTTTTGGCAGCACCGCCTTTACTTTTCAAGAAAGGTACGTAATTTCTTATACTACTAATCGTATCAGACACGTACCCTTTTGCATTATTTTTTACACTTTCAGTTACACTTTTTGACACCAGACCTTTTGCACCAGATAGATTCGCAGAAATAATTTGCGATACGATGTTTTTTACACCCTGATTTCCAGATAAATATTGAAATATCTTCTTTATTATATTTAATACCATTCCAACCACATATTCATACAACTTTTTCGAAATACCCATTTCTTTGTCTTTTTCCAAAAGTATGAGTGCTAGCTTACAAAGATCAGAGAAAATTTGTGTCACTAAATAAACAACGCAGTCCTTTACGGCGTGATATCCCCAATAAAGGAAGCCAGTTATGACACATCTGATGACTTCTATCGTTGGGCCAGCAATGTATCGCACCCTTATGCAAAATAAGAAGGAGCAAATATGGTTGGCGACGCTCTTCACCGCCGTGAAACAGCAGGAAGCGGCGCAGGAGAGGATGCTCCAGACCCTGCGCAGGAGTGGGCACGGGAGAAAAGGCAGAACCACCACCTGGTAAAACTGAAAATAGAGAAAATATCATTAAGTCATAAGTATTTGGTAAACTAAAACTGTTATTTGACTTTTCGTGATCTGAAGACCTTCAGAAGGTCTGAGGTTTTATTTTCTAATGCAGGCAAGTCATGCGAGCTCAACCCATTATATACGCCTTGTAAAAAATCGAGCGGTGTTATATAGCTAGCTTTGAAACAAGTTAAAACCAGCGGGTTATAATAAGATTCAGTACCATATTATAACCCGCCGGGTCATAATACGGTATTGAATCTCATTATTATCCGCTGGTTAGCCGATGGCTATAATGACTTACTTTAATTGAGATTTGCATGATATATGATTGGGCATTGGGCAATGTGGTGTGAAAAGTAACTTTATTTATCTTTTCTTGTAATTGCCGTTTCGAAGCTGTCGACGAAATATAGTAGCCCGAAAGAGCGCGTGCCAGGACCGCTGGGAAATCTGTCCTTGTTTAGATATGTCCTGTCTTTTTTTAGTTAAGTTCAGGCTGGCAGAAAATACCGTGAGTCAATAACTTTGATATTTGTACAGTCGAGGACAAACATATCTTAACTCCAACAGAACCAGGTTAGTATTTTTTCCTCGACTGTAATCTTAATCTAGGGTTACTGGTACAACATGCCACTATTAGTTCTCATTTTGTACATTTTTTGCAATAAATATTGAATAAACAAATGAACTTATTTAAATGGTACATATTCTTTTATGAAGGGTACAAAAAAATCTTTACATATGTAGTACAAAACAAAGTCGCTTCCCGCCGCCTGCCCCTCTGTATGTATGCTTAGCTCTTTCAAACTACGCAACGGATTTTAATGCGGCCATCAACATCTGTTGATACACACATACACATACATACATACATGTACATATATACATGTACATATCTATGTATAAATAATTTTGGATTATGTACGGGTGTTTCAGCTGTGTGGTTGCCAGCTTAGAATAGTACCACTCCATGTCTTCCCGTGGATGTCGTAAGAGTCGACTAAGGGAATAAAGGCTTGTAGTACTGTTAGGCGATGGGCTTTTAACCTGTCACTAATACACTGGTAAACATCTTAGCCTGATTATGCAAAATGTGGTTACAGAATTATCAACAAGCTTTTAGAGTTGTTGGCAATTCTGTAGCTCTGCCTACCCCAAACTGGGAATAAAGGCGTGAGTTTATGTATGTATGTATGTTTCAGAAAACTAGGATAAACCGAAGCGAAGCGAGGGCGGGTCGCTAGTCTATACTAATACTAATATACTAATCATACAATATTATAAAGAGGAAAGGTTTGTATTTTTGTGTGTGTGTATGTTTGTAACGTATAAACTCAAAAACTACTGGACCGATTTCAAAAATTCTTTCACCATTAGGATGCTACATTAACCCTGAGTAACATAGGCTATGCGTACGGAGTCGCGGGCAACAGCTAGTATTATATAAATGAACTTTTGGAAATGCCACAACTGTTGCCCTATAGAATACGCGCACCGCTTTTGCCGTGGCGCTGGTAGGAAATAAACTTACCCAAAGAAAACAATTTGCTGCAAAAACTATGTATCTTACACAGACCAAATCACTTAAATTACAGGTCATATTGATGAAGTAACCAAAATCGTTCAAGATAATATTTTACTTGTAATTAAGTATGAATCGAATATGTACGTTACCCTTTGACAGGTAATCGACAAGTATGTCACTGAATCCTTTATTTTTATACATATATTGGAGGAAAACACCGCTCCGCCCCCGAAACCGCGAAAGAGTGACATGAACCAGTGCGAGTCGTGCTGTGGTAATCAGCTGGTATTAAAAAAGTCAACTTATATTAGAATTTCCTATAAATTGAGCCGCGAAAGCAGTCCAGTGAATAGAAACCACATTAATTAATTATTTATAATATTTTTTTACCTGACTGAGTACCAAAAGAGGTGGGTATTACTTTTGAACAATATGTATGTGCGCACGGTTCTTTGCTCCGTTCACGTTCTTTGAAAGGGCGCAAAGGTTGGCTTCGTATAGAGTCGCCGTCTTGTCTGGGTCAGCCTTACCCTCCAGCATTAGCTCTCATACCTCACCCATAGACATTTGCAATCTCAATACAGCAACAGTGTGTGCAGCATAATTATGTGGGTTTTATACGAGAATACCTACACTCAGTAGCGGCGTTAGGGTAGGGCGCGGTTGGGCGATTGCCAAAGGCGCCAGATGTAAAGTGGCGTCTGCGGCTGTGTTTACTTCATTCTATCCTGCCTTTTTTTCGTATGGGTTTGATTAACAGGGAACGCCGTAGAAATCCCGCCCAGGGCGCTGATAGTGATAAAACCTACACTACACTAAGGGATAAATTGTGGAAGGTGGTCTGACGACCTGGCAACGCACTCGCTGCCATCCTTTTGCCCAGGTGTTTCCACAGAAGACGCATCTTTTATTTAATACGAAGCTCTCACGCTGTGCAAAGGAACATAGGTACGTGAACAAGGCACTGGATGAAAGACAAGAGAACGCTGATATGCGTTGTTGAGAGTGAATGCGATATAGGTCGATTCGATTTGAAATCTGATTTTGTATGCGCATATCATTGGGTACTGTGGCATGCAAATCTTAGTTTGTTCCGCCTGACTGGGGCAACATTGGGGCTGGTTATGCCGAAAAACCTCTAGACGAACGTATTCTGTTGATGCGTGCACATGAGTTGTATGCTAGAACACCATCAAAACTCTGGACACCACACATCTTCGCTGCCCGAGTCATAATACCGCTTACAGTACTCCCTGCTCCTTAATAGCGTTCGGTTTGGGTGTTGCTATCTCAATTGCACTCACAACTGACAGTATATTTTTCACTCGTGTACCTATTATAGAAAAACGGAGATTGCTATAAAGCAGTAGGAACTTAATAACGTAAACGGTTTTTGAAAACTGTCAATGCAGTTGTCTAGCCTCGCAGATCGCCCAACGCGACCGCTTAGTGGTCATCGCACACTTCAACGCCACTGCACCAGATCAGCATCGCCTCAGCTCAAAGTGAAACGTTTAAAAGCTTTGACTTGCGTTAGTAAGATACATTTTTCAAGATAAGAGGATAAAAATCGCGTAACTGTCAAAAAAAATCCATACAAATTTAGCTCCAAGCGATAACGTTTCTCACCCCCTAAATCAAGTTCGATTTCCACGATTTTTGAATAATAATATTATTATTATGTACTTAGTTATTATAAAGGACTAGTGCTGGTTTCTGTCTTTTATTTTTTAAACTAGTTTCATTCTAAGAAATATTTTTGTGTAAAAGAAAACGTACAGACATACTTTTTCATTATATCTACAACATATTCAAAAATCGTAAAAGTCGTACTAGGTTTAAGAGGACAAAAAACGTTATCGCATTTTGTATGGAAATTTTTAGCTTCACAATCCTCTTAAGTAAAAACAATTGCCGGGGCGCGGGCCTCGCGTCGTCCACTGAAAAATGTATCGAATTAACAAAAGCTGAAGTCCAATTTTCAATATCTCACTTTGAGCTGGTGCCGGGGCGTTGTATTGTGCGATTACCTTATAGCTGTTGGCCCTATTAAAGCTATATTTTTTACAAACAGGAATTTGGCGTACTCTGAAATTGCTGCCGGGGTCAGTTCCCCGGTTAGCGCCCTCCCTTAGATCCGGCGCTGATCTAGTGTACCATATTGCCAACATTTTCAACGGAAAACCATACCATTTGTTGAAATTGTACACTTATAAAGTTTCATTTATTCATTGCATTACACAGTTTATTACACCTCAAGACAACGTCCAGGTAAGGTTAGGCACTGGCAACCAGCCAGGCCATAGCAATATTCTTATACATATGTATATAGCATGCTAGAAACTTATTCATAATTCATCCTAAACATTTTATTTAAACTTATGATTTTTAACTATTATTATTCGATTATAATAATATTTGTCTTACAGTTACATCTAAGTAATCTAAGGCTGCGGCTCCACTGAGGCGGAGACGAGCGGAGCGGTGCGGAGCTGTGCCAATATTAACCAATAGAAGGCGCATGCGGTCACGCGGAGCTCGCCTTGCGCACGTTAGTTTAGATTCTATTGGTTGGCACAGCTCCGCACCGCTCCGCTCGTCTCCGCCTGAGTGGAGCCGCAGCCTTATGTATTATTACTATTTTATTTAGGTTTTGCTGGTTATACGTACATTTATCCTGCTAACACCCATACGCACTCATACACACACTCATACGCACACACACACTCTCATACACACATCCACGCACACACACATACACATACACGCACAATACGCACATATACACATGCTTCCGCAAATTAAGAGATTAATTAGACGGAAGCCTAAAAAAGAAGAATGTTTCCTTAAAGTAAAATTATCTGTCTCATGGATTAAAGGTCCTTCCCCTCCATGGCTCATGGATTGTTTTAACCCTGTGTATCTGACTACAGCAACAAAATTCTTGCTACCGACGTGTTTTCTTGGATTCGGAACGGTAGCATTTTAAAACGTTCTAAATAAGTAATTCTGCTAAATAAATCATAGCGACTCTGGAACTTTAAAAGGTAAAATAATATAAGATATAAGTGAAAGATCCTTTATTGCCAACATTTTGTAGAATATATATATATATATACAAACGGGTCATTTTGGCCGCACATAACGTTTTTTTATTAATATTTTTATAAAACACTAAGCATACAATTACATCTTTATATACCTACTTATAGAAAAAACTGTTTCACGGCAATTAAAAAACAAAGGTCCTAACTTTTGGTAAGAAAATCATACAAAACACCAAAAATAATGCTAAATGATTCCTTATTTTAGCTGTCATATTATAACAGAATTCACACTTAATTCACATGTATTTATGACAACATTAAAGCAAATTAAATATAAGTAGTAGGTAAGCATGCTAAACATTTAATATGAACAAACATTTTTCGTCTAGTATTTTTTACTTGAGTAATTTTCAATAGTTCTGGTCTTTGAAGGGTAAAGAGATATCCAATTTGTCACCTTATTGCACAATAACGTTCAAAAGTGGATACATATCTTTGTTGTCAACCGTACACGTTGTTTTCTTCAACCGTTTTGTGTAATGCATTCCTGTAAACCTGGACCGCATACAAAACTTTTGTCTTGGATTAAAATTTTCCTTTTACGCTTTTATTTTACATGTGCCCGTTGTCAGGTTGGAATTCATGTTGATTTTCAGATGTCTTTGGCGTGTGGGTGCCATGATTTTGGTTTAGCATAAAAGGTTAAATGAGCATACATATAAAATTGAATACCTACTCAATCGATAAAGGTACTGCGCCTCTATTCTAGGCGGTATAAACGATATCGTAGTTTTCCTGTTATGGTATTGTTATGACGTCAGCCGCCATTACTGTCAAGAAAATAAGAGCTATCAAAACGTTGACAATTCGATAACAGATCAAATACCATAATATTGTTTTACCGTCTTGAACAGAGCCGCAGATCTAGTGAATAATCCTTTCACATCGTGAAAACTCGGAACTCACGTCTACTTCCGAATGATGCCGATATGTCTATGAATTATTGAATTATGAAGTGACACGTTTGTATTAAATAAATAGAGTAGGTACTTTAGTTATCATTGTCAAATGTCAAACCATGAGTTTGAAGTATATCACACCGAAATGTTAAAACCACCACGATCAAATATGTAGAAATTCGGTGTAGGTAAACAAGAAGAAATATAAATAAATGTTGAAAATAATTTCACAGGCTTGTCTATCTAAACGTTTCCCAGGTCTTAATGCTTCCGGCATGACTATTAAAAAGAACTGAAAACAAACTTAATCTTAATTAACAAAAAAATACTCTGGTATTAACCATTCTATATCGATTATCACTCTCGCGATGCGACGTTCCCCCACGTTGTCTTGATGGGTACTGAGTCAGACTGAAGTAGCATGACAAATACGAACATTTCCGAGAAAATACGATGTGAAAGGATCTTTCACTACATCTGTACCTAATACACACAACACAAAGATGTAGGTACGATTAAACTATTTAGACCTTTATTATAGTTTTGATTTATAGTCTAGTCAGATAAAATACAAATTTTAAGAAAGACGGGTAATGTTTTATTTCGTTTTAGCAAATCTGAATACAATGTAATAAAGTCAAAAAGCTATCTAAACTAAATGGCTGAAACAAAACGGTGATCTATTCTATCCATTTGAATTACATTTGGAAGCGTTGTATGGCTATCTAATTAGAGTGTTTTCTTAGAGGGACTATTTCGGGATGACTTCTGTTTAAGGGGCGATTTTAACTTGGCCTGCGCACTCTCGGGCTCTTCGACCGCTTCTTTAACAGTAGATTCCTGGATATTATCGGGTAGTGCATTCAATAGTTTCCTATCGGCACTGACTTCGGGAATACTCTCAACCACTTCTTCGTCGTCGTGGTCCTCGCCGCTCAACGTTTCATCAGCATTGCTTTCTTTTCTCCAGAAAAATAGGGTATTTCTTATTTTACTAAAAAAGGAACCTGTAGCCCCACTCACACTTCCAGTTATAATTTGTATTATAAAATCTCTTACACCAGTTATTAATTGAATCAAGATTTCCTTTACTTTCTGATTTCCAGAAAAAAAATCAAATATCTTATTCAATATATTTGTTACCATTCCAACAACCCAATCATATATCATTTTCGAAATGCCCATTTCCTTGTATTTTGCTATAACTATGAGTGCTAACTTGTAAAGATCAAAGAAAAATAGGGTTACTAAATACACAAAGCATTTCTTCACGGCTTGATATCCCCAATAAAGGATGCCAGTTATGACACATCTGATGGTTTCTATCGTTGGGCCAATAATTAATCGCACCCATATACAATATAAGAAGGAACAAATATGGATGACGACGCACTTCACCGGCGTGAGGCACCAGGAGATGATATTCCACACCCAGCGCAGGGTCGGGAGAAAAGGCCCAATCAACTGAAAATAGAGAAAACTTAGTTATTTCAAGAATTTGGTCGTATAATTATGATCTGACTCTTCTTGATCTGAATGTTCTAGTGCAGGTAAGGCAAGCGAGCTCGATCGACTATATTTAAATCGTGCATTACGACTATATTAGAGTCACTGACAGTACAAAATGAGAATAATTGTTACCCCTTTCAGAATTGGCTACGAATTGCTGCACAGAATGGTAAAAATAATTCTCTATGGGTTCGGTCCTGAAGGCCTTGCTTGTATTTAGCCTTGGCGAGCAGAGCGCCTTAGTTGTATATTTGTCCGGGTAGCGAAATGTCTTGGTCTGTAAAACGCCCTCATTGCTATAAGCCATAGTAGACGGAATGGCTGGGCTGTAAAACGACTTAATGTAATAATGTTTTAATAGGTAAATGGTCTGGATAATCTTCAGATATCAAGACAATACAATCAAGAGCATACACAATTGAGTCATTCTGCATACTTGTGCATTTCACGACCTAGACGTTTTGCTAAGTAAGTCTTACTGAAACTAAGATAATTTGTAACCATGGCATTACTTAAAAAAGTCATTTTGCTTACTTGGTCAGTGTACTACTGAGACGTTTTGAATGCCAAGGCTAAATGCAAGTAAGGCCTTTAGGACCGAACCCTTCTCTATTCGTATCTAGATATAAAATTTATCTTAGTATAGGGATCGTAGATACGGATTGCTGCACAATCCTAGTGTGCCCACGGGTCAAGTTTAACTAGTTAGTCACTGATCAAACTCTCGCGCCTTTGCGGGAACACCGCAGGAAAACCTATGTTTGACTGGTAAAGAATGCCATGAGGCATTAAGTACGCCGTTTGCATACTTGAGGCATACTGTAGGTCTCGCTCACTCTGACGTAACTTAGAGCAATGGGACCTCTACTACAAAATCATATGGAGGGGATCCGTTCTTTTTTTCGCGGAAATCATACTGATTTTGAGAGCGATGTCGAAGACTGAGCGTAGTGGAGAAGAAATATAAGGAAAGCTGAACCCACCACCATGTGGGACTAATAATAGCTAGGAAGAGACAGAGAGTCTCTCTCTCTCAGAGAGAAAAAAGGCCAAATTGATATTGTGTATACCCGATGTCACTTCAACAATTATGACGAAACGAATGACATCTCATGTGTTCAAATCCGTCAAGCCGTTTAGGCTGCAGAGCGTCCCCAGAAATAGACATACATACAACCATACAAATGCTCAAAAAAACGTAACCCTCCTTCGGGCAGTCGGCTAAGAAACAGACTACTTATGTACAGTGATCGGAATAGGTAGAGTATATTTACCTAAAGTTCGCAAAAGGACATAATATAGAGTGGTTACAACCGGATGAAATATTAATTTATATTTATTGAATTCCGAATTTCCGGTATTTTTAATGCTAAATATACGTAATATTTACTTACGGTATGTGATATTTTATGTCAGTTTATGATAAATCTAAATAATAGGTGGAGTATATTTACCTAAACTTCGTAGAACGAGACATAAACTGGAGTCTTCATTGCTAGTGTATTTAGTAGTACCAGAAAAATGCCGGAAATCCGGAACTAATAAAAATAAAATAATATTTCACCCGGTTGTAACCACTCTATATTATGTCCCTTTGCAAACTTTAGGTAAATATACTCTACCTATTCCGATAACTGCTTGTGTACAAATAAATTGCCTGTTGCGGCGATATAGTGTGTAGAAAGTAAACTTACCCAAAGAAAACAATTTGCCACAAAAATAATGAATCTCACACAGATAAAGTCTCTTAAATTACAGGTCATGTTGACGAAGTAATTCAAGTCGTTCACGATAATATTTACTTGTTATTAAGTACAGTTCCAATATGAACGTTACTCTTTGACAGGTAATCGACAAGTATGTCACTGAATCCTTTATTTTTATACATATATTTGAGGAAAATACCGCTAAAAAGTAACACGAACCAGTCAAGAGGGAGTCGTGCAACCGTTCTTGCAGGCGAATTAAAAAAAAACAACATAGGATTTTGGAATTGAGCCATGAAAACGCTCCAACGACTAGAAACAACACTTATTATATATTTAGTTGTACTCGCTTTTTACTCGACTGCCGAAAAAGATGGGTAATGGTTTTGACCATCGGGCTCTATTCTGCTCGGTAAAACCTTTATGTAAAGTAAAGTAAAGTAAAGTAATGATTTATTAACAAAAAGGTACAATGTTCTTAAAAGTAATATCCGGCGGACCCCAAACTAGACTGAGCCTGTATCTTGGGCGTCCAGTGACTGAAACATAATATACTTTACACATAGAAATCAACTTAAGCTCATTGTATCAGCGCAACGTACAGATGGATACCAAAAGAAGTAAAAATTAAAATACAAATAAAAGTTGGTATGTATGTATGTATGTAGTAAACGAGAGCAACAACAACTACGTACGTCATAACTCTGCGCTCTTTAGAAAAAAGGGCGCATGTCTCATAGAACCGCGTATCTAAAAGTGACCTTATTTCGTAAGGAAGAGAGTTAAATTTGCTTTGACTATCAACTTGCACATGTGTCCTTTTTATTTAGAAGGAAAGAACTAAGTAGTACCTAAGTATGTAGGTATGTACGTACGTTGACAATACATGTCAAAAGCAATTAGGATTTTCCGAGTCAAATAGAGCGTCTAGAGGTATGTATGTGTAGCGTTGAAAATTGCGGAAAAAACGAATGTTTTTTACATGAGTTTTTGAAATTTTCGTTTTTTTCCGTTTTTGTCGGGTTTTTTAGGAAAAATAACAAATGAATATGACAATTTATTCATAGTCAATCACTGTCACTGGTGTCACTCTCGCCACCTATTTCAACAGCTTCTGGCTCCATGTCGTCGATGTCACCCTTTTGTAGGTGCAAATAAGACCTAATATAGGTTAAAATAAGAGCAGAAAATTTCATTGTATTTTTCCATAAAAATCCGAAAAAAACGAGTTGTTTGGAAAAAAACAGGATTTATTCCGGACTTTTTCAACGCTATGTATGTGCAAGTGAGTACGGTGTCAATTCATAAAAAAATACGTGTTTGACGCGTCTTGAGGGCATCTCACTTTATTATTATGAATGCTTTATTAATAAAGGCCTTTCAATATTATTATGTATTTTAGCGAAAGCACATTCGTTGGTAGAGAGGAACTCTAAAACAATGGATTTTTTTACATAAATAAAATATTTCATTTATGTTGAGGTTTTCAGAGCAGTTTCCTGTTTGTTTTTAAAACAATATTTTTTGTTGTTGTTTCGCTTAAAAATATAATAAAATTAGGTCATGTATGTACTAAAAAAACTTAAATCTAAATAGACAGACGGACAGACGCAGGGACGAACAGATTGACAGATGGATAGACGGACAATAAAGTCATCTTATAAGGTTTGGGTTTTTCAGCTACTAAACACATGATTTCCCATTTTTGGGTTAGGGCCACCACTTTTCACTCTGTAGGTATACAAAATTAACCCAATATAATGGTTTTCATGTAAGAAACCCTCAAAATAGCAAACGGGTCAAACGATGGTATACCTGAGTATAGTTCAGGAATTATGAATTGGCCGTCTGAAATCTTCTCAAAGATCTTTTTGTTAATACCAAACAAAAGGTAATCGTAAAACTGCCCTCGTTCTTCAAACAGCACATTGGGTTGAAAGGTTAAGGTTAAGGTTAGGTCCGGTACGCAGAAAACAAGATCGCGAAGTAGATAACAGATGGCCAAATCATATTTCCTGAAGTAATCGAGTGATCTTTAAGGCCGCATGCACGTAAAGGGCATCGGGTAAATTTGTTTGAAGAATATTGTTATTTTTTTTTTCAGCGGCCACGGATGATTTTTACATAGTTATTTAGAGGACCTATAAATACACATATATATATATATATATATATATAATTTATGGCGGTAAATAATATCGGAGCGGAGATTTTAAAGATTTAAGTATTCAGTTTTTAGTACAAAAGTACGCCCAAGTATGAATATTTAAATATCTCGGCTCCGATGCACTTTAGAGTATTACATTACATAACAAAATATGTTTATTTTTAATAACTCTATCATAATTTACCACTTTTATGAATGGCCGCTCACCTTGAAAATGTATGAATTTTACAAATTACAACACTTTTACCCAAACCCCTTTAACCCTAGGCTAACCCTAGGTTAAATTATTAAAGAATGTCGGATTCATAACAGAACTGTCATTTTAATTAACCTGTCTACCTCGGGTTAACCCAGGATTAAAATTTACGTGCAAGTGGGCCTAAGAGTAGTTGTGAAGCCCACACATGCTCTAAACAAAACGACTTTACTTTTCAACAGATATCTAAATTACCCCGGATATGAGGGACCCCTACTATCAGAGCAGATATCCTCAGCTTCTCAATCAATTATCACCAAATCTAGCTTAGAACCACTGCCGTTAATCTAGCTCTTTATTTAAACAAACTAAATTAAAATCAGTTCATCCATTTGGGATCTATGACGCCAAAGGCAGATTTACAGATACAATTAACCTAAACTAACAAAACATGTTTCTGGGGAGCACCTTAAAATTACGAATTACTTTTTTCCGAATATTCATTTGTCCGAATTTTCATTTTTCCGAAAGCTATGTTACGCTGGAGCTATTTTAGATTAAATGCATAATTTATTGTCATACGCAGGTTAGGTTAGGTTTGATTTATAAGCGATAGCAAAAAGTTAAGTCTTCTTTCAAAAAATTGCCTTCGGAATTATGAAAATTCGGAATTTTGATCAATTCGGAATTATGACTCTTCGGAATTATGTATGTTTCTGACATCATTGGAATTTGTTCCAGTAAACAGTAAATTTTTAAGGAAATTGAGTGTCTGTATGTATGTATCACAATCTGTAAAACACGACGGTCAGTTATTTGAATTTTGTAAATCATTGCAGGTTTGCGGTTCTGTTTATCCTTTAAAAAGCATTTCTTTCCTTGTCACGCATAACGAAATATCAGTTTCTTGTTTATCAGTAATAAATAATTACTATAAATATATCAGTTATCCCATGGTTTATCCAGGAAAATACATTTATCCTGATCATTATCACTATCTTCTATCACGTCTAATTAATCTATTTTTTCCTTAGAAAATAGTATATAAGCAGACAGATCTGCTAACAGTTAACTAGTAACATACAGTTACTAATCACTTTAGTTTTACCTAAGTCTATTTTGCATAATTCAAACTTCTCTATCAATGTGCCTCTTCTGTAGTATCAGTCAAATATTCTCCTGTTTTAGAATCGGCATCGGCGGAACCTTAGTGAAATGGGTCATCATTTTGGCGAATGTCCTTTTTTCGGTAAGTTTTGATTATATTCTTAAAAATAAGGGTCAAATGTTAGTCAGTTTCTCATATTTTACGCAACAACTTTACTTGACTCTCCAGAAAAAATATTGTTTAAATATACTCGTTATCATGTTTAAGCTGAAGATACTGTGAAAATAGAAAAGTTTTCTCTGCGGGCTCCTAAGCCCGTATATATCTATCTTAAATAGCTAAAGCATCAGACTATGTTCTTTTCAGTTGACAATGTAGTTGCGTCTGGTCTATAGATGTTTCGTGGGAGATGCCTCTATTTACATTAGCACGGGCTATAATCGCCTTATATTGAAATTAAAGTTTACCACGATGCCTAAAGTGCCATATATCACATTTTTCCTGTTATCAAACATTAAACCTTTCCTTTCTTTCCTTCAGTTGTTGGGCCTCGTATTCATTGTCCTGGGGGCCCTCTGCCTCTTCATCGAGAAGCTGCTGTCCTGGTTGCCGTGGAGCGTGAACATGTTCGCCATCCCACTCATCGCCACCGGCTGTGCCATCTACGTGGTCACCACCTGCGGCTGCTGCGGCGCTTGGAAAGAGTGGCGCTGCCTCATCGCTATGGTGAGACAATTATTCTTCCAGAAGTAAACCCAGTCCCGAACAGAACAACCAAGACAACGATGATCATACTTATACTCATAGTTTTGTTTTAAAAACCTACCCACTTATCGAAATACTATATGCTGGGGATACAATTTGGTACTCGTATAATGAAGATGACTACGGCCTTGTGATGATCACCAGTCAAGCCACTACCAGACATAACCTTAGGCCGAGATTCTAGGCGGTAAAAACCATATCGTCTTTGACCTGTTATCGTCTTGTAAACGTTTTGATAGCTCTTATTTGCTTGACAGTAATGGCGGCCGAGGTAAAAACTATACCATAACAGATGGGCGATGATATGTTTTTACCGCCTAGGTAGAATAGCCCTGATCAATTACACTCTCAACAAACGATTGTAAAACATTGCCTTAAGAATATTTCAATTTAAAGCGTACAGTAGGTTGCGTTTACTAATGACTTATAACATGGACCGATTTTCATTTGTATACTAAGTCTGTTTGAGGTTTTGATATTATATCAGTGTTTTCACAAATATCTTTACCATCTAGGTACATCCTCATCCACAGTATGCATGAGTTTGTTTATGATCTGATATTAAATAAGCACGGGGGTTTACATGAGTATTACTTATATCAAGATGCAAAATTACTGCAAGTATCTTATTACTTGATATTTACTTTGACATGACTTGAAACGGGCAAGTCGTTTAAATCAGAGGCCCTACTTTGAAAGTCGAGTTCGAAGCTTGAAGTGACGTTAACTTCGAAGTTCGATTCGACCGTTTCTAAGTTTTGGTAGTAACACGGTATTTAATGGGTTCCAGTACACGTTAATAATGTTCGCGCTGGTGGTAGCCCAAGTTTATCTGATGGTGGTGACGTGGGGCAAGATGGACCAGGTAGAGAACATCACCGGGACCTGGGTGCGCAAGGTGTTCAACAAGCCGCAGACCAGAGAAGCCTTCCACCTTCTGGAAGCTACGGTAAATATCTGATATTTGTGATGATGACGACTAAACCCTTCGTTTGGTTTGGAGATGAAATCTGTTTGCATTTTTCGGAGTTCCAGCTAGCCTGCTAGCCTATACAGGATACAGCTCGGCACAATCGGTTGCCAATGCAACCTTGAGTATGTACTAAGATGGTCCACTTCAAAGCGGAGATACTCCTTTATTTAAATACAATATGGAGGATTCTTCCCGCCTCAATGAGTTCTCGGGTGACCTGGAGCGAATTTCGCTAA
Source organism: Acleris literana (assembly GCA_946894065.1). Taxonomy (NCBI): domain Eukaryota; kingdom Metazoa; phylum Arthropoda; class Insecta; order Lepidoptera; family Tortricidae; genus Acleris; species Acleris literana. Next base: position 906,600 of record OX335683.1, on the reverse strand, counting down.
AGGCCTTTAATAAAGAATCAAACCAGTTTGCAAGAAGCGACGGCATTTTGGCCAATATATGTTACTACTACTATTTAAGTAGTTTAAATAAAAATTTAGGGTAGGTTTATATTATATTATAGGATGTAATCATTAAACCAAATCATGTTCAAGATGGCGTGTTGCGGAGCAGATGGAAAGCAGTCTTACGAAGACCTAAAGCTAAAGTTGCCAGCCTCCTGCTGCGAGAACCCATACCAGCTCGAAGACAGCGAAGCTTACGCCTGCCGCTCCGGAGATGCATTCAAGGGTTGTGTGGAGCAGGTCCCACCTTACTTGCAGAAGCTCGCCAACTTTGCCGGGTCTGCCATCTACTACGTGATCGGTGTTGAGGTAGGCATCCAAGCATGGTCAATGTAACCTTCCTCACAGCGTTTTTTTATTTGCCGAAGACGCACGTTAACTCGAATAAGGGCGGCGGGAATAAAAGCGTGCAAATGAATTAGTAACGGCGACACGCGGCGTGCTTTATATTATAAATCTCTATGCATTTGTTTGTTGCGGCTTGTCACTCGTCTCAGTAGTCAGACATAATGGAAGTGTGGTTAAGGCGGAGTCGATAAGGATTTTGTACAATGTACTGTCGGCCAAATCTGACCATTCGTTTGTAAACTTTGACCACCAAATTTTTTGTTATAGTCATTAACCAATGTGTGCTATTGTTTACTTAATTAATCAATGTGTTCTCTTTCAGTTACTCGCTGTAGTGGCCGGGTCCTACCTGTTCCGATCTCTTTCACCAGACTAAATAACAGTAACCAATTAGTGGACAGGTTTGAAAATATTGTCTCTGTTACAAAATATATAAACCTAACCACTTACTAATTGTTATGTTTGAATGAGATCAATGCAATAAAAAAATTGATTATGCATACCAAAGAGTATTATTTGTTTATGTTTTTCTTGTATGATGCATCTACATACATATAACTTGGTTCGTTGTCCGCATTTAGGTAAATAATACTTTGTCAGTGCTCAGTGATATTGTTATGGTCGCAGGAATTTGGCTACAGTACTCTAAAAGTGTTTAGGGTTCCGTAACTAAATGGCACAACCTGCACTTTCTTCAAAAACGGATTTGATAGAAACGCCTTGAAATAAACTGTAGCATTTTTTATTTTGTACAAATTGGTGCACTTAATGATAAGGAGAAGACTCGAGGTGGTGGTAGTATCTGACGACGTAATCCTTAATCCATAATATCCTAAATGCGAAAGCGATAAATGTCTCTCCATCTGTTTCTAATCGACATTGACATTAGCATTCACAGCTAAATCACTTAATCCAATTGGATATAGTATGAAATAGGAGTAGGAACCCCTCTTTAAAAAATGGGGATTTTTTGTCATCCCAGTTTTTTTACAATTTGTAAGAGAATAACGATAAACGAGTTTTACGTGAATGAAGAAGTGGGTGGGTGTTCCAATCGAGGACCAAAGGTCCATCAGTGCTTGTACGGGAGTCCATCTTAGTGATAAGGCCCTTGGAGTGGGGGACAGGAATTTAAGTACCTTCGACACTGAACTGAAGGATGACCGGGGGCCTAGTCAAGACACATAACGATAAATTAGTGATTTTTGATAATCGACAGAATGTCTAGGATTGACGTACAGTGCAACCATTTTCCTAATAGCAATCGGCAATCTTCGTTTTTCTATGACACACGAGTGACAAATATACTGTCAGTTGCGAGTGCAAGCGTGATAGCGATAGCCAGCCGAAAGCTATTTAGAAGCTACTGTAATACTGTAACTAAACATGAATTATCGCGTCGACCGCTTATGAACTCCATACATTTCGAGGCGATAACGTTAGCAGTACCCTTACCAAGAGTTACAATTACCGTACTCACTCATCATCATCATCATCATGTCAGCCGAAAGACGTCCACTGCTGGTCATAGGCCTCCCCCAAGGCTCTCCACTCAGACCGTTCTTGTGCTTTTCGCATCCACCGTACTCACTAGCGAATCGAATACTCTGTCCCTCACAGTATTCTTATAGAGCGCGAGGGACAGAGCAAACGACTCGCTACGGTAATTGTAACTCATGGTAAGGGTACAGTGCTTGGTTGGACCTTAGCTGCTCTGCCCTGTTAATCCAATACGCAGTATCTCAGATATAGTAGACCGAGGCGAATCGGATCAATGGGTGAATCGGATCAAAATAAGAAATCCGTATTTCTTATAAGTATTTCTTATCCGTATTTCTTAGACGACTGGCATCTTACGACCCCCTCTCGCCCCGCACCTTCCGCAATCGGTAGTATTTGGCAGTATTACGTTTCACCCGTTTGATCCGATTCACCCATTGATCCGATTCTGCTCGGTCTACCCTATTACTCCTGTAGCAATATCAACCTTATTACTATCAGAAGAGAACTAAAACTGCTTTGGTTATCAAATTTGGGATACTGCTTAGTAGGGCAGAGCTAGGCGTACAGAACATAGATCGAGAGCGGAGGCCGTTATCGGTTTGAGCATGGTTAGGGCGAAGATGATCGCCAGTAGGTTCACTCGTTGCTCTTAGACTGTAAAGTTAACACTGTTTCATGAGTTTTATGAGCAGCTTTAAGCAGCATTAAAAAGTCTTACAGCACCCTCCGCGTTCAGTACGCCTACTCAAGATGCAAACTATGCAAATTTTCTGTTTTCTATCGACTAGAAACACATGAGTTGAAATTAACGGCCAACGCGATCCGATCGTCAATTTACGTCAATCTTATACATTTTTTCGATTTTCGAAAATCAGTAACTTAGCGTTATGCATGTTAAGTAGGCCCCCTGGACGTTATGCGTCTGCGCAGCTCTGCAGTGCCTCAGGCATGTTCGCGAAAACGCGCGTGGACTGTATTGATATGACCATTTATTGTTTGAGTGTTTCTTACATACAAACTATTATTTACTGTTATTATTATTGAGTCATAAATTACGTCAGTTGTCAATAAAGATAATTGAACTATCTAAAGGGAATTCCACAAACAATAATCAAACAAACGAAAACTTCCATCATTACTACACGCTTATCAATAAATATTGACTTGGAATTTTTATTACTAAGTCATGTTTTGATAAATATCCTCACAAATTACCTATTATCTGCGTGCTGTCAAGATAAAAAATACAAAAATAGCTAAATTTCCTGCGACTCCGTCCGCGTAGAAGACTTATCCCTTTTCCCGCGGGAAATGCACTTTTTTTCAGCATAGGAAATGGACTAAATTAATCTCACACTTTGTGTCTCTGCAAAAAAACCGTTGCTTAGTTGCTGCGTCAAAGAAGAACATACCAACATACTTCTTGATTTATAACATTAGTAAGGATTTTAATTTCCCTTAAGTACGTTATTTTATACGTCAATTATAACAACACTGCACAGGATTCAACAGAAGACTAAAAAATGAGAAAAAATTGGTTACATTGATCATGACAAATTCCTATGATTCATTTCATCAAATGATCATGATTGTATAAATGCTTGACAGTCATCGCAAATTATTAACAACACTTATAAGTTTATGAATCATTGCCTATAGCGTCCGTACTGATAACTTATCAGATAACAAGAGTTTATTGGAAGAGTTTCGTTTTGGAAATTCCAACTCTACTTCATACAATTCTAACACTCACTGGCGGACAATGATGAGCCTAAGGCACTTGTCGACGATGAGTGGGAAGCGAGTAGACCCAACGATCAACTATTAATATACGTGTCTCTTTTATTGACACGGGATCTTTTTTTTTCGACAATATTGAGGAAAGAGTTCTCACTGGCTGTGTGAACAGCCAGCGATCAACTGTTAATATATGTGTCTCTTTTATTGACACAGGATCTAAATCTTTTGTTCGTTTCTTGAGCGAGAAAACAGTCAACAGCTAATCGCTTTCTCGCCGGCAGTGGGACAAGCGTCGAAAGCTAGGTCCAGAACCATGAAAGTTTGCGCAGGAGTTCATTATACATTTAACGGAGGTGAGCACTAAGAAATGATCTTTAAAAAGTGTTTCCTCCGGAAAGCTCTCCTTTTTCAAAAAGCTTAGATAGGGGATCAAAGGTTATTTATTTATGTAACACCCGGTGGGAATTCGCATCGATGACACCGCCAGTCGAATACTTATAGATTGGTCTAACTTCTGCCTGCATCTCCGTCTGCGCTAAATGTTTCTTCAAAAAGTGCCGTCTTTCCTAGAAGTCTTACATGCCAAATATAAATTATGTCATTCTCACGATCACAACATACTTATACTTAGAAATACTAGCTAGTTATGATACCTTACCTCTATTGTCTCCCAGGGTAAAAAATGAATCCAGAATACACTGAAAAAAATAATCGGTCGCTTTTAACAAGATTGTGATTTTTGTGCATAAGCGTCTTGATCCCATACGAGCCTAACAAGACGATAGATATATCAACTAAGACGTTAGTTGAATCACTAAAGAAATTGCTGTTTGTTACTATCAGTTTTGGTTTATATAACTAATATCTTAACTATTGTATTCATTTTATGTCAACTAAGTGAAAATCTCTCTTTGTTGGCTCTCATTTTTTTGAGTGTAGTACATAATTCAAAATTCAAAATTCAAAATATTTATTCAGCAAATAGGCCACATGAGGGCTCTTTTACACGTCGGTAATATAGAGTGAATCTACCAGCGCTTCGGACAAGACCATCATTGCGGAGAAGAAGCGCCGCAAGAAACTCCAGCAGAAGGTCATTTTTTCAATCATAAAACATACAACAAGAATACTTAAAAGTAAATTACATTAAGTAATAATAAGGTAATAAAGTAATAAATATAAAATATCATACCTATGAAAGTTTTCGACGATGTTTCGATGTTTGGATGATTGTATTTAAAGATCCATTAGGTACAACTGTTTTTTCTCAAACATGCTCGGAAATAACGGTTTTCCTATTGAAACACATGGACGAAAAATGCCTCTTTTTACTCCTAGGAGTAGAAAAACCATATGAAAACACTTTCCGTCCATGTCCATTGTTTTTTCAAAAGTGCTCTGTACTACTTGTGTTAAGCAAATGAAGATACCTATCATCCACAAACAAAATACAGGTTCGTATGCCTTGCGAAGGTTATTATATTAATGTAGAAAGAAATCATCAAAGGCCCTAGAACGCTTCCCTGAGATACCCCAAATTCACATTTATTACTAAATAATAATTATTTATGAATAATACGTTCCCTCTTCTTTGGTTTTTTTTCTGTATATTTAAACTCTGATTAAAACCATTTTCTAACTAATGGCCTGTTGTTTGATCGGTAGTTAAACTAACTAATGGTCAAAAAACGTTACTAATGGTTAAAATCTCAAGGAAATGTGTAAAATTTTCCATTCTTTTTCGAATTTTAACAATTAGTTAGTTTAACTACTGATCAAACAACAGCGCCTAATGGCCTGTTGTTTGATCGGTAGTTAAACTAACTAATGGACATAAAATGTTACTAATGGTTAAAATCTCAAGGAAATGTGTCAAATTTTCCATTCCTTTTTCGAATTTTAACAATTAGTTAGTTTAACTACTGATCTAACAACAGCTCCTAAGTGCTTAGTGCATTGGGGTAATTACGACATAAATTTTGACGAGTTGAGTAAACGACAGCATTTCAGTCACACAATCATATTATTTTTAAATTGTACTGCCTATATTTTCGTATCTCTAGAAAATTGATGAATAGACTTATACCTAATTAGTGGACATTACATACAAAAATACGTTATTGTTTCTTTTTTATGCATATTTATTGTTATGTCTCACTTTTTGTACATTTGGGGGAAATACGAAATATGCCCGGGTAATTCCGAAACTGTTGAAAAGTAGATCTTACTACTCATAGACTGATGGTTTATAGAGTGTTGGGGTTATTGCGAATCACCCAAAAAGGCGCAAAAATCACTTGTCTGTCGAGACGGCACGTTGTTTACACACTTACGCTAGCAGCGACGAACGGCGACTGGAGCGTCAAAGCCGATAACAATGGCGTCTAAAGTAATGCTGCCAGTAAGAAAATATCGCGGCGTTTGATAGTTTTTATAAACTTTCGGAATATACCCAATTTCGCAATTACCCCAATGCACCCTACTGCATTATTTTAGATAATTTTTTTACTAACCTAAACGAGCTTATCAGAGAAGTGTGGGCTTGTATTTCAGGGAAATGATATATTTATGTTTATATTTTCACACGTAAACATTATGGTGTTATAGATATCTCAGATAAGGCTAGTTAGTTTCCTTTATCTGATAAATACGTTCATTTTGAATTCGCGGCCAGTATTGCTGAGTAATAGCAGAGAAAAGGGCCTATTGTTTTGCAATTTTTTTATTAATTAAATCAATCAAAATGTGTTGTTGTGCGGCGTTTTTAGTGAAATATATTTTGTTCTTTGTGAACTTTGTGATTAGCGTAAGTGTTTAAACCTTATGCCTTGTTTCCCTACTAACATGTAGGTACATGAACGCGTATCCCGCTGAATGAATACCAATAGACCGAAGAAAGAATGAAGTCTCATTAAATTATTAGTGGACAGGATTAATCAAAATTATTTATTTATTTATTCAAATAATTGCACTACATATAATTATGTACCTTGTCAGGCATTGCAACTTAGAGGATAGGAGACAGGTATATAAATTGGTATACATTAAAAATACATGATGAGATTTCTAATCTTTGAAATATTTATCGACTGTTTATAATGACTTGTTTGTAAGAAGACGTTGGCTTCTGCAGAATTTTCTTATATGACTGAATTTTTTTATTACTTCAGGTAATTTACTATAATTTTTTATTGACATACGAGTAGGATAGGGCTTTGCTGAGTAAATATTGAGTTTTCGAACCGTAACATTACCTATTATTACAAATTTCAAATATGGAATTTCTATTCGAACACTTCACTACATGCAAGAAGGGCATTCCTTAAGTTTTTTTCCTATACTACGTAATTTATAAAAGTTATTGTTAAAGGCAAAATTTTCAACCTACATCTTCTCCACATAAGTATTATTTATAAACAAAATCGCTTCCCGCCGTCTGTCTCTCTGCATGTACGCTTAGATTTTTCAAACAACGTAAAGGATTTAGTGCAGTTTTCAATAGAGTGATTTAAGATTAAGGTTTTTATGTATAATTAATTCTGGTTTATGTACGGGGGCGTTACACAAAACTCATCTATGAAAAGGGACCTTATTGTTGATGGCGCTCCCGCCATTATTAAAGATTCTCCGATGTAAATATAACGTCGCGTGACGCAGTGCGGCGTAAGCGCCATCGACAATAAGGTCTCTTTGCATAGATAATACCACATATAAGCCGAAGCAAAGCGACGGCAGCTCGCTAGTTACATAGTATCAAGTATAAAACATTGCAGACCTTGACATCAATACAAAATAGTTACTTTAATGAATTACCACTAAGTTCGGGCAAACCTTAAACTTCGTCGTGATTAGATTTCTACGTTTGCTTTAGATTAGGATGCATTCGAAAAAAAAACAAAATGAAGGTAAAGTTATCCGAGACATGACGCATAATTCTGCGAGTGACAATAAAATTGTGATACAACATGTAGGAATTCGAAAAGTATTTGAAGAAATAGACCTTACAAATCCGCTTTAGTTACTTACCTGATTGATTAAATTTACCTCAATACAGTCATCCATATAATCAAATGAAGTTGTATAAAAAACTGGCACAAAATTAACAAGACTTGTATCTTAAGATTGCCTATTTATTCGAACAAAAAAGTAATTCTTGAGAGTATTTTTTCATGCGTACCCCATATCTCCCTTCATCATTGCAAACTCTAACCTCTATAATAGAATAAGACAATTGCAGTTAACATTTAAGTAATATTTTAATCCCGAAACGGGCATGCGTTAAATAATTCTCAACAATTGCTGTAGATACATCTTAAAGTGATCCAGATAGTATGCAATCTAATAGCTAACAGCAATCAGAAATCACTGCTTGTCCTTACTTCCTGATCCCTATTAGAAATATCCTTGACTATAGTAGAACTTTGCCAAACAACTTCGGGCAGACCGACGAAATAATCTAGGGACAGGCTTGTGTAGTAGAGTAGAAACAAAACCGCGTGACATTGCGTACCACGCACGGGCAGGCGCCTTGCCTCCTTGCAATGGGTAGGTAATGTAACTAAAAGAGTTTCAAGGTATTTTTTTTACCTCAAATGTTTTCAGATTGCCTTACTTTCACCTGACGATTTAACATGTATTTTGTCACATTTACATTATTCTTCAGCGTAACAAATCAATCAAATGCGAAACTAAGTACCTATTCTGACAAAACAACCAAGTTAGTGTGGCATTTCAGGTGCCTTATACATAACGGCTTCCATATATGAGAAGCTCAATATTTCTTAAATTCTGTCAAACTTGTTTGTCTATGCCCTCGGAGTCCATCTCCATGTTTTAACAAACCCATGTCTTCCCCAGCTTGCAGGATTGGCCCTCCTCGGCCTCGGCGTAGCCTTCTTGTTGAACTTCGGTGAGCTACTCTCGGAGGTCAGCCTGAACGTCATCCCCATCATCGTCATCGTCCTCGGGTGCGTCATCTTCGCGATCTCCTTTTTCGGCTGCTGTGGCGCTATCACAGAATCCAGATGCTTACTTATTTCGGTGAGTGTTATAATTTTTAATTTTTTAATGTTTTGTTTTGGGTTATAGAGTAACCTATTGATGTTTCGAAAAACTTCTATCCGCTGTTTCATTTGTCCGAAATTTACTATCGTACGATTTTTTTTTCTGAACCCAGTAACTTTTCAAAATGTTGAAAGATATACCTACAGAACCTATAGGTTAGGTTGGGCTAGTTTTCTAACAATGAAAGAACGGTTTCAGAGAAAAGTGATTTTCGGACAAATGAACGAAACAGCGGACATAAGTTTTTCGAAGTTAAGATAGGGAACCGAGAAAAGTTCTAAGACGTTCTAAGTCATGTAGTGAGTTAACGTGAGTTGATTGAATAATAGATGATGGATGATATGACCATCATTTACTTGACAGTAGGAGTTTTGTCATCATAATGGTATATATAGGAACCAAATAGGCTCAAACAAATCGGAATGGAGTGATTTGTTAAAGGAGCCACGGGAACGCTATATAAACGAAACGTAGTCCAATATAGAAACACATGAAAATGTCTAAACTTTATAGATGAAGTAAAGTGTCTTAACTTAACGTTTTCTTCAGCTGAATACAAAATACATGGTTTAATTGTTTCTTTCCACGAAGTCGATAGTTCGTCGTTTCAATTAGTTATCAATCTACAAGCAATTGAAGTTGATGACGTTGTTACAACGAGTGATACCGTGGCGTTATAAACGGCTTCTAACAATAGAACTGATATAGGTACCACTTATAGATAACGATATTGATCGCCATCGTATTGGTTTAATATGAATAATTGTAATTTCCAATACGTACGCATCTTTTACCTGGAACTAATAATGTTGAAAATATTATAATTTTGAGTAAAAACTTAGTGGCTCATTTCATCTAGTGTCAGAATTATCATGAATACCTAGCCAGCGAGTGAGTGGCAGGTACTCCAAACCGCTAATTTCGAAACTTCACGGGGCTAAGACAAGATGCATAACACTACCGTAAACCATTTTTGAAAATCGACAAAATGAGTAGGATTGACGTATGCTGACGATCTACTACCTACGCGTCGGATGCTTTTGTCTTTTGAGTTTATTATTAGTCTTACCTAGGTTGTTATTTCTTTCTCCTCCAGTACGCAATCTGCATGGCAGTGCTGGCTGGCGCCAAGATCTACTTGGCTGTTCTGTATTATCGCTCGGTGGACCAGCTCTTGAATACCCTGGAGGACTGGATGCGAGGCGCCTTCGAAAACCAAAACCTGAATGAGGTTTTCCACCTGCTCGAACTTGCTGTAAGTATCATAACCTTCGTTTTGTTGGAAGCTTAATGTTGTTGCTTTTGTGATTAAGCACTCGTCATCGGCATATGTTAGTCGATTGTTAGGGTAACCTATTGCAAGTCTCAAATTTCGTTTCCGAATCGTTTAATTTGCCTAATGTTCAAAAGTCTAAATTAGTGCTTTTCTGAAACCGTTACCTTTTTAGGAATTTTATTAATATCACCTATAGAACTAAGTTACGAGTTTGTCTATTTTACAGCAATCCCAATAAAGTTTACGGTTTCAGAAAATCTTATGAAAATGTTGCTACCGAAATTTCGGATTTGAAATATCTTGGAAACTCTTAGACATACTCGTAGGAATAAGTTTTAATAATCAAGTACGAGTACATAGCCCTTAAGACCGATAAGTAAGAAAAATAATTAAGCCGGAAAAATATAGGTATTATTTCCAAATAAAATTGTAATTGCGTTCCACTGGTAAAACCCCTTTCGCCATCCCCGGTCACTTTAATCAAACTTGATTGAAGTGGCTTTTAATACAAAACCTCATCGCAACAGGGCTCTAAGGATGGTGGTACGCACATACACTCTCTTGAGGTACAGGTACCAAAATCCGTTCATGTTCCGACGTAGAAAATTGTCGAAATGACAGGCCTCATCGACAACCACCGACTCACAACCCTTCTTGAATTGCCAGTGTTTGTGGATGCTTTCATGAGATACCATGCACCCTTTGCATACGGAACCCTAAAAACAATCAAAACCTAAGTGATGTGGTCTAAGTTATCATCGGGCTAGGAAGGTCCTGCTGGGGGTGGTACACAAGTAATATAACTTAGACATTACGTAATGTTGCGTATTTTCAGTTCAAATGCTGTGGCGTCGACGGGTCTGACTCCTACGACGAGTCGTACCCCGCCCTGCCCCCCACTTGCTGCGCCTCTCCCATCCTGACGGAGGGCGTGCAGAGCTGCGCACGCGACGACGCGTACTCCGGCTGCGTCAGCGTCATCAACGATTACTTCAGCGTCTTCGGGAACGCGATAGGGGGCGTGCTGATCGCTGTCATCGTTGTTGAGGTAAGAACTGAAGATTTTTTTGGGTCAAATTCCAATTCAAATTCAAATAATTTATTGCGTGTCACATTACGTTACAACAGGTGGAACTATAACTATATTGCATAGCCTAAAATCATTTGCATGAAACTCACTTAAAGTATAATTTCAATGTTCTAAAATCACATACTGTAATCTTACTCAGTTAGCCTAGTTGGTGGTGAACCTGCCTAGGAAGCTAGCGGTCCTGGGTTCGATTCCCGGTCAGGGAAAATATTTGTGTGATGAACGTGAGTATTTGTTTCTGAGTCACAAGTGTATTTATATATAATCATATATATGTATATAATTAGGTATTTATTTATCTACGTATGTTTATCGTTGCCTTGTACTCATATTACGAACATAGAGCTAGAGTTTGGGACTAGGTCGATTTGTGCGAGATTGTCCCCCGGATATTTATTTATTTATTTCATATAGCAATAATGCCATATAATTTAAAAATCGGAATTTATAGTATACATATAATCGGAATTTATATCTTTACATAGTATAAAATGAAGTCGCTCCCGCTGTCTGTTCGCTTAGATCTTTAAAACTACTCAACGGATTTTAATGCAGTTTTCAGCAACAGATAGAGTGATTCAAGAGGAAGGTTGTTATGTATAATGAATACTGGTTAATCGGTTGTTACAGAAAACTCACATAAACCGAAGCGAAGCGAGGGCGGGTCGTTAGTTTGATATTAACTCCACTTTTTATAATATTACATTTGCGTAGACGCGAAATTGACTACAATTTTAAGGCACAACTCGGAGCCGAAAGTTTAAAGCAAGTTTGCTGAGTTACTTAAGGATTGGATCCCTGCGGATCGCAGTGGACTTGCCACTTAGTGGCGTCATTATAACTGTTGTGTGTCACAGGAAATAATCACGTATATCACGGCATTGACACCCGGACAGTGTTTATGAGACTGTAATGGACACTCTTCCAAGTTGAAATGTCGTCTGTTTACTGTTTAAGTGAAATTTCGTATTTAAACTTGAAGTGTTCAATAAGTGCGCGGAATTGAAATAACGACATGATTTATTAAGTTTGCAAGTTACAATTAGTTATATTGAGTTCTCTGTCTTTATTTATTATTGACCAAACATCCAGGGCCTCTATTCTGCACGACACGGTAAAACCATATGAGTATACGAATACGAAAAATTGGTATACGAATTTAAAACTTAGTTTGTTTGAATTAAGTTTTAGATTCGTATACCAAATTTCAAGGACATATTGGAGTTTGATATTTATCAAATCATAATATGGTGTTATACATGTAATCGTATTGTCAACGTTACAATAGCTCTTATTTACTTGACAGTAATTCTGCCCTCCTAAGTCATTACGCAGTTTCTCAAATTGAATAACCAAAGCAGTTTTAACTCTATTGTATTAGTAATAAGGTCGATATTGCTACAGGACTTTTATTTGAGGTACGGCGTATTGGTTTGGGAAGGCAGAATGGCGGTCGAGTTAATATGAAAACCATTACACGTCAGAAGCAATATTGTTTTACGCAGTAGAATATAGCCCCTGGGAGACTGCACCTCAATGGGGTCCTAGTGAATAACTTTAACAAAAAGCAAGCTTTCAAAACCCGACTGTTGCTAACCAACTTTAAATCGTTATAAATCGTAAATGATCATTCAAAAAGTTTAAAAAAACAAAAACCCGCCTTCAAAAAGCAAAAAATAACTTCTTTAAAATGGTAGGTAACTAGGTCAGTCCAACTGAAGTTTGCTTTTGGTTAAAATATTGTTGGACGCCGACTTCAGTTGGACTGACCTATTTACCTACCATTTTAAAGAAGTTATTTTTTGCTTTTTGAAGGCGGGTTTTTGTTTTTTTAAACTTTTATTTTATTTTATACTTTTTAGTGATCATAATTAAGCTGTTTTTCTCCCACTTCTAAATTAATAAGAAACAATAGAACATTTCAATTTCGCCGCAAGCAACGCCGTGGGAAAGTCATAGTCATATATTTAAACCTAAATATGCTTCGTCATAGTCGCTCAACTATCTTAATCGAAATATCTTGTCGCCACCCTCGAAATATATACCGTTTAGGAGTTCCGGTGGCCATCTGTGGTCTTCATCATCAGTTCCACTTCACCAAATAGTGCTTTCCAAGACCAAATATACGAGTTACAATGAAAAATACCAAAATCGCTATAGGTGTGCCTATAAATTTTGAAGAGTTCCGTCGATTCCTCATGGATTCCACCATCAGATCCTGACGTGGTGACAATGGGACCAACTAGAAAATATACCCATTCGAACAACGAAAAAATTTTTCAAATCGGTCCTGTGGTCTTCGAATAATCGGGGAACATACATTAAAAAAAAAAACCCGACGAATTGAGAACCTCCTCCTTTTTTTGAAGTCGGTTAAAAATCAAAAATGATGAAAGAAACCTAAAGATGATTTTTAAATCCCTATCCAATGATACCCCATTTGTCATACTTGGTCGACTTTTTTGTTTTTGAATTTGCACAATATGGCGTCTGGTTGCCGCCTTATTGAATTTTGATTACTGTAATATATTCAGTGACACTCACCAGATTAAGACAAATCGATTGACATAAGAATCATCAAGTTCGGACAACGGGTTTAGTTTTTATAGTGACACAAAGGAACAAACATACATATATAGGCTGTGAAACACATTACCCTCCTCCTTCGGCAGTCGGGTAAAAAGGGTATAAGTCGACTTAACTCGTACTAAAAAAGGGAATATACATAAACGGAGTATACTAGACTTAAACCCTTTTTCACTAGGATCCCAGTTTTACGATGGTCTTGTCCAAGTGCTAATAGATTCACTCTATTTTACCGACGAGTAAGGGAGCCCTGAGGGCTCAGACAAGATGCACTACGCTAACTAACGTTTCTATTCGATTCGTTTTTAAACCAATCGCGTCACTGGAAGATGACGTTTTACGAAAAGTCACGTGGTCTACCAGTGACGCGATTGGTTTAAAAACGAATCGAATAGAAACGTTAGTTAGCGTAGTGCATCTTGTCCGAGCCCTCTGATGAATTAATTATTTGCATTTGACGGTTGTATGCTGTCGAAGTCTTCGAAAAAAACTAATATATTTGTTTTTGTTTCAGTTGGTGGCTATGATATTTGCATCATTCCTGTCCAACTCTGTTAAAAGCAAAGGACGCAAGTATGCGTAAACTGGAAGCCATTGAGTTAATTGTAAGCCTATTCTTAATAAAATAATTATTATAAATTAAAAAAAGGATATATTTATAAACGTTGTCTTATTAACTTTTGAATAGTGACGGAGGTGGCTAGTGGTCGAACCAACAAACAAATGACAACAAATAGTAGATTGTACAACAAGAGCATAAAACGAGCCATTTTACCCGAGACGTGTATATACATATGTATAGCCGCGCTGATTTTGCAATGTTTTTATTAATAATGCTTGTTTTTAATAGTTTAAAATTTATTTTTTGTTAGATGCAACATAGAAGGCAAATAAATTAAAGTAAATGTATTCAAATAACAAGTTTATTTAATGCAGTCACCTCGTCTGTCTGGCTGTAGGGCTTAATTGTCTTAGTCTAGATGACGACAACACTTTATGCACTAGTGCATAAAATGCGATTTTATGCAGCCTATATCCAGCATAAAGAAGGACTTTACGAGTATGAGAAGTGAAAAACATATTTTAAGTCCGACTATTTCTGACTGAATATATTATTTTACTAAAATAATCCCCCTTGCAAAATAAACGAGCACTTTCAATTTCTTGAAGTACTTCAAACATATCGTAACTTAATGAAATTTTATACTACAGCATTAAACTAACATTATTTATATAAAATCATTATTTTCCGTCGTAAACAATACTTTCTTTATTTTGTAGCTTGAAATCTTATTTAGTTATAAGTAGTATATTTAAAGTACTTGAAAAATTCAAAAGTGCCCGTTTTTTTGCAAAGGGCTTTAGTTTTCAAAATTATGTAGGGTATCAAAAATCTGTGATTGATAAGGTAAGTAAATAATGGAAAGGAAAACTGCACCCATAGATCTACACAGGGTGCGATGATTTCACGTTAGAAAGTTTTCGGGAAAGTACTTTCGCTTGTGACACCAGTGACGTCTGCAGCAGCTGATAACACCGATAACACAGTGCTAATACGCTAATCTAATTATCAGTCAGTTTAGCGGCGATTCAAACAGAAACTCCGACAAATAGTAGGAGATCCGAATAGGAGACGATTTGCACCGGGCTGTTTATTCGATAAAAAGTATTTTATACCAAATTTAATATGCTAAGTAATATATGGCGAATAGGTAGGCTGAAAAATTTCAGTCCAGTATATAATTAACTAAAAATTTAAAAATTAACTTTGTTTTAAATATATACAATAGCTTGTTTAATGGATAAATTACATACCAATCGAAAGTATGAAGCCTATAGAATATGCAAACGTCAGTTTGACAATTTTTTTCCCGTCAAACTATGGGGTAGGCAGGTATAAACAGGTAAGTCGGTACTAGTAATTTGCACCAAACCTAACGTTTGCATATTCTATAGACTTTATACTTTCGATTAGTATCTAATTTGTCTATTAAAACATTTGCAATTTAAAAATAAAGTTCATTTTTAATTATTTTTTTAATGATATAAGTACTGGACTGACTTTTCAGCCTACCTATTCGCCACATATTATTTAGCGTATTAAATTTGATATAAAATACTTTTCATCGAATAAACAGCCCGGTCCAAATCTTCTCCTATTCGGATCTTAGACCAAAACACGAAAGTATTAAGACGAGACTTATTAATATAGCCATATAGTTTGGTATGGTGATAGCTTAAACCCTGGGGTAATACATACATATAGTACTTGTTATCCCAGAATATCGGACAGTTCCTGAGGGAATAGCGACAAACGACGATAGAATCGCCGGCAGCTGCTAGTTACACATAAATCTTCGTTCAAGCTAACGTTTTAGGTTTAAAAATAAAAGGAACTAGTGATGCGCGATTATGAATGATTAGACTAATTGAATAATCGAAGATTACTAACATAAATAATCGAGTTAGAAATTAGTACTATACTAATGTTGATAATCGATTATTGACTACTAATTAGTAACTAATGTCAATAATGGTCGTTGGCGCGGTTGACGCCATATTAATCCGTTTAGTACCGAACTTCGGTTCGACTCGGGAATCAACGTGCCGACTCGGGTTAGTGGTTCTCGTCACCCACGATTCTCAGAACTAGTATTATGACGGGTAATCGAATGATCTGCAAAGTGATTCGAATGAATCGAATGATATTAATAATCGACTAATCGATTTAGTATCATTCAAGGTCGCGCATCGCTAAAGGAACTGATGTGACAACATTCCTTTTTAACCGACTTCAAAAAAAGGAGGAGGTTCTCAATTCGTCGGGATATTTTTTTTTTTTTTTTTTATGTATGTTCCCCGATTACTTGAAGACCACTGGACCGATTTGAAAAATTTTTTCGTTGTTCGAATGGGTATACTTTCTAGTTGGTCCCATTGTCACCAAGTCAGGATCTGATGATGGGATCATGGAGAAATAAAGAGAACTCCTCAAATATTATAGGCACACCTATAGCGATTTTGGTATTTTTCACTGTAACTCATGCATTTGCTTTTGAAAAGTACTATATGGTGAAGTGGAACTGATGATGAAGACCACAGATGGCCACCGGAACTCCTTAACGGTACCTATTTCAAGGGTGGCGATAAGATATTTCGATAAAGGAAGTTGAGCGACTATGACGAAGCACATTTAGGTTTAAATATGACTATGACATTCCCGCGGCGTTGTCTGCGGCGAGCTTGAAATGTTTTATAGTTTCTTATTAATATTTAGAAGTGGAGCTACGTAACAGCATAAATGGGATCACTAAAAAGTATAAAATAAAATAAATGTTTAAAAAAACATAAAACCGCCTTCAAAAAGCAAAAAATAACTTCTTTAAAATGGTAGGTAAATAGGTCAGTCCAACTGAAGTCGGCGTCAAACAATATTTTAACCAAAAGCAGACTTCAGTTGGACTGACCTATTTACCTACCATTTTAAAGAAGTTATTTTTTGCTTTTTGAAGGCGGTTTTTTGTTTTTTTAATATTATTAGACCGTTATTAGATATCATACCGTTAGACATACGAGGGGTGATCCATAAGTTTTGAGAATCAGTAAGAACCATCTACATAATGATATTCTTTTAACATGGCACTAATGAAACTTAAATTAGAGAAAAAAATGTAAACATTATTCATTTGTTTTCCTGTGATAGCTAAACAAAAAACATCTGTATTAACAATTTTACAAGACGGCAAAAATAATAGTTAGTTTAGTAATAATTTGGAGCTGTGTGGAAAAAGTTCTGGTACACTTATAAAAAATATTGTCATTGAAAATGAAACCTTGATTTATCATTATAATTTAAAGGATAAATAAGTTATCATTGCAGTGGATTTTTTTGTCTCCAGCTCTGTCACCAAAATTTAGGGTGGTTTTTTCTGCCTTTTCCAGGATTATTGAGGCTTACAATTAAATGCTGCGACATTAGTTTTTAGCAATTGAGTTCAAATAATCTAGGAGAGTTATATAAAATTATTGTATCCTAATTACGGCAAAATAATAAAAATAAGCTGAAGAAAAAAAATTACGAATTTTCGGCAGGAATTGTGCTTGAGAGCCTTCTAATTGACAAGGGTGTTGCTCGTCGACCAAAGATCAGAACTGATAATCGCTCTCCCTGTTATTTAGCCCTAACTTTCGACTACTACTTCTCATTCACTAATGTTCAAAAACAACTACATAAAAATCACGAGCTGGTGATGACATAGTGAAGGTACAAAATTTTGACCTCCAAAAGTAAAATTATTTTTATAGTGGTAAAATAAAACAATTGTATGACGTTAATAAGTATTCGGAAATATAGAAAGTGTGCTCATTCCAATTAAAATATAACGATTTACATATCTCCCATTTTTAATACCGATTATCAAAACTTTTGGATCACCCCTCGTACTAGTGCCTCTATTCTAGGGGTTAAATCCAAATCGTTTTTGACCTTGTATTGTTTTTAACTCGGCCGCCATTCGCCATTACTGTCAAGTAAGTAAGAGCTATCAAAAAGTTGACAATACGGTAACAGGTCAAAGACGATAAATGGTTTTAAGGCATGGAATACCGGCCCAGTATCCATACTAATATTATAAATGTGAAAGTGTGTATGTTTGTCCGTCTTTCACGCTTCAACCACTGAACGGATCGAGATGAAACTTGGCACACATATTGGTTAGGTCCTGGAATAGGACATAGGATAGGTTTTATCCCTGAAAATTGGACAGTTCCCGAGGAAGCAGCGATAAACGACTACGTGGACGGAGTCGCGGGCGAAAACTAGTAGTATAATAAAAACCATGCTTCAAAAACCTGAGTGTGTTTTTTGATATGGTCATCGTTATATGTAATTATTTCGAATAAAACATTTATAGCCTGAGTCACTCCCACAACCAAGGCGTATGACTTCGTATCATATGTCAAAATCCATCAAGCCGTTTAGGCTGCAGAGCGTGCCAAAGAAATAGACATAAATACACTCGAAAAACATAACCCTCCTTCTGATGCAGTCGGGTAACAAATCGTGGATTGCGACTGTAATTATATATGAGTAAATTACTGAATTGTTTTTTATTAAACACTCCACACAGAAAGCATTATGTAAAAGAAATCATTGTTGAAACTAGTTCTCGAGGGGCTAAAAATCCTTTGTAGTAAGTACTTATAGTTTTTAACAAATTCGGTTTTCTAATAAAATACCAATTTTATCATTAATGTGAGCGTTTGGAATGATTGAATGTTCGGATGTTGTCTTTCAATTAAACATAAATCACATACACTTAAATAAATTTAGTATAGCGATAAACAACTTATATTTAAACAGAGCCGCATTTTAAAAGCTATTTAACAGTTTCATTCTCCCTGGCTTCCATACAAAACACACGATGTTCTTGACATAGGCAGCGAACAGGTTCAACAAACGTGGCTGCAGGAGTAGGAACGAGTGCAGATGGGTGACCCGCCGAGTAACGGGCCGCGACCGGCGCGCGCGCAGCCGCTGCAGCGCTGCCCTCCGTGATATCCTCTTAAGTAGGTATATTTATTAAAAAACGACATAAAATAAAACTAAAAAAAAGCTTACATAATACTAAAGATATACAGTTTGAATAAAACGAACGCCACATGGACGGCAACTAGGTACCTTAAATATTGGAAATAGCAAATTCTACGCAAAGGAGACTTACTTTTATTTATGAAAACAAATGGATTTTGAAAATTCGTTTGCCGTTATTGTTTAGTCATATTCGTCGAGTTCGATTCCCAGGGGTGTTATTCTCTCAAAAAACGGCGGTCGGTCGGACGGAGGAGCGAATCGAAGCGGCGAGTTTAAGTAGTCTCGTCCGAGCGAACAAAACACAATTTTTAGCGCGTGCATTGTCAATTAGGCAGCCTTATACGTTCGAGAAGTCATGCTGCCAAATTGAATACACGCGTTAGAATGTGTTTAGTTCACTCTGACGGGACTACTTAAACTCGCCCCTTGGACAATCACTCGTTCGTCCGTCCGTCCGTCGTTGTTGAGAGAATCACACCCCAGTTAAGGCAGACAAATTTTCAAAAATCCATAAATGCAGTTACGTGTGTTAAGTGTTTTTGTTTTTAAAAGTAAGTCTCCTTTGCGTAGAATTTGCTATTTCCAATATTTAAGGAAGTTGCCGTCCATGTGGTGTTCGTTTTTTCCACCCTGTATAAATAACCTTAAACATTAAATATAAGAATGGCCCCTGCGGCATTTTACCAAAGATGGTGGCAGCAATTGCTCGTTGAATGGCTCAACTTATTCGTTTAGCGAGGAATCTGCCAGCTCTTCGTTCTCCAGTGACGTCAATGAGGCTCTTTGACAATTACTTAAATAGGCTTAGAGCGCTAGCACTCCACGGACCAAGGGTCTCGACACGAAAATTATATTCGGGGCCGAGACCACTATATTTGGCTACCTTAATGTTTTCAGCCGCTTCGACCGCTGCACAGCGGAGGTTCTCTGGAGATGAGAAAATATATGTATAGGTATAATGAAATAAAATATAAAATATATTTAACTAGCTCTTTGCTTACGACTTCGTTCAAGTTAACAATCCCATGATAGTCTAACTCTCATTCATAAACGTGCAATAGCTAAAGTGTCCTTGAAATCTGTGTTGTCCTTATATCTGTCATTGTGAAATTTGAATTTGACAGAAAGTGACAAAGAATACTTGAACAAAGCTAGGTTTATTGTGCGTTTATGAATCAGGGGACAAGTGTTAAGAGGCCACCTATGGTGCCACGCCCCCAAAAGAATAAAAAGGGATGGCTTTATGTGCTTCCGCGCGAAGAATGTGAGATGGAGATAGTTCGCTCGCGCCTTGACGGCAGCGTTAAATTCAATTAATTACTGTTTACTTTAAAACCACAACACTTATTGAAAAACTGTTTTGCCAGGATTAAGAAGTTACATATCCTCAAATTCAAAATCATCGTTAAAGATTATAGGGTTTCCAAGATTCAACCAAAAACATGCAAAAAAGGTGTCATGTTTGAAAAATAAAAGTATCGAGGATTTTATTTCTAATCGTGTTTTCACGTTCGACAGTCTCAAGCAAATATGATCAAGTTTAATACATCCAAAAAACACATACAAAGGCGTTATGGTTATTGAGATCCAGATCACGGAACAATCCAGACTTTAGCATAGGTGGCCTCTTAATTCAGAGTATGAGCTATCTCAGAGATATAAAAGGGAAGTCAGAGTCGGTTAGGTCTTTAATTAATCATCAACTATTATAACATTTACGAGTATAACAGTTGGTGAATTTACTATTTGGATAAATGATGTTCCATTTAGCACGACGCATGGAATGATGGATGGATAGTGAATGGTCTGTCATTGTTCTATTAGGTCTATTACCGCTGTGTTATTAAATACGGCATTTTATTCGCTTTTCCGGTAAAACACTGTGTGAAGTTATTTAAATGGTTTAACATTAAAACATTATTCTTTCAGGTGTATGTATTTAGGTAATTTTATTGATTACCTAGGTATTGTGTTGTGATGGTGGATGGTGATTAATTGGTAATATATATAATAAATCTATAAATGATTATATTAAAGGTACTGGGAACTTTATTAAAAATAACACAATACATCGCAGCACACAATCGCAGTTATTTAAAACAAGTCTATCAAAGTTCTGTGTAGAGTCTATCCTTAACAACTCTATCTATTCGATCCACTGTTCGATATGAAATTTGAATTTTGAAGATCCAGTATCATGGTCAGCTTCTTGAGTAATCTTCTGTAAGTTAAAAAGTGTCAGGTACAAGTTGATTGTGCTACCACTCTCGCGCCCTTAAGCAGGTAAGGGAAATTAAGGTAACTATATATCACTTTAAGCTGCTTTTTCGATGAAACCTGCGGTCCAACTCAATATAACACACGAACTAAAAAGTTATTTATATTATAAAAGTTTTTAAATTTCCGCTTTAGTAACATGCTGAAGAGTTGAGAGGCGCGTTGTTCAGAAGAATCACAAATAGTTGTCAATCAATGCGTGTAGCTAATTGCCTTGTCATGCTCCCCCAACTAGGTCGACGGGTCTTTTTGTTACGGTACTATCTCTCTGTCCCGCACTGGTCCAATACTCGCACACGCACTCACAATCACAACACAAT
Source organism: Acleris literana (assembly GCA_946894065.1). NCBI lineage: Eukaryota > Metazoa > Arthropoda > Insecta > Lepidoptera > Tortricidae > Acleris > Acleris literana. Next base: position 884,740 of record OX335683.1, on the reverse strand, counting down.
AGTTATGTGGACCGGTAATAACTTCCGACTAGATTTGTGTGAGGGAAAAGTGGTGTTATTTCATCTGAAAACTCATTGTGAACCCAGGGGCTTGTAATCGTTGCAAATCCGAGACCCAATTTAATTATGCTAGTTTATTCGCTTCGCTTCGGTTTATGTGAGTTTTCTGTAACACCCGCACATAATCCAGAATTTATTATACCTAAAAACCTTCCTCTTGAATCACTCTACCTATTGAAGAAAACCGCATCAAAATCCGTTGAGTCGTTTAAAAGATCTAAGCGTAGTAAAATTAAGTTAAACAATTTACTTACATAACTAGGATAGGGCCGAAAGATTTTCGAAAATCATAGAACGCTTTGGATTTTTTTCTGTTAATTATTAATTATTATTTGTGTTATGATTGAGTACAATTACTTAAAAATATTTAAAATAACTATTTAAGAGGAATAGCCTTCGAGGAGAGGTCTTTTGTAGTTTCAGGCAGGAATCGTATACCGGTATTATTTTCATACAAAAATACCGGCATTCAATTTCGGTTTCTCGGTTATTATTGAATATTTTTGCTGTTCAATGAATTTATATAATAGAATAGTGTTATTACCTAAATTACAGTCGAAAATATCAAGGAAATAATGCAAATTAAGGAAGATATTAATTTTTTTATTAATACCGGTATTGATCCCTGGTTTCAGGTAACAACGCATATAGTGATCATACACTTACGAGCAAAACAATTGCATCACTTTGCATTTTTTGATGTCCACCGATTATCTTTGTAAACCGACTTTTCTTTCTGAAATATTTAAATGAATTCATGTTTCTTGTAATCTAAGTTTAACAAGAAGTAAACAAACATGGAAATTATCGAAACATTATTTAGTTTTAATATTTCAGGAAGAAAAGCCGGTTTACAAAGATAATGGGAGGACATGAAAAAATTAAAACTGATGCAATTGTTTTGCTCGTAAGTGTAATTATAATGATGCACCTAACTTGTCGTTATTGTGTGAATGTATTTACTAAGTGATAATGAGTTAAACTCGTAACATGCCCATGACTATAATACCAAATAGACTACGACAAATTATACAACCTCAATCATTACAGCGGCAAATGATACAATAATCATTATATTCTGTCCTTTTTGGACCTAGCTTTTGAAGGGCAACATTTTGTACCTGCCCTCAAGCTTATAGCGAATCAAGCGAATGTGCACAGTAGAGAACAAAAGAAGTAACAGTAGAAGATAAACATAGAAATATTACACAAGATATTTGCGGAGATACTATAATAAAAACTAAATTAAGTTTAACTTTTGGTATACGTACTATTAGGACAACGTGTTGTTGACAAGCAAAAATTCAAAGTCGAATAGCCCAGCCGCACAGTAACTCACTTGAATCCTATTTGACTAATTTTGATCTTTAGGGTTCCGCACCGACCACCTTGCTGGGGGCCTGCCAACTCCTCTCTTTGAGCGAGGACAAATATGTCCTGCCCAGGCCCATTGTAATTTGGCAACGCGATAGCCTATATCCACCACTCTGGTGCGTTGGCGAATGGTCTCGTTTCGGACTTTGTCGCAAAGAGATATACCGAGCCTGATGCGCTCCATGGCCCTTTGTGCGATCTTTATTTTGTTTACCATCTGCGTTGTGAGTGGTCATGTTTCGCACGCATAATGTCATAATGGGAGGCATCACGCACTGGTTGTATACTTTAGTCTTCAGCGACTGGGGTATCTTGGACTGGAAAACATCCCGCAACTTGCCAAAAAAACATATTTTTAAACACACAAGCATTTGGTATGATTATAGTGCCAACAAACCTTAAAAACTATCACTGAAAACCGCATCAAAATCGGACCAGTAGATAATTGACAACATTGGTTTGCACAAACAAACTTCCAATCACCCCAAACGCATACACCGTCTCCGTACCGTCGTGGGCAAAAATCGGTCAGTTTTGAGTTGGTCTCACGCAATTATTTTAATTTGGTACTGACATAGCATTCAAATCGAAATGTTATAAATACCTAATGTTCGGCGGTACGGAACTCTCGGTGCGCAAGCCCGACTTGCACTTTAAGGTTTTTTAAGTTATCATGAAGTAATTAGGTAATTATGCAATTGCCTTACTGCGTCCTTCGCATCTAAACTCTAAACAATAAATTCAATTGTACAAGACAAGTACCTATGTGTTCCCAATCCGTAATCTTCAGACAGCGATATTTTCCAGCGCTGAAGCGGCTGCCTCCCACCGTCCACATTACCATCGTCACCGGAATCAGATCTTGGCGCCATCGATTATAAAAACCAAATTCACACAAAAACTCGTTCGAAATGTACCGCCGAGTAACGGGACGCCACGCGCCGGCGCAGGGTCATCAGAGGTAGTTATTATCGCTGGCTCTTTCACACCGTGCCCAAATGAAAGGGGTAGCCGCTATGGCCGATATAGCAATGAACCTAGCGTGCCTAGATTGTTAGAGCCAAGTCATGTTCAATTATAGAGGTATGTACGGTAAGATGGCAAATTGCGGAGGTGGAAAAACTCTACACAGATAAGTAATAATAAAATGGCATAAATTAAAGACAGCTGTAGAGAAAAGTAACCCCATTTGCATAGAAGTCATGTAGCAGAAGGAGTTACTTTTCTTTGCAGCTGACTGTACATAAGGAGGGATATTGAAGTTGAAATATCGTGTGTAGAACGGCAGGAAAGTCCAGAAAAGTAGTTCAATTTATTTTAACTGGCAGCATCTCGTTTTTCCTGGTTTACCTACAGGGTTAACAAATAGAGTTTATGAGAAACAGTTGAGTGCCGCGATTTTGTGATTATTTCATGCCGCACATTAAAGACGTAATATGTACAACAACGATTATTTATCATCTAGCTAAGTTTAAAAAAAACATATCATACCTAAATATAAACTAAATCTAAAAATAGCCACTGCGCCATCGTGTCAAATATTTCCTAGCTGGAGTGCTATAAACTTCGTACCATACTTAGCTCTGAAAAAGGCGTTCGGGTTTGCACCTCTCTCTCATATGCTCTCAAGAAAGTCTAACCGACTTTACCCTCCACGAGAGACGTTTTTCGATCTCTTGCACTTAATAAGTATGCTGTACAAGAAAATGGCTAGCTCTTCGGTCTCCGCCATTATACTTACCCTAACAACGCAGGAATAGTGAGAGAGTGGGTTAGGTGGATTAGATGTACTGGTAACTCTGGTGTTACTTCAAATTTCGAATGATTCAAAATCGGCAAACGAAAATGCAGGACTAATCGAGTGACGATCGATCAATCTTAATCCGTTTCGTTTGATCCATCTGTGGTATTATTCTGTGTGTTTATTATTATAAAATTTCCTAAACAGAACCTGCATCATATAAGTAGGTACTTTATATTGACGACGCAGTCAGCCCAGTTGGTAGTGACTGCCTACGAAGCTAGCGGTCCCGGCTTCGATTCCCGGTATGGGAAAATATTTGTTTGATGAGTGGAGTATTTGGTCCTGAGTCTTGAATATTATAAGTATGTATTTCTCTAAACATTGTTAATTGTTGCCTAGTACCCATAGTAAAAGCCTAGAGCTTAGTCTAGGACATCATTAATCTATATCCTTTTTTCATGTCAATTTGTGTGAGATTGTCCCCTAATATTATTATTATTATAATTATGTTGTAAAACTACAGTTTTTAAGCGTTGGCAGCCCTGCATGCAGGTGCAATGGGTCATCGACCTCATTCAAAACATTAGTCGTTAATGGAAGCCGTCATAATTAACTTTTAGTTTATTGATTCCGTTGACTAGAACACGATTTTGGACCAACTGGTCTAACGAGAACGAGAATAGTAAAGTAGGGCAGGAAACTAACTTTGTAGGCGGTTTTTTAATATGTAGATTTTGTTAGTTGTTTAGTGAAACAAATGTAACAAATGGACTTTTACATTTAGTATGAACCCATACGATAACGAGCCAAGTTTAAAAAATCTGGTTTTAGAACTTAAATCTTAGATGATGCGGCCATCGATAAAATGCATACCGGACGAACTAATTTATTAATGAAAATGTAGAGCAAACACAAAATTGTAGAAATAAGTACGGTCACGGAAGTTAATTTGCTACCCATTTCAAAGAAAATCTGCTTGATGATGTCATTGTCAATAGAGATGTCAAGTCATTTGTAATTGATAGGAAACTCAACCTTATTGCCGTAGAATGTCAGATTAACTTCGGACCTAAGGTGGGTCACGAATTAAATTCCTTGACTGTACTTACTTATATTAAAATGGCCTATTCTTTTGAAAATATAAAGCTGAAGCTTAGACATTCCAATTTAAGAGACCACCTTTACTCTACCAAAACCAAAACGCTGTAATGTTATTTACAGTTTTATTACGTACTAAATCTAAACTTATAAACTACTAGCTTCTGCCCGCGACTTCGTCCGCGTAGAAGTCGTTTATATCTACTCCCTCAGGAACTGTCTAATGTTCTGAGATAAAAAGTATCCTATGTCCGTCTCCAGGACTTCACTTATCTCAATGCCAAATTTCATCCGAAACAACAAACAGACAGAAAGACAGGCAAATATAATTACCTACCAATTTATAATAATAATAAAGATGTATAAAAACTCTTCCGTCACTGACTGGCTGTTTTGTGTCCTTAGGTTTGTTTGGGGTTTCCTAAAAAGGAAGGGCGTATAATCGGGGAGTAGCGGAAAATTCAATCTAGGCGTAGGAAGTAGTGAGCTCCTCGTTAAGGCTTGCTTTCCTCCTACGCTGACATCGGTCGCTGACATCGGTCGAGCGTACGTAAATATACACCATGTTCTATGGGACACCGCACAGCGACACTGACGTCCGCGGCAGATTTGCCGTAATATTCGTACGCTCGACCGACGTCAGCGACCGATGTCAGCGCGGGAGGAAATCAAGCCTAAGAATACAACGCGACTCACAGAAATTACGCTGGTGAACCCGCGAAAACATGACAGTTGTCATTTTTATCAACCCTCGACGCAAAAGAGGGGTGTTTTAAGTGTGTCGTGTGTATCTGTGTCTGTGTGATGGACCGATTCAGACGTAGTTTTTTTAAAGAAAACCAATAAGATCTGGACGGGCCTTAGCACTTTTTTACGAAAATCGGTAGAGCTTTTTAAGACATATCCGCTACGAAAGAAGTGGTCGAGTTTTTTATAGAGTTTATAATTATTTACAAGTCTCTTTCATCTGCAGCCTCCAAACGACGGTTGTTAACATGCCATACGAATAAATAAATAAACGTGGATAAAACATTTGTCACTTTCTGACCAGTAAGTAAGTGCGAGAATGACGGATGTTTTTTCCACCGCGATAAGCCCGATAAGACAACACATCGTGGAACTCATCGGTAAACTTAGCGGTGGCGTTTTAAATAATAGTAAATGAGTAGGTACAGTAGAAGAGTAGGCGTTGAAAAATATCACCATCATTTGAAGGGATAACAAATCCAACACGTTTCTTAAGTTTCTACATCAACATAGCGGTCGTAACGGTTCCATCTTCGATCAAACATTAACACGATGGTTTACATTCTTTTGAATACATTTGAATATTTCTCTTAATGAACACAATTAATTAATAAGGCACGAAGACGAGGTTTCTGAACTTAATATTTGCTCGGAAATTCGGACAAATATTTGAATTTCAACGTAAATACATGTTGGGTTTGTGTTTGTCTTGTTCAAGCTGTTATTTTCTGGCACGGACTTCTTTTGTACAAGGACCATATGTCATCGCAGGGCCTTTTATATTTCCAACCTTAACATTGGAATCGCGTTGCTAAGCTATAGCAAACTGAACAGACATCTGTTTCTAATGGGTATGAAACAAGACTCGACATGCAGGTTCTGTCAGGAAACAGAGGAGAGCAATGCACATCCTCTGTTCTTGAGGACCACTAATACGCAAAAGAAGTATCTAACTAGGGCGACATATCATGGACCCATAAGAAAGAGGGGAGCCTGCCGTTTGGCCGAATTATGTTTTCCAAATGTATCGATTCGCAAACTTTTCATTTGCCAACCCAATTTTTTTCCTGTAACTGTAAATATTTCAGGATTTATTTCAGTACCATCGTCTAGAACCCTATAGGTTAGGTTAGTTTTTATAAAATCCTGAAATATTCACGGTTACAGAAAGCAAAGCGGGTTGGCAAATGAAAAGGTTGGGAAACAATACATTTGGCAAACATATTTCACCGAAACAAAGGTAATAAGACCTCAACACAAAGGTAAATATGAGATACAACACATCACTGCCCAAAGCATCTGGAAATTCTTGGACGTAACGGGCCTTTGCGGTGAACTCTAAACAAAGGGCTGCCACAAAAGACCAGCAATGGTTGAAGTGGCACACAAGGCCCATCTCAACCCCCAATAATAATAACCTTTAGGACCAAGATCGAATGATTTCATGCTAATCAGTTCACCAGCAGTATTACTTATGGAGGTATTATGGAGGATGTACTTCTTATACAATATTAGTGATTTGTAGAGCGTTGTTTCATTATTGTTGTTGTTTCTTAATGCTCTTGATTAGAATCCTGTAGAATGCACAAGAATGCCAGGCCGGCACAAGCCAACCTGAGAGAGGTGCATGTTGGCCAAGATGCATCTTCCTAGCATTTTACCGAAAAGTAAAAAAAATATTTCTTATGACAAATTCTCAGAAATTTCTAAGAATATTCTTAAATTTTGTATGGAAAGAGAACATTCTCAATGCTCTCGAATGTTTCCGATAATATTCTCAGTAATTTCATGAGAAGATTTCCTGACTTCTGAGAACCAACCGAGGGATAGACAGGATAGACAGGTAGGGAGTAGCAGTAGGAGGGATAGATAGATAGGGATAGACAAGATGCATAAAGATATGTTAACAATTTTCGAAAATCGACAAAATTTATAGGATTGACGTAAGCCCAACAGATCAAGTCCTACGCTTAAGTCAGTTCCATGCGTTTGGAGTCGATAAAAAATAGAAACTTAAGCATCGTTTGCATCTTGGCTGGTCAGGAAAGGAAAAAGAGCGCCCCGCACCTGAATCAAGGTCGCCTTTTTCGCGGTCGATATATGTTGATGAATCATTCTATCGCACCTAAATACAGTAGGCCTAGACAAGATGTATTCGACAAACGTTATCGTTATGGAAAATGTAGGTGTAGGATTGACATAAGCTGCCAGATAGTCTTGTCGTTCGCTTAATTAATTTAAATAATTAATTCTATACATTTTGGCATTTTTCGATAATCGTTTCCGTTAACGTTATGCATGCTAGGGCCACTGGTTCGAAAGTGACAGATGTTTTATCCAAGTTTATCTATATCGATAAACATAACCATAATAAGCCCGGCACCAAAGCAGACAAATGTAAAAAGCTATATTATTAGCTCAAGCTCCGCGGAGGAGTAATGGGAAGTAGAGAGAGATTCATTCAGTCACTCTCCAAAAAAAAACGGTCAAAAGAGATTCGATTTCTTACCTTGAACTAGTATATTTACCTATTCTTGAATGTTAATCATTGTCCTAACAATGGCCTGTTACGGCTGACATTCATGACATACCAAGTAAAGTAAATAAGTATGCTATGCTATTTTTACCTGGCATTTTATTTATAATTTTGTTTTCCATTAGGATTCCGTAGGTGGTGCTAGCGTAATGCATTCGCTGACTTCCCTTTGCCGAGGGCTTTTTCTGCATTGCTTTTACCCCTAATATAATCGTATTTTTAGTTACTTGGCCGGCATCATGGTAAGGTTCATAAGAGCTATCTTGACAATACGACAGCAATAGGTATAAAGAGAACGTAGAATATGGCCTCAGGTCTTCCCTCAGGTGCCGCATCTTTTGTTATCATTACCGTGTCTGTGTATCTGTTTCGTCGTAGCTCCCAAACGGATGAAAGGATTTGGAGGCGGATTTCTAAAAATAAAGCTAGTTTAATCGAGACACTTCTTAACTAGATTTCATGAAAATCTGTCGGGCCTTTTAAGAGATATCAACTCTGAAAGAAGGGGTATTTTATCTATTTGATAGTTACATAGGAAGTTTAGGGCAAGAGTTCCACAACAAGGCAATAGATGAAAGTCAGGAACGCTTAGATGCGTTGTCGGCAGTGATTACATTAAATAAGGATTCATGTACTCTTAAATTAATGAGAGAGCATAAAACAAATAGTTTTATGACCTAAAGTAGTTCATTGTTTAGTAGTCTTAGTTACAGACACAGGATTACTTTTTTTCATAAAAAAATCTGATGATTATTCGACGTTGTCCAATTTATTCATTTCCGGAAAATTTACAAATTTCTCCGGTAAATATTGTGTTTTTGGCGACAGAGTTAAAAGCCGTCAAATAATTACCGTGTCATTTGTCTTCCGCACATCCTTACGAGCATCCGATCACAAAGACATGCAACAAAGAACTTTCCCTAACACTCATGAATATGAATATTCATTATTCAGCCAGTGATCGTGGCCCCTGACCGCACTCAGGGCTAAGAAAACGAAAGTGTATTGTCTGCTGTAGTTACTTTGGCCATGACTTCACATTTGTGGATTCAGGATTCATATCTCCAAGTCCTGTCATGGTAGCGAAGGAAGTTGTATTTTATTCTTCAGTATCAGACCAGAAAATAAATAGGTATCATGCGATGTTTAAACAAAAAGAGGAGATGCAACTCTATTGCACTCCAAAAGTAAATTACGTACTGTAGGATTATTTAGTAAAACTATTGAAGAAAGACTCGGAATACTGGTTAATACTCATATTTGGAACACATTATAACTTAAATGCTTGAGCGTTCTAACCTTACCTACTCCGTACAGGAATGTTTCGAAAAATGAACTGGGAACGATTTTATTACCGTTTACAGACGCAGCTTTTACAACATCGAATGTAATAGTAGAAACAGTTTAAATACAAATAATGGCAGGTTGAACACGGCGAGTAAACATGTGCGAAGGCGGACCGTTAGGCCGCATATAAAGGCGCGTCCCCACTCGGCCGCCGCAGTCCCGCGCCAGCCATGCGACCTCACGTGTGCCTGCTCCTCGCCCTCGCCGCGCTCGCCCGAGCGGCAACCATCCCGGCCCCAGCTGAAATCCAAGTAAAAGATATCTTAACAGAAGTCATCAAGGACTTAAAAGAAGATATCAATGTAGCCAGCGAACCGGAACTCATCGAGCAGAGTAATGTCGTTAAAGACATCGACAATAAACTTCGGAAACAAACCGTCGAAAACCCCATCCCGGTCAAAGTTGTCGTAGAAGATGTGAAGCCGGCACTGAAGCTTAGCGAGGAAAAAAAAGATTACGATAAAGTTGTTGATGATGACGATTCGGCCATCAAACGCGTTAAAGTCGATCTTAAGCACCCCGGGGAGCCGCAGAGACAGGAACACGAGAACCAGAACCCGGAGCCCGTCGACAGCGAACACGTTGCCGTAACAAAAATCAAACAAATGATCCAAGACTCGCAGCTCGCCTTTAACAATGGCTTCAAGAGCATCAGTGACGGCATTAATGATTGGATCCACGATAACGAACCAGAGATTTCCATCAAAGAAAGTATTGATCATTTGCAAGGTACCATGATGGAGCAAATCCATAAACTTAACAGCACCATTCAGTCCTACTGGAACCCTGAAGCGGTCGAAGATTCCAAGAAAAAAGAAAATATCAAGAACGTGGAGTCGGGCCTCAAAGTTCTATCAAACAACTTTGAGACTGGAGTAGAGACCTTGAACACCGGTGTGGAATTCCTCGCTGTATTGAAATCGGGAGTAAAAGCCGACTCGTCGAGCACCACTGCGGCTTCGACTTCGTCTAACCCCTTTTCAGCGTTTGTATCAAGTTTCACGAATGTTATTTCGCAAAACTTTGGAAACATAACATCACAGGTACAAAACCTCTTTAATCAGGGCAACAACTCGGCGGTAGCGGGAACGCAGTCTGACGAGGGTGCGGCGACCCCCAGGCCGACATTATGGCAGGGTATCCAGAATCTGATCAGGCCCGGCCAGTCGCAGCAGCAGGGTGTCCAGAACGACTCTCCAGCTCCGAGCAGCGGTGGGCCAATCGCTCAAGTGTTTCAGAACAACCCTTTCGTACAGACCGTCATGAACTTCATTCAGCCGAAACCTCCGCAAAGTAGCGTCCCCGCTCAGTCTGACAAGCCAGTGGACACCGCCAGTGAAGGCAGCAATGCTGTTCCTGCCAACGTTGACAACCCAGCAGCTGATGAGCAGAAAGTAAAGCCAGAGGTGCAGCCCGCGCAAGCCCAGCCGGGGCCTATCCAGCAGATCATCCAGAAGAACCCGATCGTGCAGGGGATCGCCGGGGCCGTGCAGAGGATACAGCACACCGTCACCAACCCCGAGAGGCCTCGCGACGAGCCGCCGGCGCCGGAGCAGGCGGGGGAGAAGGCCGGTTTCCCGCTGTATGGCGGACATGGCGGTCACAGGCCGGGAAGCGGTATGTAACCAAATTAGGTTTTTATCGTCTGCCATAATTATTTTTAGCCATAATGTTTTATGTAATATTTATTGCAAGTCGTAACGTATTCTTATAAGAAACAGTTACTTTTTCAGGTTTTTCATAAATCATACCTAACTAGCCTTGTCTAGGCCTTATCTATGTAAGATATTTAAGTTCTAAAAAGTTTACCATTCCAGCGATATAAAAATTATGACTAAAAATAATTACGCCATGATGTTATAACCAAAAAAAATGGGAAAATACCCATCCAAATGATACTAGCATAATACTTTTTTATTATTACATATTTATAATACTTAGATGAGGGTAACTTGGTGATAGTGTTTAGGTACAGCACCCTAAATAGACCAGACCGGACACCCGTAAACTAATGAACAAAAGAAGATGATGGCCTTTGTGGTATCCTATCGCAAACACTAAAAACGTTTGCCAGCTGTTTCATTTGCCTTAATTTTCATTTCCCATAATTTTCATTTTATTCTGAACCCAATAACTTTTCAAAATGTTCAATGAGATATACTTACAGAACCTGTAGATTAGGTTAGGTTTATTTTATAACAATTCAGGAAAGTTAAACGGTTTCAGAGAAAAATGACTTTCGGACAAATGAAAATTATGGCAAATGAAACAGCTGGAAAACGTTTTTTAGTGTTTCAGATAGGTAACCGGCTTTTGTACTTTGTCGCTTTTACTCGGACCATTTAACATGGCAATTGAAACTGACGTAAAACGACAACGTATAACTGATAAGTTACTTATGATATTGACAGAACGAAAGGATTCGCAAAGACATTTAATTAAAAAATAAGATTATTATGGTCGTCATACTGAAACAACATACTAAACAGCATTTTTACTTACAATAGAACTATTTATAAACGAGGCGCTTCCCTCCTCGTATCGTATCCTTAATTATCGTGCTCAGAGACGCGTATAACTTCCACATAAGGACGCGTATAACTTCCACACTTTACTGTATTTCTCATTTTAATTGCGACGTTTGCCGTATTACAATCTAATTTTAGCTGAGATGCTACTCTAAAAAGAGACACGTATAAATATGACAGCTTTCTATGAGCGGACATTTAGTTTGATGTCCACAGGTATCTGAGACAAGATCAGATTATTAATAAAACCACCCTAGCGAGTACGGTAATTGTAACTCATGGTAAGGGTACTGCAGTCCCATCCAATATCGGCCGGCAGACTGTTAAAATCTAACTAACAATGGGTGGTATGGTAAGTGACAGTTCAAAAGCTGAATCGAATATTGCCAGCAGGCATAAATCGTTTAATGTGTACGCTGTACGCTCCATTGATTTTGGACTGTTTGGCGGCCCAGCAGACTATTGAGACTGCAGATAATCAATTAGTCTGTCATGCCCTTAACGGGCCTAGGGTTTGATCTCGGAGAAACCTAATATGAACAAGAATATTTACTTTTGAATCTTGAAATTAACTATCTTTGTCAAGTATATTTATCTGTTTAAATATGTATAAGTACCCATACAAGCCTTAGTACTTAATGATATAAAATAAAATATTTATTCGTTTTAAAAGCCCAAAACTTGGTACCTACCTTAAAATATTTTCAATTCACAATGACGCCATCCTACCACATGATTTGGCATTGCGTAAATATACGTAAAAAAAGCGGCCAAGTGCGAGTCGGACTCGCCCATGAAGGGTTCCGTGAAAGGTAAATTGCGGTTTACGATTTATGACGTATTAAAAAAAAACTAATTATTAGATCTCGTTCAAACCAATTTTCGGTGGAAGTTTGCATGGTAATGTACATCATATATTATTTTTACATTTATCATTCCCTTATTTTAGAAGTTACGGGGGGGGGGACACACATTTTTCCACTTTGGAAGCGTCTCTCGCGCAAACTATTCAGTTTAGAAAAAAATTATAATAGAAACCTCAATATCATTTTTGAATACCTATCCATAGATACCCCACACGTATGAGTTTGATGAAAAAAAAATTTTTGAGTTTCAGTTCTAAGTATGGGGAACCCCAAAAATTTATTGTTTTTTTTCTATTTTTGTATGAAAATCTTAATGCGGTTCACCGAATACATCTACTTACCAAGTTTCCACAGTATAGCTCTTATAGTTACGGAATAAAGTGGCTGTGACATACGGACGGACAGACGGACAGACATGACGAATCTATAAGGGTTCCGTTTTTTGCCATTTGGCTACGGAACCCTAAAAATGAAGTAGTGAAGCGCATCGTGAATTGAATACACTTTACAAGACTAGGTTTTGTGTAAGCCTTGCTCCAAACCTTTCTCCGCAACATCTTAACTATAAACTATACCTGTTTTCCTGCACCCTATATATGTAATATAAGTATATGTGCCGTTATTCTCCAGTGACAGCGTGGACGCAATTCGTGACCAGTTTGATAGGGTCCATCGGTGCCACTATTAATGGCACCGCATTAACGGTGTCGAATGCCGTCAACAGTGCCATTAACACCATAGGCGGGAACATACAGGTATCAAGGTCCATGGCAACGGTTTGTGTGAAGCAAAGCTTTAATAAATGTGGCCATTTTGTCTTACTAACCGTTGTCCGATAACTAACTGTTAAACTCTGAAAATTTCGTGAAATGAACGCTAGCTGTTAATTTTTTCGCTGCCTATCTAACTAGGAGTGCCGCAGTTAAACTTTATAGTCGTTTTTCAATCATTGCGAATCTTTGTCTGTGCTCGAAATGTTTGCGATGAATTTTCCGAAACTATTTCAAGGATGTACTGTTTCATATTCAAGATTCAGATTTTTAAAACGCTATTATTGTTTTTGATAGATAAGATAACTTCAATTTTGATCTGTGTCATTTGTTTGACTTTCAACGTTTTTGAACTATCTACATAGAAGACTTTGACGAGAAGCCAGACAATTTTTTTTTTAAATATGTATTATTCAAGCCATTGCAATGCATTATGGTGAAAATTAATTTTGAGACATCCTAATTACGCTTCATCTTAACAAAAGACTCGAATATAAATGTGTGACAACAATATAATGGTTGACCAAAACATTTTTTGTTGTTGTTTTAAACTTTCAGTGACATGTTCCTGCCAACCAGGAACCTGGTATCGGCTTCAATTTGTATGTAAATCAACAAGGCTGGCACCGAATGCGTCTGTGTCTTTAACTGTCCCCGCGTTACTAATTCCGTGTCCGCTTATACATGCTTAACCCTCGACAATCTTATTTTGAAGTAGTAGTATTATTAGTTCTAATCAATATTTATTGAAGTGAGAGTCTTACTTGTAAAATATTTAACTCATTCAATTATGTTATTTAAAAAAACATCTTCTTCGAATAAATTCACGGTGCCTCATCGACGAGAGGGCGCATGGCATGGCATAGTTCATACAACTCTATGCAGTTGTTTTTGCCGCTCAAAGTCTTAACTGTTTACGAACGACCATGTTTTTATGGTTATATTGAACATTCGGGCTACCTCACAAACAGAATTGACCATTAAAATGTTTTTATAACACATTTTAACTCTTCCAGGGAATAATAACGACATCAACAGCAGCGGGGTAGTCAAGCCCGAAGAACCTATCCCAGAGGCAGAGAAGATACCAGAGGTGAAAGAAGAGGAGGTAAAAGAAGAGAAGAAACCAGCAGAAGCCGTCAAACAAGACTGAACCAGTCCTAGTGTGATATAAGTTAGATAATTTATTAATTAGTGTATTTAATTTATAAGATGATATACTGGTTTATATCTTAATGATGTTTGATTTCACCCGTGCCTGACATTTACTCACAAAATATTGCATACAGTCGGTCAAAATAAGTGGACTTTCAATTTTGATAAAACTTCTTATAAAATAAAAATGTCGCTAAAGTCGACACTTAAAATTGACAGAATCTCGTTATCGATCTTATGTAGCAGGTACCTACCAATTTCACCATACGAATCATACGATGTTAACCACTTAACAGACGATTAGAGCGTTTACAGCTCTCAAAATGTATGAACTAACAGTCGATTAAACATTGATTAAATTTAACATCGTTTGGTGAAATTGGTAGGTACTTATTGTTTTATCTAAAGTCTATTCCTACTCGTTCCGTCACTCTTATAAACTAATCAATTTACCATTATAACTCCATGTTCGCGTACTTTTGAAGGTTAAGCCTAGTCATATTATTTGTTTGTACACTTTATCATTGTCTTCATGTCCATTTTAAGGTAGTAATCTCTATTTTTTCAATTCAATTTCAATTCAATTTTGTAGGTTATGGCTTCCATCGAGACTGTCGATGATTCCGCCAACGTCAATGTTAAGAAAGGCGCGAGATTCAAAAGAGAATCTACGACAAAAGACAAAACAAACATTTAATAATAGCCTAACTACTACAATAACAGATTATTTAAAATTGTATTTTTTGATGAAAAGCACATTCGCTGAAAACACCATTACACTGACAGAGTCTTGTCTTAAAGATATATTTTTTTCGAACTATTTCTGACATTGAATTGTAGTGAGGTTTGATAGATTTGATTGATAAGTGAGGTTTTCGTCTCTGTCGCACCCAGCATAATAATACGATGATGATGATGAATATATATTCAACCTTTTTAATAAACTAATTAGAGGTAACATTATTCTCATTACTATTTCATCCTCTATCTAAAGACAATTACAGTCAGGTATACTAGTTATTGTGATTGGCAGTCTGAATAGGAACAGAATTTACATTACATTTCTCCTTTCTTTATCTTTTATTTATTTTCTTCTTCTTCTTTACATAGTATAAAACAGGGTAGCTTTCCGTGTCTGTCTGTCTGTAGGTGTGAACATTATAGGTCTACCAAAACTCATGAAAAAAAGGGAAGTTTTAATTTAGGGCTTGCAAGTCCGAGGTAATAGGATTTAAAGGTCTTGATACTTGATTTTCCGCGTTCATTAAAAGCATGGTGTGCCGGACTCATTCCGGATTAATTCGCGTTCAATCATTGACTTACGCGGTATAGTTAGCTAAGCGACTATATTATAGTATGCAACTTTAACGTAAATCAATGTCGTATTCTGAGGAGGTGCGAGTTTTTTTTTTATTTCTCCTGAAAATATCACGAAAACCATGCCGCACAGCCACGATTCGCTATATGGTGGCAATGGGTAATCCTGATATTAAATGGCACTTAATTATTAAGTGTGCTAAATAGACTTTTGCGTGTCAGAGATAAAATCCAAATGGGGTGATAAGTAAAGTTCCTACAAATGTACAACGGACCTTAAAGTATCAATATTATTTGGCTTCATTTACTAGTCTTTTATAAACACGACACTAAATCAAAGATAGTATTCGATTCACATCTTCTTCCTCACAAATTTTACAGTACACATGATTAATGATATTTTTCGCTTGCGATTGAAGGGCTTTTAGGACATTTGCCTGATAACTAACGTTATATTTGTGTAAAAATAACAAACCGAACGAACGAACTGAAACGAAGCGGGGGCGGGTCGCTAGTAACTTACAAACGGAACTCCATCACACGTTAATATTGTTTGGTTAGGCCTGACTGCAGAATTCGATCACCGACTAGTGTAAATGGTTTTTTCATAGTAAATAAAAATAAGGAATCGCTTAAACCGAATGCGGCCGACGCATTCGGTCACCGACCTAAAGTAAGTATAAACGTGCCATTAGGGTGGCGGTAGGCGGTATAGCCCACGCAATTGGCCGACTGTACTAAAATAATATACATTATTCCCAGGGTGGTGATTATCTCAACAAGCAAAGGTGATCGTTCGCTCGAGTGAAGGTCCAAGCGGCAAGTTTAAGTAGTCCCGACAGAGCGAACAAAACACATTTTAGCGCGTGTATTCAATTTGGCAGCATGACTTCACCAACGTACAAGGCTCCCTAATCGACAATGCACGCGCTAAAATGTGTTTTGTTCGGTCGGACGGGACTACTTAAACTCGCCGCTTTTATTCGCTCGTCCGTTCGACCGGCCGCCGTTTTTTGAGAGAATAACACACCAGCTTCTTAATAGCGTCCGGGCTGGCTATCGCTATCACGCTTGCACTCGCAACTGACAGTATATTTGTCACTCGTGTGTCATAGAAATACGAAGATTGCCGATTTCTATTAAGAAAATGGTTGCACTGTTCTGAGTGAATCATGTGTGGATGAACACGTCAGCATCTAACGCAGGAATAGGATTATTCGGGTCGGAAAAGATAGTTAATCTATCATTCAACTAATCTAAATGCGACATTTCTGAAGCTCTTTTCCTTTCAGGCTACGGTCAGCATAATATAAAACTATACTTGATTACCTACCTACTCGCTTTAATTCGCGTGATAGTCTAACATGAGTGATGACGTAACAGCTACAAGGTACTAAAGTGTATAATAGCTAAGTATAACAAGCGCAGTAAGTGGGATCCGTTCACTTAACTTCATCATCCATCTCTTTTAAATTAGCCTATTATTGCACAGTGGCGTTAATGTACCTACATAGATTAAGTAGCTGTACCCTAGTGAGCTAAAAGCACTCTAATTGATAATAAAAATAAATTAATATAGTATTATTCTCTGATTTTACAGTTTCTTATACTAATTTAAACAAATGTTATTGTTGAACTTACGTCTCCTCCAATTCCCTCCACGCCCATCCTTTGGTAGGCCATCTTCCCACCTTTTACCTCTCGCCTGGAGAGGCTGTACCCTCGAAACAGCTACAGAAGGAGATCTAGGAGGAGCTCGGTGATTATTTTTGACTACTTTTCTTTCTCGGACCGCGTCATATGGCCAGTCCACCGCCATTTCATGGTTATTCTTGCCTTATGAACAATGTCAACTACTTTGGTTTTGCTTCATATGTAGCTGACCCTCACTTGTCCTTTTATCTGATCTGAGCATGCTGTTGGCATAGGTACTTTTAGCCTTTGTACCCCTACAAGTCTGGCAGCCGTAGGTGAGCACCGGGAGGATGCATGTGCTAAACACCTTAGTGTTTTCTGTGGGTAACACTCTTCAAGACTAATAGGAAGTTAGGTACTTGAATTTGAATCATAACTTGAATTAATAATGGGTTTAGGTAAATAACCGACATTGCTTAGAATGGCCAATGGTGCAAAAAAGCTTAGATATTATGAGATTTTACTGAACTAGTTAATTGAAAGCGTCGTATTAAGCTAGATTAACTTTCTTTAGACTTATAAACTAATTCTACTACACAGTAAATAATGCAACCGCCATTACCGAGTACGGAAACAAGAGAGAGTATATACAAAAATAAAATGATTTATACTTTTTACTGATAATAATATGCTGTATGTAGTACAACTTCCCCATTAATAAGAAACTATAAGATATTTAAAGCTCGCCGCAAGCAACGCCGCGGGAAAGTCATCAAATCGTTGGGGTAATTTCCCTTGTGAACTAAACAGAAGCACATGGATAATTATGGGGTTTAGCTCCACGCGCTTGTGTCAAGTCTTTTACGTGAACCGGAATTCACCGCGTCAAAATTGACATGTGACATTGACAGATGACTGGTGGTGTCACGTCACGTCGTGAATTTAGTCATGTGTGTTTAAGGTTATGTTGATGTTATTTTCGTAATTGAAGTATTTTTCTTATATTTCTCATAGTTACCGTGGAGCCATGAATGATTTAAGCTTGAGAGTGAGTGGAGGGATCGGCGAGAAAGTCAAGAAGCCCTTAGCTCCTATAACATTGCCGCAATGGCAATCTAAAAACCCGGGTAAATTTGATTTGTTTATCTCTAATATGATAACAATAAGACTACTTTTTAGTTTATAAATCGCAATTTATGAAAGATTTTAGTTTAATAAGTCTCATTAAAACTATCCGAATCAATAAAACGATCTTAATCGAAGTTTCTGTACAAATGTCACCTAAGTAACGGCTACTGTAAAGCGTGCTGATAATCTTGGCTGTATTTACTCTTAAAACAGCTATACCTGGCCGCTGGCCAAGGAATGAGTGAGGCCTACAATCAGCTGAGGCAGACAAAAGCTTATTTTAAAATTTGAAAAAGTCCATGCCTCCATTTTTGAATGCTTAAGGAAACATACATGACTATGTAGGCCTTATGAAAAATCTCTATAAATTTTAATAATGCTTGTTTCATGATCATGCCCTAGGTAGTGCAAATGATGAGTTTTACCATAAATGCCTGAGTTGCACCAGTGCTGATGATCAGTTAAGGTTGCTGAAGCAGTTCCTGAGCAATGGTATGGGGCTGGGTGAAGTGGAAATTGTGGAATTCTTTGTTGTACTGTTTTGGGATGCAGACAACAAACACCCAGTTAAAGCCTTCTTGAAAAAGTAAGTTTTTTTTTAATGATTTGTTGATGAGCAGTGGTGTAACTATATACCAACTGAGGCCTGTGGCAATTACGTTGGATAGGGCCCTTTCTTTCACATTATTAAAAATTAAATATACATTAGGTTCCTCAGGGAGCGGTGGTATTTTGCCTGCTCTGTGACCCTATGGTTACGCCACTGTTGATGAGACCAGTGACTAAAGAGCTGGTCGCTCAATATAACAGTAACTATTCTAACAACATATATTCATAAACTAAAATACTGCCGTCACTGTGGCACTGTGCCACTATACTGAAATTTAGTTTTTAACCGATTTCAAAAAAGGAGGAGGTTATACGTTCCACTGTATGTTTTTTTTTTTATGTATGTTCACCGATTACTCCGTCAATTGCCGACCGATTACAATTTTTTTTTTTGGTTTGATAGAGTATACTTTCGAGGTGGTCCAATTGTCACCAAATCTGAATCTGATGAGAGGATCCGTGAGGAATTGAGGGAACTCCTCAAATATTGTAGGCAAACATATAGCGATTTTAGTATTTTTAGTAACAAGTCTAGTATTTGCATTCAGAAAGTATCATTTGGTGAAGCGGAACTGATGATGAAGACCACAGATGGCCACCGGAACTTCTCAACGGTACTGATTTCAAGGGTGGTGATAAGATATCTCGATTAAGATAGTTGAGCGACTACAGCAACGAATATTTACTTGTTGAAATATGACTATGATTTTCCAGCGGCGTTGCTCGCGGCGCGCTTGAAGTAACTTAAAGTTTCATATCAACCAAGAAGTGGGACTACGTAACAGCGTATTATGATCACTAAAAAGTATAAAATAAAATAAATGTTTTAAAAAACATTTATTTTATATTTATTTTATTCTTTATTCTGTTCTTATAAGTTTTATTAAATCAATTTATGCTGTTATACTTGGTCATTGTAGCATTTTAGTTTGTATGAAATAAAAACAATTTTAGGAATGAAAAAAGAAATGATTCTGGATTGTAAGTGTAAACATTTTTTTGTTCTACTTCATGTAATCATACCATTCTACTAATATTATAAATAAAAATAAAAGTTTGTAAGGATGTAATAAATTTTCACACACTCACACAGAACTTTTTTTTTTAAATTACAGGCACGTAACAAACTCCAGTAATCTTCGGGACCAATTCACTACAATTCTGACAACAGTTGTAGCTGATAACATAAAAGACTCTGCCAATTGGACTTACAAAGAATATGTAGGGGTGGTAACTCGGCTTGATGCTTGTATAGACAAGTTCCCACCTGGCGCAGTTGTTGTTAGTCATCTAGAAATTTCAGTGGCTACGTTTCTCATTAACTGTCTAGATTCATGCATTCGGACACTGCATTGTGCAGATGGAAATGAGTGAGTTTTCTGTTTCGTGTTTTTATTTTCAATGGTCCCTTTATATAAGCTTTTATTAAACTTTGAATTTTGTTTGTTTTTGCCAGTATGTGTTGCTAAAAACTCCAGTAAATTTAACCCAATCTCTCATTACATTAAACCCAAGGACAAAGTGATATTAAAGTTATTGTCTAAGAGCTGACGATGGACTCGAATGGTGGCAGCAGGAACCCCTTGTACTTCACAAAGGCCCGGAACGAGTTCGGACTCCTTAGTTTGTTCACCAGAAGGGATGACTGAGCACAAACCACTAAAGTTACTGTTTTTTATTTAAAATTAAATTTAGTATATCATGGTTATTTTTTCAGACAGGTGTAATTCGGCTTAGAGACTTATAAGTAGCCTACAGGAGGGCTAGCACATTTTGTCCACAATTTGTTTGTAGCTCGGATCTCCCTTTCTATCTGTAACAATACAGACACACTGAGCAACAAGCGTGCTAGACGTACTGGTAACGAAACAATAAATCTCATTGGTACCTTTTCTTTCAGTGAAAAACATAAGCCTGAGCCCCTCTCTCCGACAGAAACAAACAAAATCTATGACCTGGTCCACTTAACGCTAAGGCTTCTCTTGTACATGATACAAAAAGTGACAGAGATCAACAAGAACACACTTAACTCCATGTTTAAAAAAATAAAAGCTATAACTTCGGAACTGATGGATGGCAAAGAAGTTCCTATGGACACAAAGTCAGTGAGTGGCATAGTTGACCTCACTATGCATCTGTTTGAAAACGGACCTGACTCTTGGGTTAAGGTAAGTTGTGAACAAACAGCAAATATACTATACACAGGGATGAGATGGCAATCAATTTTTTTTTTGAATTGTGGCCTTTTTTCTAAGTAACCCAAAAGATCCATAAATTTGAAAGTCCTACAAAACAGATAATTTACGGATCTTTTGGGTTCCATTGGAAAGAGTTACGACCTTTAAAGTTAATATTTGGTGGCTATGGATCTAGGTGAATTAGCAACAAAACACTACAAGCTACATCGGAATTTGTCCAGTCTTTTTGAAGTTACCCTCTGATTTAAGAAGTTATATTTGTTAACAATTCAATGAAAAAAAGTATGGGTGGGTATTTTGGCCGGTGAGTGTAGATAATTCACTGGATGGACTTTTGATGTAGTGGTCTAGCTAACACGACAATAACTCTGAAAAAAATTGACAGGCACATGTCACGGTGCTAGTGTGGGGTTGAATGTGATGATAATTATTTGTACTATCAGCCCAATAGAACCCTGGCCCACCATAGAACTGTGTCACAGTGACATTATGATTTAAGTCAAACAAATTGTTTTATAATGTCACTGTGATGCCGTTCTATGGAGTGTCAAGATTCCATTGGGCCAATAGTAGGGTAAACCATACTGTTATTGCCCGCGACCAGTGATTACCCACTACATTTTTTAGAGACTATATCCAAAGAAATAATATTTGCTTACGTAGAAACATAGCTTTGTAACTGCTTGATACATGTATGTGTAGGAAATATTTTTTAGTGATTGCAGTCTCTAAAAAATGTAGTGGGTAATCACTGGTCGCGGGCAATAACAGTATAATGATTTAAAAAAATGGATGCTGTCCTGTTGCATAACTAAATTCGTAACAAACAAACAGAACAATCTTGAAAAAGTTTTTGGGACCCTTTGGGATATTAGGGCTATTATTATCTTGAGATTACAAATGTCTACGAGTTTCAGAGCCACTCATCATAAAGTTGGGCAGTGTGCTTGTTTACTGTCGCCGTCATGATATAAAAAAGAATAGCATATTTTACTATTTTAGTTCAAGTGCAATTAATAAAATGAAGTATGCGAAAAAAGTAAGTGTTTTTTTAAAGGTTTTGAAATGTTTACTTTTTCCCTTGAAGCTCTTTGACTTCGACCGCAGAAAACAGCAGCAGTTAGGAACAAAGGAGCTGTCATTGTTCTCTGCCGTGGCGACCGTTATCCCCGCTGAACAGCTGATCGCGGCTAAGGTCCACGACCGGCCTGCTCTCCTAGAGCTGACTGAGAAAATACTGGAGATAGGAGACAGGTAAGGGACTTAGATGATGGTCTAAGTTTAAAAAAACCAACTAGATACTTGGTTATAAATAATAGAGAGACATGTTATAATAGTCCTTAGGGAAGGAAACATAACTGAAGAGATTGACTATGTCCAAAGGGCTCAGGACTCAAGAGTCTACTTACCACTGGGAGGCCTTAGAGCTTGTTTTTGCCTAAAATGTTCCTATCCTGATTCCTATGTACGAGTATGTCTGTCAGGTTAGATTCCGATAATTTTCAGAATCTACACAGCTTAAATCTCGGCAAACCAAAAGGGATATCATATAGGTAACCCATATTTTTTTATTGAATTAACTTCATCGACAAATTGGGTGATTCCACGGGCGTTTTAACCGCCGTCAGTCCGCTGTTCTAAGTATTTAAGAAATAGGCGATAATATACTCAAAATTCGATCAATTCTGGCAAGAATTACGATAACAGTATAGCTCTGTGTGAATGTTAGCTGCTTGGTGTAGCTCATTCTTTCAATATTTAGGACAGCGGACTGACGGCGGTTGAAACACCCGTGGAAACACCCCAATCATTTCATCGAATTTTATTTTATAGATCGATATTTTCTGCTGAAACCATGATATTTTTAGGATGTCTTCGTCGAAGTCGTAATATAACAGATAAGTTCCTCATTGTACACGTTATCTTAAGTTTATGTATGTACTTACTTGTACTTGTTTTTTGTGCAATAAAGAGTTTACATACATAACATATGCTCCTTCTTGAGCTTGTTATATTTACAAGAGCCAGCAAAAGATTTTTAGAATCGGTTCTGGTGTTTTAGAAATTACCCGTAACGTACAAACAGTCTCGTGTTAGAGTGAACTGACTGGATATCGATATGCTGGTACGTTTGTATGTAATTGTCTCGGTCATGTGAATAGTTAGATCGTTTCCCCAAAACTAGCTAATTCTGCAAAGCAAACTTTCCATTTGCATTTTCCTCGCACTCGCAAAATTTCCCTTTGTAATTAAGTCGTTAGTTTTGCAGAAAGCACCCAAAAATAGAACCTCACGTCACCGTCGACTTAGTGAAATTGATTTTTAATTGGAAAAACATACGTGGGGAAAATCCAAAATGGAAAATATGCAATTAGTACATACATACATTAAATCACGCCTGTTTCCCAGAGGGGTAGGCAGAGACAACTTCTTAAATTCTTTCTTCTGCAATTAGTAAAAAAATAAAAATGCGAATGGAAAGCTGGCTACCCAGAATTTATCAGTTTAGAGAACCGATCTCTGTTCTCGGCAGGAAAAGAATTTTCGCCATGTCAGGCTTTTTTCCTATCCATCTCTTCAGGTACTCTTCAGATCCTAGCCATAACCTTGCGGTAGCGCGGACCGTCCTCGCCATCAGCAAGATCATTCCCACCAAGCCAGGGTCAGACCAGCTGGTGGGCATGCTCATGAGGTTCTGCTGGGGCCATGTGGAACACCATATGGACAGCGTACGGCATTTAGCAGCTCAGGCTATGGGGCTGCTGGTCAGGGTCTGTGTGGCACTGGAGAAGGAAGGTTAGTACTGTGGAAAGGTTACTGGCAACTTAATAATGATATTTTTCAGAGCGACTCTAGGCTATCCACTAGTGCGTGAAAGCTGTGCGGTGAGCGAAGAAACACCCATCAATAGGGGGTACCTAGCTGCGCCATGCAGGACAACTTTGGAGAGTTATTATTAAGATTGTGAATTGCATAGGGATCTTTTTAATATATTGGGGTATTAATTGGATACCCATGTTGCTGCACGCATTAAGTCTCTTCATGATGTGGTTCCCTTGGTTACTTTGCAATGATGTAAGATCTGGTTGTGCTTCATCAGCTTTTTCTTTTATGGAAATTATTTGAAAAATCACAGCTAAGTCCGTTACATGTATACTGAATGAATAATCTCTTGCATACACATATTTCTCACGGGCTGATCCAGTCTTCCACAGGTCTGGTCGCATTTGCTTAATTAAGTCGAAGTCAAAGGGCGATGCTCCCTAGATACGCCCATGCATTTTGTCGATGATGTTTGAAGTGAACAAGGCAAACGATAATCTAGCGAAGATCGAGTAGCACGAAACTGACCCTCGTAGGCAGGGCCGGATTAACCATTCGGCAGAGTAGGCAACTGCCTAAGGGCCCCACTGCAGCTAGGTGCCCCTCACCAGCTAAGGGTCCCGCGCGAGCACAAAAGAAATGGAAAATGTTTCTTGGACATCCTTCATCAACTTGAAAAGAGCTAATGATCTTCAATAGCAGATAAGGGCCCGAGAATTGCATTACATTGCCGACATGGTTAATCCGGCCCTGGTCGTAGGCATCCCTGGGGAAGGTCTATTTTCAGCAGTGGAAGTCTTTTAGCTGGTAGATGGTTCAAGTTTTGAAGTTGAGTTGTGCGTAGGCGACCCCAGCGCACTGGAGCAGGTGTTGTTCGGGCTGGACTCGCTGGACAGCAGCCGCAAGGGGTACTACGTGGCGCTGACGGCGCTGGCGGGCGCGCTGGGCGCCGCCGTGCTGGCGCGCCGCCCCGCGCTCGTCGCCGACGTGCTGGCCGCGCTGGGCGCGCAGCCCGTGCAGGCCGCTGTGAGTACTGACCTGCTTCCTGGTGAGGGTGGAAGATACCATGGGCTAAGGGGTCAGACAATCTCATTTATTCAAGACCTTTTGCTCTTTGACCTCTATTCTATTTCCTATCTATTTTCTCGAAGCTCCCGATTTTACTGCGAAGGGTTGACGATTTGTGCAACTGTCATTAGAAAACTGTGTGACTTGACTACATAGAGACATTCCATTTTAGTCCTTAAAGCCTACACTGTGTGTGTACTTACACTGGAAGTAGAAAATAAAGGATAAAGCTCTGAGGATCTTAAATTACCTCTATCTTCCTGTCCCCTGACAGGCCACAACATTGTTGGAGACGCTGCTGAAGAAACACATGGAAGTGGCAACCGTGGAATGCGTGTACCAGCAATGGATATCAGTGATTCTGGAGCGAGTGAGAAGCGAGACGGATCCCTCGGTTCTAGCTGTATTAGAGAGGATAATCTGTGCAGTGGTGCTGTGGAACGGAGACATACTGGAGTACATGTGAGTGGTAGCACCAGCAGAAATGTAGCGATCTTGGAGCGAGGCAGAAGCCAGGAAGATCCCTCCCTGTTAGCTGTAATCTGAGCAGTGGTATTGACGTGTGGGTTAGCGACGTGCTTACTATTAACCGTCGTACAGGGAATATAAATGCTCACATTCCGTAGTAAGTGTGAGTTACTAGATATTACACCTAGGTACCTTTCTATCCAGTGCAGTGGAAAATAGGGGGAATAATGCTATTTTTAAGGGCAAGGCAACAGCTAAGGTAGTCAGCCTGTAAAATGTAAAACATCATAATTTTACTTAACAGCTTTGTGGTGAAGTCCTTTATACTTTTTTGTATTCTCCATGATATGACATCATTCTGTCTTATGTGGTCTACGTTACTAAGTCTAGGTTCCGCTACCTCTTTCGATTTTGCCTTCCAGCATGGCCGCATAGAAAAAGTTAAGTCCGAAAATCCGCCATTTTATTTAACAGTTTGCCGGAGCACCGTGCCTTGAGCTCCTACGAGGGAAGCGACCTGAAATGCGTGTTGTTAGTTTTGGGCGTAGTGCGCAAGTCTGGCGTGGCCTACAAGGAGTTTGCGTTCGAAGACCTGATGCACACTGCCTATGATGCAGATGATGAGGTAGGTAGTGTTTTGTCCTAACATTTATTTTTTTGTATGATATGATAAGATGATCAACTCTCGTCTCAACGTAGACCCGCCAAGTTTCTTCTCGTTAGTTTGGTCTCAATGATTGTGCAAAGAGAGTAAAGTCGGCAGCAAAAAGACTCGATTTCCTTTTTTTGCCACAGACTTGTGGGCTAAGAAACAGTGATCATAATTAAGTAGGCCTTAAAGAATATATATTAAGTTATTGCTCAACCAACGCGCCTTTCCGCAAAATAGAGTTCATCACAGGACTTGAAATATTCGCAATGTATTCCGAATTGTCACCTGTCATTGTTGACTGTAACAGGGCCCTGGTTGATTGTGCAGGTCCGCGTGCTGGCGTTGTCGCTGGCGGCCGTGACGTCACGCTCCACGGAGGCGCTGGCGGCGGGCGAGCTCCGATTCGTGCTGCACTTCCTGGAATACAACGTCAACGCGCAGGCGCCCAACTTCCGGCAACTACTGCTTACCAGCCTCAAAAAGGTGAAGTAGTTCTTCAAATAATATAGGTCTACATATTCATTCCTAGGTTCTTTCTGCCAGCGACTTCGTCCGCATAGAGTTCGTATTTTTGTCATCCCACGTGAACAGTCCATTTTTCCGAGATAAAGCTTACCTTGTGTTACTCAGGGAATGGTGAAAGAATTTTTGAAATCAGACATACAAAAATACAAATCTTTCCTCTTGGTAATATTGAGACGCCCGCGACTTCGTACGTGTAAAATTAGTTTTCCGCTACTCTCACTATTTCTTCTGGGGTCGATTTTCAAAAAAAATTATATATTATGTATCCTCGTGCCTACATCCTACAGCCTTCCTTTGGAAAGGACATACGAAACTAAGCGAACTAATCCCTAAGCAATTACATCTTAAAGTTCCAAAAATATATTCCATAAAAGTTAACCCTGGTAGGCACGAGGGTATTGAGATAGATAAAAGAAGATGAAGATTACACTACAGAATGTGACACGCAACCAGTATTATGATCTCTCACGCAAGCCGCCTAGAAGTACAGTTGGCCAATAAAATATTAAAAAAAACGTCATTTACTAAATCTTAAATGTTATTCAAAGTTTAGTTTGCTATCCATCCCTTTTGGTTCCCTCTTTCCAATTCTCCAAATTGAACATTTTCTTATGTGTATCTGAAAAGCGCGTTGTTCTTTACGTTTTTATCTGAACTTGAAATTCACCAAAAACACGTATTTTTTCTAAATTGCTATACCACTTACCTGCCTCAATCCAATCAAATCCAGATCCTCAAACGTCTAGAAGACAGCTTCAAAGTACTGAAGAGGAAGCAGCAGGTCGACCAGGTCACAACCTACCTCCAGTTCCTCGAGGACCTGAGGGAGTTTTGCTTCAAGAGCCTAGTACCTGGAGCCAACTACGGACGCCGCTGTTCGGTACTGCAACTTTTGGCCTGGGAGCAGACCCTGCAGTTTGAGGGATATACGAGGTGAGGACTTGCTTATTTGACCTGTTTATATTTCCTTTATCTTATCACATATCCAAGATTATTCTGTTTAAAGTACCGCATGATCCACCTTGAGATTGATCGCAAGGTTGCAGTTACGTTTCCAACCCTGAGGGAGGACTCACAGGTGTTCCTCTACATAGCGGAATACATCAGTGTGAACGCTGCTTCTTGACGGCCAGGCCAGACGTGACAGGCTCACCAACACAACAACCAACAACCAATCACTCTACCCACTTATGGATGCCCACAGGTCTTACGTCGACCTGGTCACTCGACCGAGTGCAGCTAATCTAAAGCGCGAATTAGACCAGCAATAAAAATTGCAGAAGTTGATTGCTGTCTTACTTTGACTAAAACTTGACTTGACTTGAGTTCTATAACTTGAAAGTTCTAGTAAGATAGCAATCAACTTCTGCAATTTTTATTGCCAGTCTAAACCTCCCTGAATGGTACAAGGCCTTAATAGAAGCTTTGAAGAGCAACTCTCAAAATTAAAGCAATTACGCTGTCTCGTTCCCTTTCATAGAATTTGTATGTGTCATCGATTGTTTGCAGAACATGGAATGCAGAGCGGGCTGAGATTCTTTACAATACCCTAGAAGACACCTACGAAAATAACAAATCTCTCGCTTTGGACGTGCTGGTCAATTGCCCTTTGGTGTACATAAATAAGGTACATTTGAAACGAAAACATTTTTCTTAATGCAGGTGCTCAAAAATTGGTTGCTTCTGTAGCTGTATTTCGTGCCGAAAGTTGGGTTTTTCAAACTAGTGCTTTTTTACTTTTTGTAGCTGCATATTGTGTGGAAAGTTGATTTTTGTTCCAAGCCATGCATCCAAACAAATAGTGCATATGTTTAATCTCTTTTTTATTTTTTGATTACGCCATTTAGCATTGAAACCATATTAAGTACAACAATATTACATTGTCTCCCCATTTTTTAATAAATCTCACAAGGCAACTAGCATAGCCCTCCCCATATTTATTTATTTATTTATTCTGAAGTTGCAAAAATACTTTTTAAAGAGATCTCGGTATCGATAATGACAGGGCAACATAGCGCGCGGCCACTAGACCCAATCACAAGACAGCAAACGGTCCCGTGTGCCAGGAAGGTTTGCGGCAGGTATAGTTCTCAGGGTTGGTAACGCATTTGCAGTCTAAAGAATAGGGCTTCAGATCCCAATTACTGCTCAGTGGCTTATTTGCGCGTTTTTCTACTCAATGCCTTAAAAAAGGTAAGTTAATTGTATTGTGTCCAGGTGTCGGAATACGGCGAGGAGGCCTTAGAGCGCCTGCTGCAGCAGGCGTCGTCCCCGCGGCCGCCCGACTGCGTGTCGGCCTCCTACAAGCTGCTGCTGGCCCTGCACCAGCACGACCACTGCCGCACCCAGGAGGAGTGAGTGCTCCTTGTGTAGTATACTGACGTCTGCTTTTGTAGTGGCTCCTCGCGATTGGAACGCCTGTTGCGGAAGAGCTGACTGAAGTCGATCGAATGACTTACATCGATCGATTCTGTAAATATTGTATTTGATTTTCTATTTTTTTAACAATAAAGTGTGATGATGATGATGATGATGATGATGATGACGATGACGATGACGATGACGACGACGATGACGATGACGATGACGATGACGATGACGATGACGATGACGATGACGATGATGATGGTGATGGTGGTGATGGTGATGGTGATGGTGATGGTGATGATGATGATGATGATACATACGTACATACATACCTACCTTATTTATACAGAACTGACGCGCCTTTCCAGCAAAAAAACTTAGAAACTTTATTATTATGGTTGCGATAGAAGGGCATGATAGAACTAAGATGAGTTTTTTGACTTTTTAAATTGTTTAATTCAGTTTGCACCGCCTGCCTATTTCTATCGTTTATATTTAACCATCTCTTCTTTGTAAGGTTGTCTGGAAGAGATCGCTATTTAGCGATAAGACCGCCTGTTGACTCACTATGTAATCTATATTTTAGTTTCTTGTATATTCGTTACTTGGTGTATGTGGTGTTTCAATAAAGTGTTTTGTATTGTATTGTATTGTATTGTATGAGCTATGTGGGGGTATGATCACTAGGGCTTGAAATTTTCAGTACGGTATGCGACAAAGGGTAGAGACAGACGAATTTCTGAGTCGAATTTTATACATATCTATAGTTACCGGATCCGTTACGTTATTTGTGGCAGGCCGTTCCCGCAGCGCGCGCAGTTGTCCATACTGCAGCGCATCCTGTCGCTGCTGCGCGCGCAGGCGGCGCTGGCGCGGGACATCACGCGCGCGGCGCGCGACGCGCCCATGTACGGGCTCGTGCACTGCGCGCGCAGGGTGCTCGACCACCTGGACGCCGGGTAACAAGCCCCTTCATTCATCCATCGGAGGCTTAAGCACGTATCCGTGCCAGTTCATAAATGGCTTAAGCACGGACTGTGGTCACTTTTTATTTGATTTCATTAATTTGAAGATCTAAAATAAATTGTATTAATTCCCAAAGAACGAACAAACCATACAAAAAATTCATTCCTTTACTTTTCACTCATTCACTCAAAATTCAAACAAATTTTCAAGGTCACTCGCGTCACTTCGCTGCACTGCGCGTCAGATTAGCCATTAAAAAGTTTACATTGTTGCATTAATGGATTCCAGACTTTGTTTTACACTATTAAGCATTCTAGTATCCATAAAGTCCGCTCGATCCCATTGATGGATCCTGCCATTGGATCCTAACGCCCCTTGTTTCCAGAGCGATAGCGGGCAACGCGGAGTGGTGCGCGCTGTTCCCCGAGCTGGTGCGCGCATGCTCAGACGTGAACGCGCGCGTGGCCTGCGTCGTCAGCGCGCCCAGCCCCGAGGGCCTGCTGCCCGAGGAGGCCGCCTTGACGGAGGGGTGAGGCTGCAACACGACATGACATATGTTACTTTATTTTTAATGGATTATTGCTGGTGAGTGTTCAAGTGTGCTGCATTTCTGGGGGGTTATTATGCCATGGCTATGCAGTTCATTTTACGACGAGCGTAAAGGACAGGGCTATAGCAGTTACAGTTATGTCGTTTCAGTTGCAGGGTCGGCGGGGCGCGGCCCGTGACGGCGCAGATGGTGCTGCTGTGCGCGTGGCGCTCCGTCAAGGAGGTCAGTCACCACACTACGTTGTTGCGGGGGGGCTGTGAGAGTAACCACGTGAGCGGTCGCCTCGGTAGCACCTCGAAATCCCCAATTAAGTTTATCCTACCTTGCTTCGTTCTGCCAAGTTTATCCGAACGGTACGCGTACACCGAACCACCGTTAAACTAGGGTTGCATTACAACAATCCTAAAAAGTTTACATTTTAAGCAGAAATGGCTTTAGGATAAATAAAAATTCGGAGAAACGATACATTAGGTACAATAAATTAGGAATTCCATTAGGGAACCGGTCGTCACATCAGTCACCTCCATGAACTCCTCGGACTATACGTATAATGTAAACCGTCGTCTTCCAGACATCCCTCCTGCTCGGGTCGCTGGCCCACCTGTGCATCGAGGGCGAGGACCCGGAGTGGACGCTGAGCGCGGACCAGGTGGAACAGATCGGGGACCAGCTGATCGAGCTGCTGGCCACGGTCA
This sequence comes from Acleris literana, assembly GCA_946894065.1. Lineage (NCBI taxonomy): Eukaryota > Metazoa > Arthropoda > Insecta > Lepidoptera > Tortricidae > Acleris > Acleris literana. The sequence continues at coordinate 853,514 of OX335683.1, read as the reverse complement.
AGCACCGCGGCGCCTTCGAGCAGGCCTACGTGGGGTTCACGATATTGCTCGCGAGGTAATTAACAGACCTTGGATACCACAGACAGTTTCTGTCCTGAGATGCTGTTAATATCTGGCAAGTTTCAGGAAGTGAAGGGTACAGAGTTATAGAAGTTGTACAGCTTTCCCTTTCTATGGACAAATTTGTTTAATTCTGCAAAAATATATTAGTTCTACCAAATCTTGACGTAATAACTAAACTAAAGTTATCCTGTTAACTATTTTGCCTTAAAATTTATTCACAAAAACGCGTTTTTTTTACCTTGTTCTGATCGTGGATTTTTTTTGTTATAATTTTGAGAGCTATGTTTAAACACATGTTTCAAGAAAATAATCGCTGTTTTGATTTTTTGCAAGAGTCAAATTGAAATCTTGGAAGGCGGGCACATCGCTGATTTTTGCGCTGAAAGAACTATCGATGTAAACAGATTAAGTACCGACAGTGCTTCCTAGGTCCATATCCGTGAACTTATCTAGGTAATAAAGCGATGGACTTTAGTAGGATTTTATTAAGCTGAAAGTCAAGTCAGTCATTGTTTCGTAATGGTTTAAGTTGTAATATCCGCAGCATAGCAAACATATGTTTGGCGTGTGAGTTATACATGTATTTGACGTAAGGTGCTCAATGCCCTCGTATGCCCTCGGTGTAGACTGTGGAAGTGCGCGAGCCCGCGGCTGTACCAGCTGCCGCTGCAGTGGTTCAGCTGCGTGGAGCGCGAGTTCCTGCAGGCGCCGCGCCGCGCCGGGGACTGCGCCACGCGCCGCGGCGCCGGCCTGCCCTTCATGATACAGGTGCTGCCGTCATCTCTATACCCTCACCCTCCCAACACCACCCACCGTACGACCAAATTTGTCAATGGAATATAAATCTACTGTGGATGAAATAAAGTCAATTTTCTAATTTGATCATGAGTCATAGAAACAAATGAAATTCCACTTTACTACCTTTGCAACTAGATGTTTGTTTTTAATGGTCGTATTATGTACTTTTTTTAGTACAAGAAGCTTTTGGAGGATACATATCAAACTCTTCCGAGACTGACTGACTATCAGACATGGCACAGCTTAATTTGCTTAGGGACTTGATATTTGGAGGGAACAATTCTTGGGTACCGTAAGGATGCATTATAAAAAGGATTTTTTGGAAAATTTATCTCCAACGCGAAAAAGTGGGGGAAATAGTGATTCAATCTAATAACGTATTTTTGAATGATCATCAATTTCATTAGAAAGAAAGAAAAACATTCATTCATCACAATAGCATACATTAATATAACGTAAAAATAAGGTTCTGACAAAAAATAAATGGGATAAGCTTTTGTGGTTGTCTGTACATTTTTTTGCAATGTCATTATCTGCTTATCAAGATCAGACTAATGAGTCACAACACGGTGAATCTATGTTAAGTATAGCGGAGATCCTGTAAGTGTCTCAAAAACTATTCTAAAATGAAATTAGAGTTATCGGTTATGAAAAATAGGGTGCAAAAATGCAATAATAAATTAGATTTAGATAGGACTGAACATGATTTAAATGTTCACAAATTAAATGCAGAGATTAGTAGATTAAGAAAAAAACTCGAGGACATGTCAATAAAATACGTAACGGCTCAAAGTGAAATCAAGGAGCACATGCTGGCATTCACACAATTGCTGGAGAGTAGTAAATATAATGAAGACCGTTTTAATTCTTTAATTAATAATGGCATTGGTGATTGTAATTGTATAGGAACTGTACCAACAGCTGTGGTTCAGCCAGATGTGGCTCTTGATTCTTCTAAGCTAAGTGCCCCAAAAATAGTTTTAGATGAGTCCCCTAGACAAATTAGCAATAATAAAACTATTATTTATTCGGATCAGATAGGGTCTGGAATGGGTTCCATGTTAAGAAACAAATTGAGACAAAATGTAACAAATTTTTGTTATCATAATGCAAATCTTATGCAATTATGTCATTTAATATCAAAGGGAAGTTATGACAGTTCTACTACTCTAGTGATTCTAGTAGGAAACAGTCTTGGTATAGATAAGTCTAGTGTAGGTAGATTATTGTCAACATTAAACCTTATTGAAGAGGCAGGCATAGGTAAAATTATACTTTGTGCATTACCATATTCACAAAATATGCCATACAATTATAATAATAAAATAGCATACTTAAATTCTTTAATGTATAATAGTAAATATCATTTCTTCGACTTAAATAAATTTATTAAGCACCTCACGCTAACATCTGAAAAAATTCATTTGCCAAAGAAATATATTTTGACTTTGGTAGAACTTTTGGCTTTTAATATAGAACCAAATAGATATAACAGTGGTACAAATTCCATTCCTAATCATTTAAACTAAAGTATAGGACAGCGGAAACAACTTTGAGTATAAATATAGTTCATCAAAATATTCAAGGGTTTTCCAGCAAAGAATTAGAAGTAGGATTATTTTTAGATACTGAGAATGTACACATTATGTGTATTACTGAACATTGGCTTAGACCAGATCAATTAATTTTTGATTTCGTTAATTTTAAATTAGTTAGTTTTTTTGCCAGAAAATCCGCCATTCATGGTGGTTCGTTAATAATTGTTAAAAGTACCGTTAAATCCAAAGAAAGGAAAGATATTGTTAGGCTATCCATAGAGAGGCTTGTAGAAATCTCATGCATAGAATTAGAAAATTACATAATTATCTGTGTTTACAGACCACCGTCAGCTGATTTTAGCACATTTGAATCCAGTATGGAAAATGTGTTAAAATTAGTATGTAAAACCCAAAAGCATGTTATTGTCTGTGGATATTTTAATGTTAATTTACTGGAATCTTCAAATAATACTATTAAGATCTTAAGTTTATTTAAATCTTTTAACTTAGGTAATTTGTTCTTTGAACCTACACGGATAGGAGTTTCAAGTGCTACCTGTTTAGACAATATTTATTGTAATTGCGAGTGTTTGGATAAGGAAATATTTAATTGCTTTAATTCTGATCATAGTGGCCAGAAGGCTTCTTTTTTAAATGATTTTCATCAGGAACCGCAGGCAATAACATACAGACCCATAACTAGCAATCGTTTAGAATTATTCAAAAATAAAGTTGAGAGCAATCTCTGTGGGTTATCCTTTTCAAATAATGATTCTAATAGTATTTATAAAGATTTGTTTGATGTAATTCTTCATCAATTTAACAACAATTTTAAGATGAAAACTGTTTCTGGGTCAAAAACTAAGTTTAGTGAATGGGCTACTGTAGGCATCCATAGAAGTAGAAATAGGCTTTATGAACTATATAGAGAGAGGGAGGAGAACAAGAATGCTGACTTCTTAGTTTACGTTAAGAATTATTCGAGGACCTTCAAGCGAGTTTGCTTAACTGCTAAGTCAAACTTTTTAAGTCTTAAACTCAAAGCTTCTGATAATAAGGTAAAAACGGCGTGGAAAATTATAAATAGAGAAACGGGTAAATCTAAAACTCGTGATAATCAAGTCACCCTAAACAAGGGTGACAAACAAATCACGTCAAACAAAGACGTGGCCTAGCGTTCGAAGATTATTTCTCCACTATAGCTATTAATACAACGAAATGTCTTCAATCATCTGCGATTGTAGCTCAAAAACTACTTTGTGCTAATGTTACTAAATGTAATGTAACCTTTGATTTTAGCCATGTAGATTCAATTTCAATCGTTAAGGTATTTAAATAGCTCAGTTTAAAAAAAACTGAGGATTTATGGGGAGCGTCAGTTAAAGTGATCCATCATGTCATAGATATAATTGCACCTCACTTAGCTTTAATCTACAATAATTGCATTTCAGAGGGGGTTTTTCCAAATCTTATGAAATATAGTAAAGTCATACCACTTTTTAAATCGGGCGACATGAGTGATTTAACGAATTTCCGTCCCATTTCTATTCTACCGGTTTTAAGTAAAGTTTTTGAGAAGTTAATGTTAAAAGATATGTTAGGTCACTTCAATAGAAATAAACTGCTTAACAGTAATCAGTTCGGCTTCACCAGAGGACGATCCACAACTGATGCAGCATCTGTACTCATTAAATATATCTACAATATTTGGGAGAAATCCTGTGATGCAATAGGAATTTTTTGTGACCTTTCCAAAGCTTTCGATTGCGTAGATCATGCGACTCTTATATTAAAATTAGAACATTATGGTCTGTCAAATAATTCTCTAAATCTTATGTCTTCATATCTTAGTGATAGAACACAAACGGTTGTTGTAAATCAAACACAGTCCATTGGAGCAACTGTTAAATTAGGTGTGCCTCAGGGCTCTATATTAGGTCCTTTCTTATTTCTGGTCTATATAAATGACTTACCACCCACGGTAGATAACCTTTGTGATATTGTGCTATTTGCTGATGATACTTCATTAATTTTCAAGGTGGACCGAAAATCCGTCGATTGCAGTAGGATAAACGCCACGCTGGTTAAAGTACTTAATTGGTTTACTATTAACAATTTGCTACTTAACGCTAAGAAAACTAAATGTGTTAGGTTCGTTTTGCCTAATGTTAGACCGGTAGAATCTAGTATATTTCTAAATGATGACTGTTTGGAGATGGTGGACAAGGCGCTTTTCTTGGGGATAACTATAGACAAAAACTTGCAATGGAGTCCCCATATAGCAGTACTAGCAGGTAAATTAAGTTCGGCAGCTTATGCTGTTAGGAAAATCAGGCAACTTACCAATGTTGAGACAGCTCGCTTAGTTTATTATAGTTATTTTCATAGTGTTATGTCGTACGGTATTCTGGTTTGCGGAAAAGCTGCTGACATACAGACTATATTCGTGTTACAAAAAAGAGCCATTCGTTCCATATATAACTTAAACTCCCGTGATTCCTTAAGATTACTATTTAAAGAAATTAGTATTTTGACAGTAGCGTCACAATTTATTTATGAGAATATTATTTATGTCATTAAAAATCAAGACTCTTTTGTTAAGAATTGTGATATACATAATTTGAATACAAGAAATAAAAATAAAATTGCTATTAAAAAATTTCGTGTCCGTAAGGTATATAAATCATTTGTTGGTCAATGCATTCATTTCTATAATAAATTACCTGACGAAGTTTTAAAGTTATCATTTCCAGCACTTAAAAATTACTTGAAAAAGTCGTTGATGTCGAAAGCTTATTATAGGGTCGAGGACTATCTAACAGATAAAAATGCTTGGCCTAAATTAAACACCTAAATAACTTAGTAATAGCTTAGTCAGGAAAATATCTAAACATTGTAGGTATAATTATTGTCTAGGGGACACGGTTTCTGTAGGAGAATGTATCAAAACTATGTGGTTGTTTTGCACCGTCATGGGTAAGTATATGTATATATATATACATATAATTATTATTATTACTATTTAAGAGTTCATCTGAACATACTGAGTTTTGACACATTTTCCTGCTCAACTACGCATGATATATATATTTTAATGTTAAATTCATTGTTTTATATAATGCTAGGTTAAGTTCTATAATTGTATAAGTAATTTAAAAAAAAAAACGACTGACTGTTGAGTTTCTTGCGGCGTTTCTTCTCAGCAGTGGTCTCTTGCGAAGCGCTGGTAGATTTTTGACGTGTAAAAGTGCCCGTGCGGCCTACTTACCGAATAAACATCTTTTTATCTTTTTAACCTTCCGACTCCATCATCAGATTAGGTCTTTGATACTATAATATTGCAATGTTATCTGTTGAATTGAAAAGTTTTGAGGTTGATAATTAAATTAAAAAGAAAAAATAATACTGGCACTTATGTTTTCCTTTAGAATGGATAAAATTGAGCACCGATCTGTGATAAAGTACTTGCAAAAAAAGGCTTAACGCCAAAGCAAATTTTTGAAGATATGTGCCGGACTTGGAGAGCTCGCTCCATCATATGCCACTGTAAAACGATAGGAAGCAGATTGTAAGTAGGGTAGAGAAGCAGTTGAAGATGAACCTAGGTGTGGTAGACCAATAACGGCTTCTACAGACGAAAATGTCAATAAAATACTAGATATGGTTATGAATGACAGGCGGTTGACAGTTGTAGAGATAGCGGAGAATATTGGCATTTCCTATAAGCAAGTACAAAACATAATCACCAAGGATCTTGGATTTTCTAAGGTTTCTGCAAGGTGGGTACCTAGACTGCTTTCAGCTGAAAATAAACGCACCCGCCAAAAAAAATGACACAGGATTTTTTGGATCTGTTTCAATGCGACCCACAAGATTTTCTTGGTAATTTCATAACTATGGACGAGACTTATGGGTCCACCACAATACACCGGAGTCAAAAGTGCAATCCAAAGAATGGAAAAGGTCAGGGTCTCTACGTACTAAAAAAGCTAAGGCCATTTTATCAGCGACGAAGCTAATAAATAGCTTCAGTTTTTTGGGATTACAAAGGAGTCATCATGGGTGTTAATCTCGAAAAGGGTAAAACCATAAATGCTGATTATTATGGCACCCTCTTACAACATCTGTGTCAAGAAATGAAAACGAAAAGACCTGGTATGATATATAAAAAAGTGTTGTTCCACTAAGAAAACGCTCCTGTCCATACTGCAGTGAAATCTATCGCACAAATACATAACTGTGTGTTTGAATTGTTGCCGCATCCACCCTATTCGCCGGACTTGGCTCCCTCTGATTATCATCTTTTCCCGAACCTAAAAAACACGGGGCAGAATGGAAAGTTTCGATGAATGTTGAGGTATAAGAAGCTGTGACTGAATATTTCGATCACCTTGAAGATTTTGTTACTCAAGTCTTTATTTTAAAGGTTAGGCTCAAAACAATTCAATTCACCCTCTTATGTGCTCCAAATTTTAGCCCGTTCCGGGAATTAGTTAAAAGTTATTTGCAACTTAGAACATACGAACGGGGCGAGTTAAATAAAAACTTGCAATACGGAACAGAAACGACAGATGGTGGTAACGGTCGAGGTTCGGGCCTAACTCGGGACGAGCCGGCTGCGGAGACGACGCTCGTCTTTCGTCAGGACCGCTCGGGGAGATCACCTGTGCCGCTGGAAGTGACCGGTAGTTCCCCCCCAGGCGCTGGTGACGACGGAGCTGGCGGCGGAGTCGTCGGCGCCGCGCGGGCGGCTGCTGGCGCGCTGCGTGGCGCTGTGCCTGCGCGTGGCGCGCGCGCCGAGCTCGGCGACGGCGGCGGCGCGGGCGCACCTGGTGCTGCGCGCGCTGTTCCGCCACGCCGCGCCGCCCGCGCCCGCCGCCGCCGCCGCGCTCGAGGTCGCCGTGCGCGGCTTCGGGGCCCACACCTTCATGGTCAGTGCCTCAGTTTAGTTTCACTTTGCATTCAAATTAGTGTCAAAAACTAACAATCAAATTTTAAATTAATTTTCCGAATCGTTTCATCGACAACGAATGCGCAATAATTTAAAAATATTATAAATTAAAATAAAATATTAACAGTTAAAAGATAAAATATTAATAATCAAAAGATACAATAATAATAGTCAAAAGAAACAATAAAAAAAAAGGAAAAACTCAATAAAAATTACATATTATGGCTACAATACACACAGCTATAGGATTGATTCCATGTACTCACTCATTACATCTGCTGAGTACAGAAGGTTGCCCAACAAAAGGTTTCTCAGTCGACGTCTAAATGTATCGTCAGATTGTTCAGATCTCAAATCAGCGGGTAGGTGCTCGAAATAGGTCGGACCAATGACGCGGAAGTTTTTTTCCACAAGTGCCATGCGACGGGGAACTCTTCTTAAACTGAACTTATATTGTTATTGTTATTTATGTAAGTCTGTATAGTACATTATTACAGAAGTTAAAAACTAAGCAATAGATGGACGAGTTAGGACCATACCGTTCTTAGTGGCCAGTCATTCAAAAGCGTTTTTTAAACTGACGACTCTGACCGTGCGAGAACTTCAGATAATTAAAAACAGACATATATGGCTGTATGGAATCTGATTCCTTTGCCTATCCATGAAAGGATGAATATTATTAAAAAATAAAACAACTTCTCATTAACCAATTTAATTTCATATGCAGCACAAGTCGTGTTCTGATTGGTCGAATCGCGGACCCATGTGATTGGTCGACTTGCTCATTGGAACAGACCAACAATGTTACATTTTTGGTCAGTTTAAATTCATAGTTGACCTGCTCATTCAATGTACAACTATTGATTGTTTTGGGGACCAAGAACAGACCATCTTTCGCCACATATCCGAGCAGTGGCGTGAAATAGTAAATTGTTGCAGAGGATAGAAAGTACGCGATTTTTGGACGAGTCATATAGAGTAGCCGAAACGTAGTTGAGGCCCTCTAGTGTACGAGTCCATAAATTGCACTTTCTACCGAAGCAGACATAGTGCTTTTCATAACTACTGAGAGGAAATAAAATAAAAATTAATATTCAAGACTCAAATTTTAATTCATGTTAATATGACATCACCGCCAATTTTACCATAGATAACTTTTTTTTTATCTGGACCCCTATTCTCGTGGTACTCGAGATTAATAAACTAACATGCGAGATGAAGATGTCAACTCCATATAAAATTGTATTTGTTTCGCTATATCTCCCATGCAATTTCATCTCTAGTGGTTCGATATTAGGGACCAAGTTTGAATTACATTTTAAAAAAAAGCAGTTACATACTTTTTAGTCTGTGTATCTTTTAGCAAAAATACACCTAGTATTTTACGACACAAGATGGTGTGTTCTGATTGGTCGATTTCAATTTTTCATTTTAAGTAGCTATGACACAAAAATTGATTGATTGATTTTCATTGGTTCTTAAAGTTGGACAACAATGTTCTCGACCAATCAGCAAACACGCTGACAAAAACATTCTTGGTCTGTCCTTATAACTGACGTTTTGTGACCCCAAACAAGACCATCTATGGCCATATTTCCGAGCAGTGTTATGAAAAGGTATCTTTTGCATGTTTTTGAGTCCAGGCACCTTGTAAAACGAGCCATAACCGCGTCCCCCCACAGGAGCGCAACTCGTCGACGCTGCTGTTCAGCGCGCTGGCGGTGCGCGTGTTCGGCGTGGCGCGCGCGCGCGGCACGAGCCGGCTGCACGCGCGCAACCGCATGACGGGCCGGATCTTCTTCCTCAACTACCCGAGGCTCTACGACTTCATGCTGGTGAGGACCGAGGGGACCTTCGGCCAAGTCATGACAATTGATACTTTAATTGCATGATAAATAAGACTTTACAAATATCAGTAGGGGCGTCGCCACAACTTTTTTTTACCTCCCAACGCAAAAAGAGGGATGTTATATGTTTCACCGCTATGTGGTATGTGCGTGCGTGCGTGCGTGCGTGTGTGTGTATGTGGCAACGTACCTAACTATTAAGGGGAAGCGATTTGGATGCTGTTTTTTTTATTTGAAAATAGATTTTCTAGCGGTGTTTCTAAGCTTAGTTTCATGAATATGGGTTGGGTTGTTTGAGAGATATCAGCTCTGAAAGAAGAGGTTACCATTGTATCGGGGGTTTTTATCTATCTAATAATTATTAACAGGATTTTGACAGGGATTACTAAAGGTATTTTCTATCTATACCCACTACTATATTTACTATATAAAAAGAGTGTTGCGATTTTTGTGAATATGTATCCGTCCGAAGCATAAGAATATATAATAACTACACGTAGAAGAGAATCTCCTTGAACCAGGGCCCAAATGCAGCGCTTGAAATACCTACTTCCCCCTTCACCCCGTTACGCCCCTCTGTCTTCTGCGGCCAAAATTAGGGCTGTCACTTGCGAAATATTTTCGGTTTATGGATGTGGCATACAAGTTAAACCAAAAAATGTTATTAATGCTTTACTTCAACGTGGGAACATTGTCGCAAAATGAGTTTTTTCCATTTATGTTCAATTAGGTAATAATACTTTTTTATTGATATTTTATTAAGATTATCTCCAGAAAATTACATAGCTTATGTGACTTTTAATCATCTATAAAAAAAGAAAACGAGTCTATAAACAACCTTTAAAATAATAATTAAGCTTAATAAGTCTTATTGTCTGAGATCCGGAGGTACTTTTTAAGTTCCTTACCGGATTATTAATTTGATTTTTTACTAAGTTAGAGCTGCGTGGCGATGCCCCGACGTAATTAATTACAATATGCAAAAGGATTCGCAGTTTAAAAAAAATTGAATCTGCCCTAGGCAATGTACTGCAAATGCAAATGCAACTGTACGAAATTCACTATATATTATACCTTGATTAAAATAGTTATTACCATTTGTCTGTAGTCAAGTAATTACACATAAATTATTTCAATTTACGCGTTTGCGCTCTGCCACTCAATTTTCCATTGCATAGTTCTTAGTATGCAACTTCACGTATTCAAAACACCATTATTCTTCTTCGTCGTTACACTCTTGGCAGAGTCGTGGTTGTCACATCAGGGTTGGGGGCACGCTTCACAATCCGTCGCACTTTTTTTTTAATAATAGTGGGAGGCAGACGAGCAGGCGGCTCACCTGATGGTAAGTGATCACCGTCGCCCATGGACACCTAAAACACCCAGGGGGTTAAAGGTGCGCTGCCGGCCTTTTAAGAAAGTGTAGGCTCGTATCTTGAAGGTTGCCATGTTGTATCGGTCCGGAAATACCATTGCCGGCAATTGATTCCACAGTGCAGTCGTACGTGGCAAGAAGCCTCTCTTGAAACGTACGGTGGTACTCTACCAGTCATCCAGGTGCTATGGATGGAATTTTAATTTGTGGCGAGTAGTTCGGTGGTGAAATTTTCTGGAAGCTGGTATTCTCTTGCACTCATGGAGAGGACCGTTCAGTGCAGCCTTAACCTGATCAGTCCGGCGCTGCAGCGCCTAAATACCATACCGCTAAATAAAATGAAACTTTTCAGGAGCAGCTAAACACAGCCACTACATCGGTAGCTCTGCAGCCATCGCTGTGCCCCACGCTACTGCTGCTGGCACGGCTCTACCCCTCGGCGCTTGAGGGCACCGTGTCCAACCTGAAGGTACCCTAAAAGTAGCCATCATGAAGATAAGATGGGAAGTGACCTGTCAACGCTTACTGTGTAAAATTTCTGTCTTAACAAAGTTAATAGAGCCCCGCGTGGTGGGGTTCCAATTCCTAGTGCGACACGCCTTCCTGACCCGGCCAATAGAAGGGGCATGTCCTAAACGAAACGAAATGATACAAATACATGATTATAAGTAGTTTTAAAAACCTTTGACAAGGACGCAGAGAATGTTTGTTTGCGTCATACGAGTATTACAGTTTGGTCATTCTAAGAGGGCCGATTTGACAGCTTTCAACTCAGTACAAAATATGTGTTTGAGGTTAAATTTTATACTGCGTTGACAGCTGTCAAATCGGCTCTCTTAGAACGACCAAACTTTAGTAGCGATAGTTTGACGCACAACGAGCCGCCGCCGCCGCCGCTCCGCAGAGCCCCGCCGCGCCGCCGCCCCTCACTGCCCCCCACAAGTTGGGTGTACGGGATTTTTTTCATGGTCCTTTCGATTTTATACGCAATAGAGAGCACTTTTGAAAAAACAATATGGACACGGACGGAAAGTGTTTTCATATGGTTTTTTTTACTCCTAGGAGTAAGAAGAGGCATTTTCCGTCCATGTGTTTCAATCGGAAAACCGTTCTTTCCGAGCATGTTTGAGAAAACAAAATTTCACCATCCTCCATAATAACACGATCTCTTTCTCTACTTTCCCCGATTGAATAGAATTCAAATGGGTCAGTATGCGGAATCCTGACCTGGTCAGTATAAGTATTTTTTTCCAAAAGGAAGGCCTTGAGTCCTAAGAAGAGTTACCGTACCTCTTATGGTTTTTGAATATTTATTGATGGCCTGTATGTGGTTGTGCGCCGGCAGCTGGAGCGGTTCCTGGAGCCGGTGCTGGCGCTGGCGGGCGCGGCGGACGCGCGCACGCGCCTCCTGGCCGCGCGCGCCGCCGCGCCGCTCGTGCCGCCCGACCGGTACACACACACGAACACTACCCTCGGTCACACACACACGACACTAGTATTTAAGTGAAGCAGTCGGGTACCGGACAGTAGTACAGAGTCATCTTCTCAGTATATACTCGTTCACCGCTGAACATATGCCTCTTCCATGGATTGCCATGACGTCCTTGATCCGGCGATTCTGGTCAGGTATGTTCTGGACTGGTCTGGTAGTTCAGAATAAATATTTTATACTGACCACGAGATGCAAAAATATGAAGTCGGAACTTATATTTGATTTCCTTAAGATTTTTAAATTATCGGCAGCGTTGAAGATTACCACACTTATGACGTCATATGTGACTTATTATATCAAATAAATCTTCATACTAGCTATTGTTTTGACACTTCTTAAAAAGTAGCTGATTTGACCTAGTGCGGCTCCGGTACCCTATTATACCATAGTAAAATTAGAAAAGTAAAACATCTCTTTTTATATCCAAAGGACGACTATTTACGTCGATGTCTTTCTGACGTTATTAAAATAAACTTTTGTCTTACACTTGTTATGTGCTATTCCATTAAAGTAATATTTTTATAGTTGAGAATGCCTTTTTCTTAATAAAAATGTGTTTTAAAATACAGTATTCAATAAGTGTCTCAATTTTCTCCGCTTATTGTCAGCACTGGCCTAATTGTTTCTAACTCTTCATTAAGATATGTCCCGCACATCCTTTCGCTGTTGAAAACTCTCTCCGATACGAAGATCAGGAAGAATCTCTGCCACGGAATACTCTGCCAGGTATAGTAAAACTGTTGCGAATTTTAACCTTATACAAGTTCGATCATGCATGGAGTATTGGATTCACCTCTGGGATGGCTCCCCCAAGTACCAGCCAGCCATGCTGTACTCGATTGAGGAGATTGAAAGGTAGAAAGATGTTGGTGAGAAAACACTGGTTCAGATTCAAAGTCTTGACTATATCTAATAACCTCTCACCGCCAAGAATCAGTATTTTGATTCGGTGCGAAAGTAAAGCAGCCTGTGAAATGACTAACAGAAGTATTCCATCTCAATCCACTGGGTTTGAAATGTATTGGAAGGCTAACATTGTATACTGATGGACGTATTTAAGAGGCTGGAGCTCACTTACTTACCACCAGGTGTTGTCGTTTCCCTTCTTTATGGCATCAAAAACACAGACGTCATCATAGATTTAATTAGTGAGCAAAAAATATGCTAATACATATATCACGGCATATTGGCGATTACTTTTAGATTTAGTGCTTGTTTACGGAGACGCGGGGCGTCGTGCGTAGCGTTGGGCGGCGCGGTCTGCACCAAATTCAAACATATGGCGTTGTATAAAAGCGTTTACGGAGAAGCGGTTTTATGCGCGTTTGCTTCAAATACAGCGTTACTTGCGGCGGAGCCCGCGGATGGCATCGCCGCGTTGCACGCAGCGTCGCACGCGTCAATAATGGCGGTTCCCGCCACTGCGCCCGCAGCGGGGCCCGCGGCGGAACCTTCTGACAGTCTTGTGCTCCGCCGCGCGCTCCGCTACACGCTCGAGAGTCCGCCGCGGATGTAGCAGACACCGCTATTCTCTAAGCCACGCATCACGCGCCGCATCACGCGCGGTATCACACCTCGCATCTTTATAAACAATACCGTACATTGCTATATGTTTGTGTTTGCGCGTGTGATGACGCGGTCCGCTGCATATGCCGCCTCTCTGTAAACGGAAAAAACGCCCGACGCGCCGCGCAACGCCAAGCCGCACGCCACGCGCGACGCTCCGTGTCTCCGTAAACAAGCACTTAATGATGAGTTCTCGATATTTCAAGCTGCGCATGCGTCATCATCGCAGGTAGACTGAAGAATGGGTAGATGTTAAGGGCGAGCGCATACGTATGGTTTCCTGGTTATGAATTCAGATTCAGAAACCGCAATCCTTTGCTTACATACAAAGCGTTGAACTAGGCGCACGCGTTGTTATATTTTCTGAATGCAAAAGCAACTTGAAGTTCGTTTCGAATTCGGTTCGATAGTTGTGTGGACAGCTCTCTATACTGTGGTCCTCTGTCTATACCCTATTTTGGCGCGTCCACGGCCTGCGCTGTCGTCGCGTCGAAGTCGTCACCTTCCCGTGACCGTTGTAATCCCGGGCAGATATGCGCGCTGCTGGAGACGCAGCCCCCGGGCGCGGGCTCGGCGCGGGCGCTGCGCGGCGCGGCGCGCGGGGCGCTGTGGCTGCTGCGGGGCGCGCGCTGCTACCCCGTCGCCGACCAGCTGCTGCACGCGCTCAACGCGCTCGCGCACAGGTACACTGCAGGACGACCGCTATCGTGGGGCCGCTACCGACTGAGCGTCGGCCCAATAAACCATTTTATCGGACTCTCACGCTCGCACTCATGGGGATATGGATAGCGATTGTTGATATCCAGAGTTATACATATTTCAAACCAAAAATCATAAACCGAAAAAAATACAACGATCTAAGTTTTGTATAAAAACTCGAAATTGTCTGCATTTTGAACTTTCTAGAATAGTACTGCCTACTTTTATTTAATGAAATTGAAATCTTTCATTTTAGGTTTCCCGGATTATTCTCCGAACAGGCGCTTACCGTTTACTTAACGAGTTTGCTCGAACAAGCTCTATTCGAGAGCGCACCTTCGAACATCTCGATCGGGCGAGAAGTGTTCCTCGCCGACGCCGTGTACATGAACCTCATTATCCTCACCGCCTCGTCCGACGAGGATGGAATCGTTCAGTTCGTGTTAAAGTGTCTCGCGCATCCAGACTACGAAGTCGCTTTATCCGCTTTAAACTATCTACTCTTGCTACATAACAAAAACGACGAGCTCTGCCCCTTCCTCGAGCATCTATCGAAGATATCCGACGGCAAAATCATTTCCAAAATCGAAATGAACGATAATTACGTCCGAATTCTATGCAACGTCACGAAGATCCGCTATTTGGAATGCACCCAAAAAGCTCTAAAAGTGTTGGTGTGTACACCGAATACGCAGAAAAATATAGTGAGATTAAAATTGACTACCGAAAAAGAATTGACATTTGAAAGGATCGTTATGGTGCTACTGGATTGTGTTGAGAACGGGCCTGAGAATCTGAGCGGTATTTATTTGGCTAGCGTGTTGGGTTTGGTGGGCGACTCGCTGGACAAGGAGCGCGTGGTGCTGAGTGTGGCGCGCGCGATGCTGGCGCGCTGCGCCGCCGGCAGCGACCAGGCTTCGCGCGAGGCCGTCGTCGGCTTCCTGGAGAACCACTTCGGCGACCTGCTGCGGCTCCGAGAACCCTGGTTAGAGGATGAAGCGGAATCATGTAAGTCTTGCACCATTCTGGTTTAATTTCATTTTTGACTTCAACCACGTCATTTTTTTTGTTCGGAAGTAAGGATTTCCATAAGTATGTCATTAGCGGGCTGAAAATGGCATTGCCGACCCTAAGGCGGAAAGTGAATATTTTTTTTTTGTCAAAATACTATTTTTGACTTTTTTCTAGACCATGGAAGATTCTTGTACAACCATTACGAAATAACTCGGACTTTTTTAAAAATTCGTTTTGAAATTGTCTCAAAAGTCAAAACACTTATAGTTTTTTTTGTATAACAATACCTACAGATAAATTTCGTAACAATAACATACAACATTCGCTAGTGTTCGAGCAGCCTAAATATCTCGGGATGCAGTTTATCACTTTCATCCCTTGGTTAACAATCTATTCACTTTTATTTTTAAACCGGGTAGTAAATAATAATTATCATGGAAATCTTACATTCAGAAACATTGTTAGGGTTCCGTACCTAAAGAGAACCAAACGGAACGATTACTAAGCCATCGTTGTCCGTCCGCTTTAATTTTTGGAAACAGAAACAATTGGAATTCATATCCTTGGACTCGCGATAGGTTACCATTTTAACCGTAATGGCTACCAAGTACCCTTACCATAAGTTACAATTATTACCGTCCCTCACAGAATTGTTATAGAGTGCGAAGAAGAGCATTCGACTCGCTAGCGTAGTATTTGTAACTCATGTTAAGGGCACTGAAGGAGTGTAATAAAGTAGATGTGTGTGCATGTCCGCAGTCGAGCTGTCGGCCACGGTGGCGGCGACGGCGGCCATCCTGCTGGAGGACGACGCGCCCGAGCTGCGCGCGCGCGCCGCCGCCGCCGTCTCGCGGGCCGTGCGAGGTAAGGGGGCGGGGGGGGCGGGGGGGGGGCTAATGTTATCATATTCCTTTAATAAAATAAATTGGTGTTGTTGCTATTGTGTGTTCGTCATATTCTTTCATGGATTGATGAAAAGATTAGGTTTAAATCCCAGATGCGGTGTTGTTCATCGACCATTATAAAATTTTGAAATTGAAAAAAAATGTATGGAGTCAGATTTATAATAGAATCCAAAAGCACTGTATGATATAACTAACGGGTTTTCCAATAAGAACGGGTCGATGTTGAGATGGAATAAAACAAGCTGTGTGTGAGTATTAACGAAATTCCATTATGCATGGAATAGGACATCGTTCAAATGTCCGCCGCGGCTTCTCACGGTAGCACGGATCCGAGAGGTCCAATTTTCAATGACTCTGCCGCATAGATTCGGCTAAATTTGAGCGATGGCCTGTGTTATGTTGTCTTTGAGGGCATCGGTCGATTGCGACTTCAGAAATCCCCACAAAAAAAGTCTAGTGGGGTCAAATCGCATGATCTTGGTGGCCAATTCGACGTGAATTTCTCTGCGAGAGATATCCTTACCCTCAAATCGTTCATTCAGAATGTGCATTGTGGCGTTCGCTGTGTGGCACGTAGCGCCATCCTGCTGGAACCACATGTCGCTCATGTCCATATCATTCAAATCAGGCCCAAAAAATTGGTTAACATTGATCTGTAGCGCTCGCCGTTGACAGTGATGGCCTCACCAACATCGTTTTCGAAAAAGTACGGACCAATGACGCCGCCGGCCCAAAATCCGCACCAAACAGTAAACAATTCTGAATGCATTGCCACCTGGTGACCCTCGTGTGGCTTGGCGTCGTCCCATATACGGCAATTTTATTAACATAGCCATTCATCCAAAAATGTGCCTCGTCGTTAAAGATGATTTTTTCGCCAAAATTGGTATCGTCTTCTGCAACGTTTTCACTAATGAACACTCATACATACATTAAATCACGCCTGTTTCCCAGAGGGGTAGGCAGAGACCACTTCTTTCCACCTGCTACGATCCTGACAAATCACAATATCAATATGAACACTCATTTTGATAATAAAGTTTTATCAAAATTCAAATTCAAATTCAAATTCATTTATTCTGTAAGTAGGCCCTGTAGGCACTTTTACATGTCTGAGTCTACCAGCCCTGTCTGAGTCTATCATCTGAACCTGCTGCTCCATCGTGTAACTTGCCATGGTGATTTGGCATCAGTGACTGAATAATAAACAACAGATATGACATTTCCCGCCAAAACAACATGGCCGCCACAGCCTGTCAATATCGACCCGTTCATATTGGATAACCCTTTAGCTTCTGCCAGCGACTTCGTCCGCGTAAAATTCGTATTTTAGTCATCCCACGGGAACTGTTCATTTTTACGGGATATAAAGTAGCATGTTACTCAGCGATAATGTAGCATTCTAATGGTGAATTTTTTTTTTCTAAATCAGTCTAGTAGTTTTAAGTTTATTCGTTACATACATACAAACATAGAAATGTTTCTTCTTTACAATATTAGTATACAGGGTGGAAAAAACGAACGCCACATGGACGGCAATTACCTTAAATATTGGAAATTTACGCAAAGGACACTTACTTTTATTTTTGAAAAATTATTACTGCTTTTATGGATTTTTGAAAATTTGCCTGCCTTAACCGGGAATCAAACTGGTCGAATATGACAAAATAATAAATTAAAAAAACAAAAAACCGCCTTCAAAAAGCAAAAAATAACTTCTTTAAAATGATAGGTAAATAGGTCAGTCCAACTGAAGTCTGCTTTTGGTTAAAATATTGTTGGACACCGACTTCAGTTGGACTGACCTATTTACCTATCATTTTAAAGAAGTTATTTTTTGCTTTTTGAAGGCGGTTTTTTGTTTTTTTAAACATTTATTTTATTTTATACTTTTTAGTGATCCTATTTATGCTGTTACGTAGCTCCACTTCTAAATATTAATAAGAAACTATAGAACATTTCAAGCTCGCCGCAGACAACGTCGCGGGAATGTCATAGTCATATTTAAACCTAAATGTGCTTCGTCATAGTCGCTCAACTTCCTTTATCGAAATATCTTATCGCTACCCTTGAAATAGGTACCGTTAAGGAGTTCCGGTGGCCATCTGTGGTCTTCATCATCAGTTCCACTTCACCATATAGTACTTTTCAAAAGCAAATGCATGAGTTACAGTGAAAAATACCAAAATCGCTATAGGTGTGCCTATAATATTTGAGGAGTTCTCTTGATTTCTCCATGATCCCATCATCAGATCCTGACGTGGTGACAATGGGACCAACTAGAAAGTATACCCATACGAACAACGAAAAAATTTTTCAAATCGGTCCTGTGGTCTTCGAGTAATCGGGGAACATATAAAAAAAAAAAAAAAAAAAAACCCGACGAATTGAGAACCTCCTCCTTTTTTGAAGTCGGTTGAAAAGGGTTTTTAACGGTCTTTATTTAATTTAAAAGTGTAGTGTTATAGACATAAATGATCACTATCAATGACGCTTTCGATCTGTATCATAAAACACGACTTTAATGTTTTGTCATATTCGACCAGTTCGATTCCCGGTGAAGGAAGAGGTTTTTTTTCAAAAATCTAATAACGCGGTAAATTTTGTTTTCCAAAATAAAAGTAAGTCTCCTTTGCGTAGAACTCGCTATTTCCAATGAAGGTAGTCGCCGTCCATGCGGCGTTCGTTTTTTCCACTCTGTAGATAAGCTGAAGCATCGTGTGGTGTCCCGCAGACGGGTCCCCGGGCGCGGTGCTGGCGCGGCGGGCGGGCGTGTCGCTGCGGGCGCGCGCGCGGCGCGGCGGGCACGTGGCGCTGCTGCTGGCGCTGGCCGCGCTCGACTTCCGCGCCGCGCCCGCCGGCGCCGGCGACCTGGGCGACGAGGTGCGCACCGCATACACGACGATTACAAACCTTTGCTTTTTTCACCTTTCTGTGTTGGTAGTTAGGGTCGATTCCCACCGAGACGCTACGCGACGCGACGCTGCGCGCACATGCGACTCTAAATATACTTTTCTCAAAAATGTCTGGAAATGTTGACATCACTCGCAAGCTCGTCCGTTTAAAACAATACTCGGCCCGCAATCGCCTACTTCCATGCCTAGGCAATAATGTACTATTTCTCAAAAATGTTCGGAAATGTTTACATTACTATCTACATATTGAGACGCGAAGTACATAGTTTACTGACAGTACTCAAATTTAAAAAAAAAACATTGCGTGCTCGTTACGCAAGCCCGCCATGTTGCATACAAATTCCATTACTATCTAGCTTGTAACTTTTTAAAAGGTGAAAAGGGCCATAATAAAATGAGGGCACAAGTCTGATACATCCAAATTTTATTAGAAACATAACTTTTTTATCTGTGTCTGGAATACCTTGTTTTTTTTTTAAACAAAAGCTTGCCTTTCTCCTTGTCATAAACAAAAAGGCGGTAAAGAGTGATGGTTTTTTCACATGAAGTTTCTGTTTGTATGCTATTCAGAAAATGAGTTCAAGTGATGAAGATTTTACTCCAACACAATTTTTTTCTTGCGATTATTGAGAAAAGCACTATATTTGCCTCGGCAAGAACAGCAATTGCGGGCTTCGTATTTCTACTACTCGGCCCCCAATTGCCTACTTCCCTGCCTAGGCAATATGTACTCTTATTTACTACACGAAAAGATACACATTTCAGTGTGAGAATTCAACGCTGCGTGGTTCAACGTATTCTGAATTCTCACAATGAAATGTGTATCTTTTCTTGTATTAAATAAAGTATATTTCGAGTCGCATGTGCGCGCAGCGTCGCGTCGCGTCGCATCTTGGTGTGAGTTGACCCTTAGTTGTCAAAGGAAGATAACAAGTCAATCCTAACAACTGTCTCGCAGGATAATATATTTAGATATTAATTTATTATTGGGTTTGGGTTTATAATTTGTACTGGAATGACAAATATCAGGATTTACTTCGTTCAGTTCAAATCTTGTAACTTGAAATTACATGAAAATTATCAAATTATCTATGTTTTGTTATCACAGTCATGGAAAACCGTCATTCTTAAGGCGTATAACTCTAACGACGGAAACACAAATCTTTCATTTACGCCGAACATTTTCAATTTCAGTGCAGAGTTTTCGATCAAGGCGAATCGCACAACACGTTTCTAGAAGAATTTACGTGGACGATTGACTGCGCCGTCAAAATTAAAGAAATTTATTGTGAATACAAATCGAAAATAAGCTACAATAAGACGATAGAAGAATTCGTGGCGTCCTTCGTGATTCAAGAAAAGTACAAGAAGACTATAGAGAAATTGTGCATTGAAAACGCTGTGCAGTGTCTCACGTTGCAAGCCAAGTCTGATAATCCGAAGATAGACTTATTTTTCAAGGCTTTAAAATAATAAAAAAGTACAAACATTTTATGTTTTATTTACAAGTTTTATCCTCACTTTACATTTCATTATACAACAACTTTGGGCCATTCATCAATATACAATCTTGTACAGAAAAATCACTTGACGGTTGCGATATTTGTAAGTAGTGGTAAAGCCAACGCAACGATGATTCAGAACAACATTGACGCGCACACGTCACATGCTTGTGTGAGATTGAATGTTTATTCCGATTGTAATCTATTTGTATCCCACGCATAGTCGCATACACATGCAAATACTAGACTGAAGCCATATAGCTTACCGCATCCACTACAAAAATCTGTAATTTCACGCTTACTGTCAACTCTAGTCACTGCATACCTAAATCTGAACAAAGAGGTAACCAATGAGGAGAAGCTCTTAGAGTTTCATGTTATTAGTTAGTTTTGCATAACAAGGGTGGCACAAATCTTACTAGGCTTATCGACGCGAAATCATATTTAGTGCTCGATTTGTCTCATTCCTGAAACCTAAAAGACTGTTAAAAAACAAAACCAAGTGATAAAGTTAATCAACCAATCGAAGCAAAACACTTAAACGTCAAACTTAGGTAGTTGTCAGCATCAGCAACCCGCTAGTAGTGGTCTCTGTTCGTAGGCAGTTTTCGCTACAAAGCAGAAAAACGCTGGATTAGGTTATAAGCTTAGCGCTACGTGCCAGCGAATGTGTTAACAGGTTAACAAAACCACGTGGTTTGGTGTTTACATTTTTTTGCTAACCTATATGTATCCACTTTATTCCTGAGTCTAGGACGTTTCTATAACTTTTATTTTATGTCCTTTAGGCTAGATTTCAACATTATCATATTTCAAACATGAATCTAGTGATTGTAAAATGTTCACCTTTATAAACTAGAAACAAGTTCTTGGTGCCAATAATCCATGGTATCAACAAATACCTGTTAACTATTAAAATTCGATTTAAACAATTTGATCACTGTTTACATACATACATAAACTCACGCCTTCGTTCCCAGAGTGGGGTAGGCAGAGCTACAGAATTACCAACAACTCTAAAAACTTGTTGATAATTCTGTAACCACATGATCACTGTTTAAGTGCAAATATTTAGTTGTTTAATAAGCAAGAATATTTATTATTTTATTCTGACGTCTTGGAAGTTTTCTATTCATTTATCTGAAAGAGCAAGCTCCCATAGTACAAATTTAGAGCTTAGTTCGGGACTAGTTAATCGGACGGTTAATCATCCGTTTCTTTCTATGCAATTGGACTCGGAGTTGACCACACCAACCTAACAATTCACTCAACAAATCTCAAACAACCTTGTCCCGTCGTATCCTGTACACTTCACTCGCAACCTGGCTATTTTTAAACTTAACAGTCTCTTTAGTATCACCAACAGTCACTTTAACTTCTTTCACCTTTTTATGACTTTGTTCCCTAACATCACTATTTTTTGACAATTTGTCGAGTTTGTTTTTAAGTTTATTATC
Source organism: Acleris literana (assembly GCA_946894065.1). Lineage (NCBI taxonomy): Eukaryota > Metazoa > Arthropoda > Insecta > Lepidoptera > Tortricidae > Acleris > Acleris literana. The sequence goes on along the minus strand of OX335683.1, from coordinate 831,392 downwards.
AGTTGGTTGATCGTCATCTGTAAATAAATCTTTGACGGACACAAGTCGCTGCGAGTTCCCAACTCTGAGTAACTTCTTGAGTCCTCTCGTGCTCTTTTTCTCTATGAGTCCCAGGAGTCCCCAGTCGTCTTTCTTGCCTCCTTCCAATCCAGCTTCAAGCTGCCAGGCCGCATTCCTGACTTCCATCTTCAGCCGTTCACACTCTTCGTAGCTGACATTCCTACTGACATTTAACGCCGGTTCTAGCGGATTTACTATGTACAGAGGCAAAGCATTGGGTTTCCGAATGGCTGAGCCTTCATTGAGTGATATGGCTCTCTCCTGGAAGTCGAACTGGGCGTAGAACTCGAAGAATTGAAGAAGTAAGTTCTCTAAGGAGGCGTCGCTTTGTGCGTAGCTTGAAGGTGGTAGCTTGTTGCTGTCACGACAGAATGTGCAATTCTTGTTGTCTTCTGCTATTCTGATGTCTTCTTTTCCTATAATTGTTAAAAAGCAAAGATTAATACAATTACAATGCAAAAATAAAGAGATCTTGTAGTGCTTATATTGGAAGAACAGCATTTTTAGCCAACTAAAAGAGTTTAAATTTTTGCTTACTCGAAAATACCAGAATTTATTGGGTAAAAGTTAAATAATAAACAATATCCTAATTTGAATACATAGTTTCAGTATTTTAAAATTCTGGTATTTCGGATATACGCCGTTATATCGAAGAAGGCGGCTAGCTGCAATCTAGTAGTCGAAGCATTCTATACTCTATTAGTAACCACATTCAGTTCAAAATTATAATACAATTACCATGCAGTATAGTGGATTTGCCTGTCGTATAGTGGTCATTAGAGCATATAAGGTGCTTATAAATATCTGAAACGTTCTAATGAAAATATATGAACACTGAGGGTCGATATTGTATCGTACCTAAGTAATAATTCACTCGTTCAGTCTGTTCATGCCAGCTCGACCAGCAGCTCGTACTCACCGGCGTGTTTGACGAGGTGCTTGATGGTCGGCAGCACCGGCTTGGGCCCCTGCTGCAGGAAGAACAGCACCAGCAGGGTGAGCGGGAAGTTGGTGATCCAGCGGCCCGGCGACGCCGCCGTGAGCGCCGCGGCCGCCGCCCAGCGCCGCACGGCCAGCGCCAGCGGGCGCGCGCGCGCGTCCAGCGAGCCCAGCACGTGCAGCAGCTCCGACATGTACACGCCCGACCTGGGGCCCGGACAACGCTATTGTGATAGGCTAACGAAGCGATTTCTGAATCATAATCACGATTAGACGCCTTAATCCACCAGCGTGAACGTCATCGCCCCGGCACCAGATCAGCCCTGCCTCGGCTCAAAGTGGAACATTGAAAAGTGTTTTTTGATTTGTGTCAATACAATACATCTTTCAGTGGACGACGCGAAGCTCGCACCCCGGCAGTTGCTTTTACTTTAACTTGGAAAATGTGTACAGTCACCAGCAATAGTATATTATCCAACATTGGGCGCAAAAATATCTGACACGCTCTTATACCTCTAGTAATAACGTCGTGTCAGATATTTTTGCGCCCAATGTTGGGTAATATATTATTGCTGGTGACTGTACTAACATAAGTCAAAGTTCACTTCTCATTGTCTTAAATATATGAGCTGAGGCATTGTTGATCTTGTGCCAGGGCGTTGTAACGTGCGATGACCATAACAATATAAATAGTGCATTCAATCTTTCCATCTCTGGTCATAGATCCAGTGGTAGACCCACAAAAGGACATGCGAGAGCGTCAGACATCCGAGGACGATGTCGAGGACAGAGCGAAGTGGAGAAGAAAAATCAGGAAAGACCATGTAGGATTAATAATAGCTAGGAAGACAAACAGAGAGAGAGACCATTTCTGTAGCAGGAGGTTGAGCAAGACTCACATGTTGCTGTAGCACAGGTCGCAGTCGACGGCGGCGAGCTCGTGCGCGAACTTGACGATGGGCACGCGCGCGTGCAGGATGCGCTGCACGCGGCCGGCGCCCGGCGCGCGCAGGTCGATGACCTCGGCCAGCAGCTCCAGCTGCCGCTGCGGCCGCGGCTCGCAGCGCTTGTCGTGGAACACTAGCCGGCGGGAGGAGTCCGTCTGGGAGATAATCAATTAATAAATAATGACACACAAATACTGCCCTTCTAAATAAAAACGACGTTCTTATTAGCAATTTGATAGTCAAAGCCAATTTAACCCCCCCGCATCTTAAGAAAAAAGGTCGCTAATACATAGTAATATGCGGTTCTATGAGACATACGCCCTTTTTTCTAAGGAGAGCAGAATAGGCCTTTCCTAAACTCAGCTATAGGCTTGTAAAGTGGGTACTAGACAACGATAAACATACTTATATATAGAGAAATACAGTCACGAGATTAAATTTGATACCCACCTCAGGTCTAAAGGCAATCTGACATTTTACAACAATAAGGTTGAGTTTCCTAAAACTTACAAATGACCTGACTTCTCTAATGACATTGACGACTTCAAGCATATTTTTCTTGAAATGGGTCCCAAATTAACGCTCGTGACCGTACATACATACATATACTCACACCTTCATTCCCAGAGTGAGGAAGGCAAAGCTACAGAATTACCAACATCTCTAAAAACTTGTTGATAATTCTGTAACAACATTTTGCACAAATAGGCTAAGATGTTTACCAGTGCAGAGGAATACATACCCACAAAATATACAAGATTCAGGAACAAATACACAAATATTTGTCTATACCATGAATCAAACCTGGTACTGCTAGTTTCGTAGAAAGGGTAATTACCATCTAGGCTAAACATGTCATCATTGTATTAAATTCTCAATGTTGACCTGACAAATTTGCAGAAATAATCAGTGTTTAGCCATGTTTAGCCCAAGCACAGATACATGTCTAAATATAAGTGGTCAAGTTAGAAATTGATATTTGCACTTAATGGTAGATTTTTGACGTATACTGTGTTTTTCTGAATAAACATCTTTTATCATATTTTTATTAAAGTTCAACATAAGATAATTAAACATTTTATTGATTACAGCTGAACAACAAGTACGTAGACTGACTTCTGATTTACTAACTCACCATTTCTGTAGGCACCGCGTGTGTGAGCACCAAGTCCAGGTCACACCCCATCCTGCCGAATCCATTGACTGATGAACCAAATGGACGCACCTCAACATTGTTATATAGGTTTTCCAAAATCACTTCTAGCTGAAAATAAAATCATAAAAGTTATCATAAAATATTTCATCAAAAAAAACCTTAGAAATATTTGGCTAGTTAGACCTGACAAAATAATTCACTCTGTGAGTAATGGCATTGAAATAATGAAAACAATTAACCGAAATATATTTGTTTTGTCAACATAGGTAGGTAACCATCTACAATAGTACTAGACTAGATATATGCGATCACTAGGGTTAACATTACGTAATGTACATTTTGTGTTACTGGGTATTATTATTTCTATTTAAAAGTCAATGCAACTTTTACAATTTATTAAAAAAATACAACATAGATAGTGTACTAAATTAAAGTAATGCATGAAAAGACTTTAAAAATACAAACCTCTCTAGCTACGAGGTATCGTAATCGGACTCCGAGGTCATTCAGTATAGTTCTATCATGCAACAGCTGTATTTGATCAGACACTGTTTGAGCGACCATCAGCTCTTCAAATAATTTATCTTCACTGGGCAGTGCACTCCCATCTTTTGTCAGGAGGGTCGCTGAACAGGGCACCATGTTTTTCTCCTTTTTACTCCCAGCAGCTCTAAACCAAAGGAATGGGGAAAGTACTGGCATGGTATCAATTTCTTTTTGATGTGAACTGCAGCTATGTAGGACATCTTTGAGGTTTTCTTCCGTTTTAAACTCAATAAGCATGAAGTGCTGAAACAGATAGCATTATTTTAGTATCAGTATAATTGCGAGAGCAATGATAGATCTTACACAAATTGCTGAATAGATATTATGTATAAGAACAAAGATTTATGGTGACTCTTACAACGATATTCTTATTATTCGAAAATGGCAAGTATACCTCTCCACCAAAGTTCTTGTAGTGGTGAATTCCTTGAATATCTGCATATTTGGAGCAGTAGCTGTGTAATTCGCCGAAAGACGCCTCAGAGTTGACTTGCACCACCAGGCTGCGGCGCGCCTCAGCCCGCCGGGCCTCCGCCACTTCGTCAAACGTAACAAATTTTCGCGGTCCATCTACAATATACACATAACCTCAAATCCACCTTTATATAAACAAGTACACTTAAGGAACACAAAAAGTACCTGATGCTTTTCTGATAAATACACATCCGCAAAAAGACACAGATTTCTTTAAATTTCTTAATGAGTACAGTCTCCTTGTATTAACAACTGTTTGAAATAATACAGACATTTTAAGAAAAAAAATCTAATTGGCCATTTGATTGAAATGAATGAAACAAGTTTGTTCTGAAACTAAACTTTTGAAGGTTAGAAAAATATTTAACATACATAAAAATAAAATATTTATAAATACTAATAACTTCAAATAATTATTTAATGCTTGGAGCCGAAATTATTTTTCTGATTTAATTTCTCTTTTAAACTTTTTGAACAAACTATGTTATTTTAACCACTGAAGAAAGAGGAACGAAGTTATAATGGGCTATTATGGCAATTAATTTTCAGTAAACTTTCATTTATATCAAATCGCCGAGAAGTTTCATACTTTTGGAACGTTTATGTCATTTTGGTGCGTTTAGTTAGCAATGTAAAAGTTTGGAGGTATTTGTTACCTAATTTACATTTTTATATGAATTGGACTTTAGAATCAGAAGTATTTGATACATTTGTTTCTTTGCTAGGTTAGATTATTGTATTTTATATTTATTTTGCCAGGTGGAGTTATTAAATCAATTATCGTACATTTTCATTGACATTGTGCGTTTTGCACATTAAGTTGTTCGACCGTGGTTCGATCACACAGCTACACAGTTTTGAGGTTAAGTTTATAGTTAACAATAAATAAACCAAACCCGAACAGAATAATTTAGTTTAGTAGTGCTGGCACAAACAAAACAAAAGTGTTGTCACAATGAACACACGAATACTGCAACGGTTGATTGTACCGCTTTACGTTAATTCATTAAAATCGTTTCCTATCCTAAACACCGAGAGGATTGTTACCGCGAACAATTTAAACTTTGCTGCAATTCGAAACTATGCGAAAGGCAAAGATAAAGGGAAAGAAAAAAAGGGTAAGGGCGGTAAGGTGGACATCAACCCACTGATGATGTCAGAGTTAGTTCCAGTAGATAAGTTAAAGGAAAGATGTAAAGCAGCTATAGAAGATATGAAAGAGGACTATTCGAAAAACCTATCTTTGCGTTCTACAACCGGCTCAATTGAATCTCTTTCTGTTAAATTTGACGGGAAAGTGTACGAGCTTCAAGAATTGGCACAGATAGTGAAGAAAAATCCCAAAACTATTGTTATAAATTTTTCCTCATTCCCTCAAGCAATTCCTGATGCCTTGAAATCTATTCAAACGTCAGGTTTGAACTTAAATCCTCAACAGGATGGCACAACCCTGTTTGTACCCGTACCTAAAGTCACAAAGGAACACAGAGAGCAGTTGGCAAGGAATGCTAAAGCCCTTTTCATACATTGTAGAGACGCTATCAAGGATGTACAGAATGACTTTATAAAGAAGGCAAAGAAACAAACTGGAGTGTCTGAAGATTTAGTGTTCAATGTGAACAAGCAGATTACGGCAATGTGTGACCAGTTCCACATGGAAGCCAGAGGGGTGTATGAGGTCAAGTATAAGGAGCTCCTCGGTGAAAAGTGATGTGTTGCATTTACAAGAGAAACTATTAACTTTAAGTAGGCCTTGGTTTGTTAAAGAACAAATTTTGTGTAAAAACTAACTCTTATTAAAATTACTGTAACAAAAATGGTTTTATTCTTCTTATACAATATGTGTGGGTCTACACTCTACCCTGCTAGGTCCCAAAGTTGTGGAAACCTTATTATTCTTTAGGGAAACCTAAGAGAAGTCATAACTATTTTTTAATATTGTTATCAGTATGGATTGTCGGTGGCATGGTTTTAAATTGATAACTAAACACACATAATGTCTTGGTAAGTTCTAACCCTAGTACTTGGGGCAGTTAAGTTGGGTCAGTTCTGAGAAACATTAAGAATGGACACCAGTCCATTCTTAATGTTTCTCAGAAACTAGTTTTAGAGTAACAGGTCAAATGAACCAAAAGGAAAAGACGAACTGTTTATACATTATAGTTAATTACCAAAACTATTAAAGAACTTAATAATGTATACTTTCTTAGTATTCATTTATTTAATCTTAGTAAACAGTACAAATGAATGCCTATTATGGTGCTATATTATGTAATGAAACTAATGAAAGAACAATGCCAGGTCTCCATAGAAGCTTTAGCCTAAGAAAAAAATGTGACGGATAATTATAAAATTAGGTTTATCTGATGTAAAAAAATATTTAAAACAATGCTGTGGTGTTAGTTTTTCTGAAGAACATGTTTAAAATATTTTTTTTGAAATAATCATACCAACACGTTACTCGCAAGATGTCTTATTTGCAAAGTATCTCAATAGATGGCTCTATTTTTCGTACAAGTTTCCTAAATGTGTAAGTAATAAAATAATGAATTTAAATCTCATACAAAACAGGTCATATCAAAAAATAACATCGGTTGGTCATCATATCAACATCCTTTGTATCCGCGGGTTTTTTTTTAAAGATTTGGCATTCTTCTTTCAGTTATCTTATTACGCAGTTTTATAAAACGTTTTGTTTCTGCGTGTTTGGTGTGTTTCTGCTTTGTCTTTATCTGTGGTAAATTTCATGGATGACAGAATACACAGCTGTCACAACAATTATTCTGTTTTGAATCTTGTAAAACAGCGCCACTCGACGTAAATTTTATGGATCCACGTAAAAAAAGCAGAAACTACGACAGAGTGATGTCTAGGGTATTCAACCGGTCACGTTCCAGTCTTCGATCTAGTTCGAACGTAGCGCGGCATGAAGTGTTGTCGTCAGTGGGGGTTGGCGCGAAACCATCTGTTTCTGCATTGAGTTCTAGTGTTATCAACGAGCTTCCGACTGTTTTGAATGATTATGTGCCAGAAATGGACGTTGAAAAAGTAGTTAAGAAACCTTTAGTAAAGCCTAGACGAACTTTGAAGTCGTTAGACCCAGGTAAAGCGAGGTCTCCGCCGCGAGCGTCGAGAGCTCGGGCTGTGGAGTACGGGCGTAGTGTTAGGGCTCGTGGCTCGGCGCACATTGTAGTGAGCAGTAAAGGAGACGAGTGGTCGGAATCCCACGTCCGAGAGTGTTATTCTAGCAGGTCTCACATCAGACTAAAGGAATTAAAAGTAAGAAATCAGTTTTGTTTCAAACCATATGTTTTGGTCTTGAAATAGCATAACATCGACTTACCGTCACTAAGTGCTTTGCTGAGATTATGGGAGTGTCTTAATTAATTGTACTTCCTTCCGTTTATTACAGAGATTGATTATTTAAGAGACTTTTATTCTTTACTCTAGATTCTATTATTTGAATCACTTTATTTAGTTTCTAAGATAAAAAATAACTTTTTTAATGAAAACTAGGATTTATATCCATATGCCAACTTTAGTATTCTGCTAGAAAAACTGCTTTTAAGTCAATAATCCAAAATGAGCTTTATTTTCCTCTTTTAAGAGGATTGTGAAGCTAAAATTTCCATACAAAATGTAGTAAAGTGTCCCTCCCCTTAAACTTAGTCCGATTTTTACAACTTTTGAATATGTTGTAGATATTATAAAAAACTATGTCTGTATGAAAAATGTAAAAAGAAATGGACACATATAAACCTGTTTTTTTCATAATAACTACAACATATTAAAAAATTGAGGAAATTGGACTTGATATGAAACGTTGGTGTGAAACGTTATCACCCAGAGCAATATTTGTATTTTCTTTGACAGCTACATGATTTGAGTGCTGCTTCACAATCCTCTTTATAAACCAAACTCATACTGCTAAAGCTTAAAAACATCTCATCTGAGGTCTGTCATTTTAGTTTGTATTGCATATACTGGCAGCCAGTATAGCTCACAGACAAACAAAAGGTTAATTAAAACAAACCAAAAAAAAGATTTCTTTTTCAGAATGAGATCAAAGCATTCCGTGAGACAGACAAGCTAATGAAACTCCGTAGTAACTTGTACAAGAGTTGTGGAGTGGTGCTGGACGACATGGGAGAGGTGGCAAAGGACCAGGCCGTACAGGCAGACCCGGTGCCAGGTAAACAACAACTTTACGGTTAACATTTGGAGTGCACTACCGTTAGCAGAGATCAATAAGTGACACCGTTTGGCTTCTTAAGACACCACTTGTATTGACTCATTTTGTTGCGAATGTTTTGTTTATCTACATTATTAAGTCTGAAAATGTTAACATTGTATGTTAACCTCACACTCTTGTCAGAAAAGGAAAATTAGCGACCATTATAAAACTACTAGAAGCACACAGGTACCCCTGATGATCAAATTGTAAAAAAAGAACACCTTAAAAAAGTGTTAAATGTAATTTAGTCAAGCTTGCCTTGTGTGCGTATTTGGAAACTGCCATGATATGCTTTAATTTTATTTAATTGTTTGTTTGATTCCTCTTCATTGGTCTTGGACTTCCCAGAAAATCTATTACTTCTATAGTCAATAGCAAGATGTATTCTTGTGGAAGATGGTTTGGGTGACAGATAGTTGCAAAAATTAACAATTCTAGTTTACCTGATAAGGCTAGGTTATGTTAGGTTAGATTAGTAAAGAACTTAAACTTTTCACTTTTACCTCATTTCATTAATTCTGCTCTCATGCTTAGTAGCGTTACTCATGCATGAGCGTCTGTCTATAACATTACACAAACGCAGTCCTATTGGGCAGATAATGAGTATCAAATTTGTATCAAAGTCATTATACGGTTTAAAAAATCTGTTAAAGCGCCACCTACAGTGTCTTTGTAGTTCAGCAGTACTTGGATAGGTGGCGCCATTGGTATGGTGCCCAAGTGGAACTTTACAAATACTGATTTTCTTCCTCGTTTCCAAGTTGCCTGACTACTTAAACGTTTTATTATGTCACATTAAATTATATTAATTTGTAATTCTAGATATTTTTTTAAGTATAACAGTATTATTGATTGACTTTGGAATGTGACTGTGATTTTGAGCCACCTCTCAACTGGCCGAAATAGCTCAGTTGGGAGAGCGTTAGACTGAAGATCTAAAGGTCCCTGGTTCGATCCCTGGTTTCGGCAGTTCTTTTTGTATTTTTTTTTCTGTGTTTTCATAGAGCAAATTAGTACCAACTAATATATTAATTATGGGTGTATATTAGTGAATAAAATGAATATTTTTGTTTCAGATGAGGACACTCCGTGTTTAAGGTATGTTTGTTTAGTGTTTTTACTTAATAATGACGTTTTGCAATACCCTCTAATAATATGCCGTCATCACTTATGAAGTTTTTTTTGGTAACTTCATTTAATGTAAGTACTTTGTTTTTCAACGTATTTTACCTCTTATCCGATTTATATAATTTTGTTCTTTATTTCGTTATTATAAACATTTATAACACAACAGCATAAACAACTTCATAATGACGTCACAAAGCGTTATCTTGTGAGCTAATAGAATACGAGCAAATATTTGGCGCGGGTAATCATCGCCTCTTTAGCTCAGTGGTAGAGCACTGGTCTCGTAAACCAGGGGTCGTGAGTTCAATCCTCACAGGAGGCATCACTATTTGTTTTTGCTTTTTTATTTTTTATTCTACCAACTATAATGTTTTTATATTGTTTTTTTGTCAAATTCGAAGATTTTTTTTCTTATTATCAGATATGTTGGTAAGGTCAAAGACTCGAATTAAAACCGGCCAGCGCAGTTATGGTATGTCCGTTACGTTACCTGTCTTTACCGTTATGTTTACACGAAACAGGGAACTCGCTCACAATTCCCCCGTCCACCGGTATATCTTTTTGTCCGTCTCGGTTTGGTACCTAACAGAAGCAATCTACATTTTTTTGACCAAGCGTTTTTGCTTCGTAGAGATTCATAGAAGCTTTTTTTACATTGCTAAACGTTTTATGTTTTATTGCGGTAAAAACAACCCTGCCTTTTTTTCAAATGCCCTTAAGGGTAATAAAATAATTGTATAGACATGGGGTGTATTTGTATGATAAGTAAAATAAATTAGGTTTGAATCACAAACGTCAAATAAATTGTTAGGAGCAAGGGCCACTTGTAAATCTTTGAAATAATAAAAGCAACACAAGTGTAAAAGTGTTCTTTTACAAGTTTGTTATTTGTCAGTCTGTTTCCTGACATAAGAATGGAGTGAGTAAAGCCGGGTCCGCTGCGCCATGTTATTCGTGTTTTCCTAACATGTTTGCCGCGGGGGATGGTTAACATCTCCCGCGTGCGCCTGCGGGGGGGTGGACCTAACATGTTAGGTGTTAGAAAAACACGATACCATGGCGCAGCGGACCCGGCTTTAGCCGTAATTGTATTTGATCTCACGTTCTTTCACTTCACATTATTGCGCATTAAAAAACCATGGTTTGGTTTGATAGATTTAGGATTTTTGACATTTCGCTTTGTCAATCCCATAAATCCCATAGCTTTCCCATCGCGTCAGTGAACGAATGGTTGGTATTAGTAGGTATAACACATTGATCCGTATTCGCAGCGCTATCAAGTTTATTGGCGTCCGGCGTCGTTTCCGTTTCCCGCTGGCCCGCCGCCAGGGCTATTCCGGGCCGCCGTGACAGACCGGCCGACGGTGCATTCATCTACTGTTGGAGCCCTACGCAAGTTCTCCAGGAATTACTGTGGTCAATATTATAATTCCTGTACACAGTGTACACGTAAGCGCCGATCAATAAATGCTACTGGAGGACTTGACGGAAGCGCGTTGAGCTAACTCCATGTGCTTCTGTTTAGTAAATACTCTTTAACCGAACAATTGTCCTCGCGTGTGATATCCTTTCCTAAAGTTCACGGTGATTGTCTTAAAGTCTAAGGACCGTATTAATAAACTAATCTCAACTCTAATGCTCGTCTCGAAATGCGTCAAAAATGACAGTGTTCTATGGTTTGACGTTTACTTTGACGTATCTTGAAACCGGCATCACTGCCAAGATGAGTTTATTAATACGGCCCTAAAAGCCATTAAATAAGAAAATAAATTGGTACTCAATTCTCATTGCTATTCAGAAAAGTACGCATGTTCTTAGACTTCTAAGGCTTTAAGCCAATGCGTACATACAGGTGTAACTTTAAAAAATCCTCTGCAATTTCTATGTTCATCTAAACCCTGGGATACATCGGCTATGCTTCAACTCGAGCTCTTTGTCATTGAGAATGTCGCATTTTGCACGAGCAAATCGATGCTGGCAGGGTCCGCCGCACGCCGCATTGCATTCATATGGAAATTCTGGGTTTTATGGATGTGAAAATGAGTTTCTGAATATTTTATGAGGGTCACAGGGCTGCGTCTAATTTTCCCGTTAAATTTAACTACTCCGTCTGTGCCGTATAAAGTGCGATTAAATTTATCGTAGGATTCGTAGGAAGATTCCGCGTAATAATGACGCAAGGGATACACGAATTTGGAGTACTTATTTCAAAAGTTATCATTGTTTGGTTTTAATATTTTTTGTCCAATAAATCCATCGCCTCTTCGTAGTCTTTTTTCTTGCATAGACTAGACTTCAATACCAATCTAACGAATTATAGTTAAAATTCGGCTCCATCATCAGACCAGCTCCAGGGCACCATTATGTTGTAGGTATCATGAGCCGACGGATGACAGCAAGTACCTAGTTAAAACTTAAGATAAATTTTGAACCGAAATATCACAAAAGAAAAAAATAAAGCTTGTAAAAGTAGTATCCTAGTCTGGAATAGGTACTCTTATCCTAATAGTGATATGCTATACCAGTCTTCACAAGTTCACAAGTTTTTATCCTGATTGAGAAATCGAGACAATCTTGAGAGAAAGAGACGTGTTTAACGCAATTTCGAACTTCGATTTCGATCGTTGACCAAATACTATAATAGTATTTGGTTGGCTGATTGGCTGGTAGACTGCTCGCATCATTAGTCACTCGTCGTCACATATTATTGGCATTTCCCCAACTACTCTTACTACCATATTAGCACATCCATTGATTTCAGAGCACTGCCGCGCACTGAATGAAACGGACGTCATCAATATCGTATTAAACTAATTCCGTCTCTGGTGTCTGTTAATGCTAGAAGAGAAGAAGTAGGTATAGTGTTGATTTGGCTAGGAATTGCCGGGGTATATTTGGATGCTGAATCAGGAATCAGGTTAGAGTTGCCATACGGCCGGAAGATTCCGAAGACGTGCGGAAATTTCGGGACTGTTTCGCATGATCACAATTGAAGAAAGAAAATGAATTGATTGCTTTTAATGAACTCAACGTATTTAAAATATTTATACAATATTGCGCTTTTTTTATTTAATAGGTATGCTCGTGATAAGTATCTTAAGTCTATCTTATTTGTTATTTTTTCTGACAATCAGTTTACTAACAAATCTCTCGAACACTTTTGGGTGATTGTACTGATGTATATTCTCTGAATATTTTTTGACCTGGTAATACTAAGTCAGGTAGCCAGAGAATTGCGGCGTAGATTCTCGTGGTAATATTTTATTATCAGATGTTTACTGCCGGAATGATGAGCGTCGTTACGTTTTACTGCACAATTGTACGTGTAATTGTACTGCAGTGACGCCAGCATTTGAAAATAGCTTTGTTTACGATTACATATATAAATATAGGTCCATTCATATGTTTTTTAGTTTTAGTTTTAAGGTTCCCTATGCTGGGGCTTGAAGTACGATGCCGCTGCGGAAATTATGCTGCTATGCGTCAAAAACGACCAATGGCCGATCGCTTCTTTTGCGCAAGTCGTTGTGATTGTGATCAATCCACAAGACGACATGTCGACGACGAAGTTCGACGACGCTGTTAGTCTAGTTGATAGTGACCCTGCCTACGAAGCTAGCGGTCCCGGGTTCAATTCCAGAGCGCCAGCTATTTGTTTCTGAGTCTTAGATGTTTTTATAACTCAAGTTTTTTTTTTCAATGTAAATGGTTATCGTTGTGTATGTTGTGGTACTACCCATAGTACAAGCCCAGAGTATTTAGTTCGGTTTGATGCCTATACTCTGCGTATGTCCGTCCGAACCTCCATATAAAACCATAAAATGAATCCAACATCCTCAATGGAATAATAACTCTTGACATAATATCCATACTCAGTCTGCAAACAGCGTTTTGTGCTTCTGCAATTTATTTAACTGCCCATATAAGTCCTTCTATTTATGTAGAAAATAACTAAGAGGAAATATGCGCATAATAACTTAATAACGCATCGCGTCGCAGAAAATAGCCATTGATGAGTTAATGTTTTCTATGTTAGGTAAGGCTGAAACTAACAGTAGCTAGCAAGGTAATAAACATCGTAACTAATAACTAATTATGGCGCAATAAATAAAACATCTCTTATTTTACCTGACTGCCTAAGATGGAGGGTAATGTTTCTCGGATGTCATCATCATCACTTCAAAGCACTGCATGACGTAGACCTTCCCCAAGGTCCATCTTTTCCTACGTAAATCCATTGGTTCCCTACCACATTGTGGGTCCGGGTCCACCTAGTGGGAGGTCTGCCATCACTTCTCGTTGCCACTCAAGAACCTTACCGCCCGTGTGCCCGGCGCACTGCCACTGGAGGTTTGCACATCCGTAACTTGGTTCTTCTGCAATCGCCGCATTTATGATTTAATTTCGCAGAGGAACTCCGAAATTTTGGATGTGTAATTGGGATTACGTATTTTTATATCTCCGACATAGTTTTCTCGTGACCTTCTTACGAATACTACGCGTATGGTCATCCATTAGTTTCAACATAAACAACCTATACTTCTGGGAGGAACTGCTTTCAAAGCTGACTACTTAGTTTCGAGCTGTTGTAAAACAGGTTCGCGGCACGGGGCGTGCGGGATTCCTGCCCGCAGAAATGATTGCTATGTTCCCAACCTGTTTTAAACCTCACAGAAAAGCACACAGGCGTACTGAGGCTGTATTATGAACTGTTAAACCTGCCAAGTTACAGTCAGTGAAAGGTACATATGTGTATACGAGTGCTTTAACTATCGACAGATTTTAACAGCTCATAAAATAATATACGGTCTCAGGTTCGTAAACGGCCAATGTTTATACATCACGGCGGGATGGTATCTACCTACAGTGCGATATCTCTCAAAAATACCTTGGGCTATGTACCTTTCTCTCGTTGGTTCTCATAAGGACCTCTTGCACTGTATATGTGTTGTACGGTTTACCCTTGAGTCACCGAAACGAATTCCATAGAATGTTTTACTTCGCCGCATTTTCATTTCATCAACAGGCATTCACACGTGCAGGAGTTATAATTTTGTGGTGGTCACAGGTCTTACCCAACCTAACCTACGTAACCCATGCTTAAAAGAACCTAAATACAATAAGGTTTCTGCAGAAATTAGGTTTGGATGAAATAAAATTCGATGAATTGATACATTCGATCAAATGAGTCAAGAGGGTTCAAGAGTTCAAGGGGACCCCAATTATCGTACCTAATTTTATTATTTGAGTATAGCCTACCTCTTTCCCGTCTACTATTGAAGTAGTCTAAGTCGACAGTGTTGCAATTTTTTCCTTGTGCATGTGCATCTTATTATTTATTACAACCGGTTGGTCGTATCGTGCCGTCGTAATTCCATTAAAGCCGCCCTGCAACTTTTTCATCTTAATTAATCCTCAAGAATACCAGTTGGTTTCCGCCACAGCTGCATACTACTGCATATTGTGCGTGTGTTATTCTTGCAAGGACCACACCGTCGACATATTTACCGAATACCAATTGCCTTTGGTCCAGAATGAATCCGTAATGGATTCCTCTCAGCCCGGGAGGAGAAGATCTTCGGTGTCCCATTCATACAGAGTAAATTCCTGGCGTTTTCTATCGCTTGATTTTGGACGGGGTTTCAGAAACTATTTTCACTTACAGCTCATAACATTTATTTATTTTTATTTTGCAATGCAATACAATATCTAGAGCCTCGCTAGGCGGTAAAAACTATATGGTCTTTGACGTGTATGCTTTTTTTTTTAACTCGGCCGCCATTACTGACAAGTAAATAAGAGCTATCAAAACGTTGGTAATACGATAGGTAAGTCAAAGACAATATGGTTTTTCTGCCTAGAATAGAGGCCCAGACATAGTACAAAAAAGGAAGATTAGAGCAAATTTAGAAACGTTTGAACCTGTTTTATATGTTGTAAAGTACGCTTTGCCACTTTCTATCAAATTCAAATGTCAGATCAAAAGATAAGGACTTAATATTTTTAATCATACTTTATTGTGCGGTTATGTGCATTTTTCGCGTGACCTTAGTTCAAAAGACGCTTGCCTGTACGAAAGTTGTCGACATGTGCCGCCGCATAATCCTTATGAGCTCAAGGGTCAAATTACGGTGGTCCGCGCCGTGCGCGCGCATGAAGAACGAGAATACACCCCACATAGTGCACTGGTCCCGTAGGACCGGTCAGGTTGCAACAATAGCGAAGGGCACGGTCAGCGACCGGGTCGCCGCCCGCGCAGCACAACAAAACCAAAACACCACTAATGCCATCCTTCTTGCTCTCAGGGCGTGGTGAGATCGGTTGTAAAACAAGCACGATGAAGATCTTGTAAGACGTTTTAAGTTGGGCTCTGCAAGTTGATAGCTTTTTCTCTTGTTTTGTCTGGAGTTATGATGGAATTCGTGTCTCTGATTACGGATCGCAAGAGTGATGCAGTTGGATTATACGTAACTAGCCAACTAGCCTTTTCCCGCGGCTCTGCCCGCGTAGAAGGCGTTGATCGCAATTCGCGCCGTAAATGTTTAAACTTCCAGGATAAAGTAGTACCCTTTTACCTTCCCCAGGCTAGAAACTATTTTTCTAGCAAATTGTAAACGATCGGTGGAGGCGATGAACCTAGAAAACGGAACAAACAAAGAAACATACTTTTACATTAATCCCTGTTCCATCCAAGAATTATTTCGAGGATCATGCCATCTTTGGGTATCATAACCGTGCTAAAGTCAACAACCATGATTCAGAACAAAATAGACATTCACACACACGTCACATTTTTAATTTATCAGGCATGCGTAAGATTGAATGTTACCTCATTGCGATGGTCATCTATTTGTACAGTTGAACTCAAAGTAGCTCTAGGCACTTTTAGTACCTTGTCGCAGTAACGTATTAACGTCAGAGTAGTTTGAATTTTTCAATAGCGACGAGGGGTACTGAAACGTACAGCTACTTCTGAGTTGGAACGTTAAGCTTACACAAGTATGCAGACGCAAAACTTAAGCGATTTAGCTGTGCCTTTCTCGTATTTCTCGTAGTACAGTCAAGGGCTTTAATTGTTATGCCACTATTTAACCCAGTCGCATAACGTTAATCATTCATTTGGTCGTTTTCCAAAAAAAGTGTACATGAACTTTTTTTCCAGAATTCGTGTTTTTTGGTTTTTCTTACTCAGAATCGTTAATGCTATCGATCCTCATACAAGAAAAAAAGTGTAACAGATTTTACTATGAAATTTTTATCTTCCAGTGCGTCACGACCATATAAATAAAAAAGACTGCATACAATAATGTGACGATCTGGAATGGAATATTTGGGACACTTTTTTTCTTGTATGAGGATCGATACTCGTAGTATCAACAATTCTGAGTAAGAAAAACAAAAAAAAACTAATTCTGGAAAAAAAGTTCATGTACACTTTTTTTGGAAAACGGCCAAATGAATGATTAACGTTATGCGACTGGGTTAAATAGTGGCATAACAATTAAAGTCCTTGACTGTACTACGAGAAATACGAGAAAGGCACAGCTAAATCGCTTAAGTTTTGCGTCTGCATACTTGTGTAAGCTTTTATTTAAGCGTAATTTATGTCATGTGGCTCATGACGCTGTCATTATGACAGGGTTCACAGGCTTCCATAGTGGCATAACAATTAAAGTCCTTGACTGTACGAGATGTGTTCGAAATGTTCGTCTTTGTTGATATCGTGGTGCTTGCTATTTCTTTGGGGTAGCGGTTTGTTTTTACGGGCTGCGGAGATCACTAACCGTCAGGTGACCCGTTAGCTTATCTGCCTCCGCACTACAAATACGAGCTAAAAACAAGCTTTTAAAACCCGGCTGCATATTTTTAATTTCCATTTTTTGCATTTTTGATTAAATTAAAATACCCGGTGACACTCGGGACGCTAAGACGAATCTAACGATACCTGGTTTGTCGAAATCGGGGCATCCATTCAGCCTCTACGAGGGAACAAAGAACCATACATACATATAGGTCGAAAACAATACCCTCCTTCTCCACCGTCTTTACGCCGTCTAAATAGTTGACAGTTTGACACTGATGCGACGGACAAAATTAATCCTATTTTAACTAATATTAGGTATTCATGCAAAAGTATTTCCATCGTTCACGAGATTTTGTCAAACGTGCAAAAAGTTACACGATTCTGTTTTCCGTTTTCACGTGAAAGAAGGTCAAAAATACACGTTTTCGCATTTATAATATTGAATTGTTGAATAAACGTGTTTCCGTTGAATCGACGCGCGGCGTCTATATTTCCGAACCAATACTTCTTAGGGGCCTCTATAGAAACAAAGAAAATCAGCGTCTATTACAAAAAACTTACGAGTATGATTTTGTATGATAGGTAGTGTAAAAAACAAGCACACTCTTCTCAAAGCCTGCAGCGCACTTGTGATACCTCTGGCAATGCGGGTGCAAAGTTTTCCTAATGAAATAGGACTGAAAGATAGTTTTGGTCTTTCAATTTAGTGGTGAAGCCACAACAATGGTTTGCCAGGACAAAAAGAACGCACTCACATCACGGCATGTGAGATTGAATATCGGTACAAACTAGTTGTAATCGTGATGTGTTACATGACCACACGCAAGTATTCAAACACGAAACTGAAATGATTCAGCCATATTAAGTAGCTAAATTAAAGCTCCATTTAAAACCGCCGCACGAGACTGCCGGCACGTTCTTTTAATTCTATTTACAGCAGCCGAGTCCCGAACTCGTGTCGTTTCCATACACAATTCGGGCGAAGTTTCCAGAAGTCCGCTCACGTCGGCCACGTGCCGAAACCCGGTCCGGGACCGAATCCGGACCGTGCTGCGACTAGGGATGTGCGAAGTTTGATTAGTTCCTTAATTTCTTTTCGGTGAATGCGATCGGAATCGGGAACTGGTAGTTTCGGATTTGCGATAGTGTGGTTACAGGAGGGAGCTTGTAGGAATTGGCTGGCTCGAAAGGGCCACCTTCTCACAGAACAACGTTTACAAACTATTCCAGTCCAGTACCTTCTATACTTTACAAACTGTAATATCATTATTAACAATGGTTCGTATCTTAAGTGATATATGTCTGTTTGAAGGTTCGTCATATTAAATGACATGACATCACAGGAAACTTTCATAATATCTCTGAAGCGTCTTGAAACGGGCAGTTTACTTAAGATTAATTTACTGCTTTAGATCGTTCGGTTCAATCTGAGATGCGCATAAAGCTTTTAATTATTTCTTCTCCTGTTCCTGATGTTATGTGTAATTTAGTAGACTTTCTTAGAGAATAATCCAAGTTATAACCCAGATCAGCAGCTTTAGTGTACACGTTGGTTCCCAGCGCGTCATTACTCGCGTCGTCAATCATCCTCAGCTAGATTACATCAACAATGGCGGGGTCACGATCAGGAATGCCGCCTTTCACTCGGCTTGGTACAAATGCATTCGCTACCATAAACTAGACGGTATATGTAATGTTAAAACGCAAGCCGTGTCATTGGCATTGAACTGGTCTTGGTGAGTTGTTGAGGATATTTATGGAAAAGTTGGGTTTAAAAACTTTGATGCGTTAGAAGAGCGTAACCAAAGTTCTTATCCTTTATGATTTCAATAATTTTAGGTGTTGACGTGATGATATATTTTATAAACTTTTAACCGGATTAACGCTCAGCATACTTTGTATATGATTTAGGCTCGCTAAGGTTAGCTAAGTACGGTGTACGGTTCAAGCCAGGGTTAACAGCATAGCGCTGTGATAGCGCTATTTAACACCCTATCCGGTTTCTGTAATATTATTTTCAAATCAAAAGACATTGACCATACCATTAATATGCGATGAAGAATGGAAACAGGTCTTACTCAAAAACATTTGCTAAACTGTATGGGTAGTGTAGGTACACAGGGAAACGGTCGCATTATTGCGGAAATTATTCAAACTTAGTATTTTATTTGGATGATTTAGGTCATTAGGTTATCAAATGTTATGTATTAATATTAATAATACAGTATTATTAAGGCAGAGCCATTGGGTAATATCGTTTCCGGTCGCAAATTAGGTCGTACTCGAATGGATAAAAACAGGAAGGCAGCATCATAAACCTAATGTAGGTACTTAATTAGAATAAAGGAAAAATTACCCTAATTACCTGACGTTCGTATACTCGTTATTAGCAGTGGTCGTATACTTGGCATTAACTTAATTAATTAAGTTTGGGCGTGTGTCGGGTTAGTTGGTAATTTAAACTCTTATTAGTTGTTTTTTTTTGTCAATTACTTTGCATAGTGACACGTACACGTGTAACATTTTCCGATCAATATTCCTCTTAAGCATCAGAGTAACTTCGTAACTAGAGCATTTCGTTAATTTGATTGCATTACCGTAAAATACAAATTCATAATCCATAATTTAAAGACGGTAGTTTTTGAAATCTATCGTATGTTTGTGGGTACGTGTCGATGTAGATAGGTTTGCTCCCTAGATTAATCGATTTGGCGGATTTTAGAATTCGAGGTATCTTTGGATTGATGTTGCGGGGAACAACGAAGGATTCTTGTGTGGTGGGTTTGTACTGTCATATAGACATTTTCTCTAGACATTTTCTCTAAGACGATTAAGAACTAACAATTCTTTGATATTTCACCCGTGAGAAAGCCACTATGGGTCGCTATTTTTTTAATACATTTCATCGAGTCAGCAAATATATCATCTAGACTAGACCATTTGGAATAGAGAAATCCATAAAGAACCTTCCTCGGTTGCTTGCAACACCTGCGCCGAAGCAGTCTCCAGCTGCGCAGTAGCATTTATTATGTAAAAATTACCGAGACCTTGACTTTGACATTACCAACAACCTTCACTGTAGCCAATCGCTCCTTCTCCTTCCAAGCTTATCATGAAAATATATGCTCACAATTGGTTCCCATAAAGGTTCAATGTCAAAGCCTTTGTTGGAGGTTATCTAAATACATTAAAGTGAATGTTTGCTGGTTATCTTTTCTATTGTGTGATGGTTTATCGACCGTTGCCATCGAGTTAGGAGCAGGGCAGCTGCACTTAGAGTTGTTACGGGGCGAATTTGATAGCCCACTACTACACGCGCGCTGGGCTGTAAGGTGTAACACGGTTACATGTGTGACCATCAGGGCTGCCAGTATGACAAGTTGTGACCTCGAAGCGAGAAGACGAATACGAGTTCGTAATAAATCCTGTAACGTTATTAGTACAGACAGCCTTGGAACTGTTCGTCGTAAGATTGCAAATATCTAAGGGCTTTAGAGACCATCTGGTGACCTCTGTGATTGCCTTTTCCATGCCTTAAAAAATTGGTAAATATCACAGTCGTTGATGATCAGTACAACGCTAAATCATGTTATTTTTTTCTATGTCATTATTCTTTTTATCCTCATTACTTTGATTAATATATTATAACCTATGTCACTCCCACAACTAAGACGAAACTAACAACACTTCACTCATCAAAATCGTTCGAACCGTTTAGGCTACAGGCGAGGTCACACACAATGGAACGGACATACCTGCATATACATATATGTACCTACATACACACATACTCGTGAAAAACATTACCCTCCTTCAGGGTCAGTTGGTAAAAAAGGAAAGGAATGAGTCGGTCATTATAGCAATTGAAATGATTTTATTGGCCTGTAATGCAGACAAGGTGTGGTGGCATGCCGTCGTGTAATTTGCTTGTTCGTTTGCCAGGACGAAAAGAAAATTTATAATATTTAACCATCAGAACCATATGTTTTCAATTGGTTAGCCAAATGTTATCTCTAGAACATGTGCTAAGGATTCCATCGATAAGAAGGCTTTTAAAAATCAAAATGTATCTTATTTTGCAATAAATCCTCTTGAAAAACATTTTGTTTGCCCTTGATGACTTGAGAGCCAGCATCTGGTAAGACACGTAACAGTTATTCCACGGCATTGTTATCGATCCTACGTCGTAATAGCTGGATAATCAAATGCGTTTCAATCTGAACAAAGTTGCATATTTATTGCATTAGGTATGCGTCGAATCGATATTACTGCGCATTTTTACTTGCTTTGAGAAAGTATAGGTAGGCATTTTCTGCGTGTTTTTATGAAACCTATTAAAAGTGGTTTAAAAAGAGTATTCTCTGAAAGGTCTTCTATCGAAGTTGACCGCTTCCCAACAGGTTTCCTCTACTCTTTTGCTTTTAATAGCTATAATAGAAACTGTCCATATATAAAGCAATTCCATAGTTAAGTAAAGTACCTTACCCCATTGGGCTCTACATTTCGATTGCTCAGACTCTCTCATACCTATAAGAGGGGAGGCCTGTGAAAAAGCATTAAAATAAATTAAAATGACAGTCGATTAAAACGGCTGATCGATATTTTACTTCACTTAGTTAAGTCTACTTCGTGGCTAGATGCCGGTTATACAAAAAACATGTTCTTGAACTTGATTTTTTGGACCTATAATCAACATTTATACCGAACCATATCTTCGCGAAAGACACGTCTACATTGAAATACTATAGCTACCTTAAGACCTTAATAAGGCAGCGAAAGCCGTTGTAAAAAAATAAGGACTACCCGACTTTTAAAAAACATCAACGTGGTAGGTCCAGCTAGATTGTAAATAATTTTCCTCTTCCATTTGAAATCCTTACATATCCAAGGTGAAGCAATCATCAGTCTGAAAGCATCACGTTTGCAGACAATGCCATGTTGGGGGAATACCAATAGACAGTTTGTACCGACCGCACGTAGCCGCATAAGCGCCCCTGTACCCTGGAATAACAAATTCAAACCCTACCGCCATCCTTCTCACTCTACAATCCTGGCACAGTCGAGAGAAAGAGTCAGTGGTATTGACTAGAATTTTGTGTAATTCGTAGTGGTAAGTAGGCACGGAGCGCATGAATTGCTTAAAACGCTGCCATTGGTCGATAGTTTTGTGCAGTCGACGCTCATTGGGAAACATGAGCACGATGCAATTTTGCGTGTTATAAGCTTGAATTGACTTATATGGTGGTTATTAAATCTAGAAGTACATATATTTTTCTAAAAAATGCTGGGAAATATTCGTATAATTTAAAGACATCCAGTGTAACATTTATGGTTAGCGCTACTCGAGCCTTCACCCGCAATACCTCAACGACTTCTTATCGGCCTAGGGCGGAAAGTAAGTGTGAACATCCATTGCTGTCCGCTGCTGTACTCTTTTAAATTTGTCTTAAAAAGGCATGTTTGAGAAAAGTACTATATAGGTATGCCTCGGCCGGGAAGGGCTGGTGCTTCTCTGCCTCTACAATAATGTAGTCTTACATTACAATCTATGCACGTAGCTACAGTACCCAAAAGCAAATGTTGGGCACTAATGAACATCAAACTGAACAGAATGATGAGTAAGATTGAGTCAATGACATTTATAATGCCAAGGTTCAAACTCAAACATGCTTAACATGTTTGTTGTCTGACTGTATGTAACTTTTTTATTTTTCAAATGCCCCCCTAATGCATAGCGTGCTTGCGGTAGGTGCATTGTGGCGTATCTTGGCACCGGTGCCAAAAGCCTGTCCTTGAAGGATAGTGTGGTAAGCCATTATTGTCCTGTCGCCTGCCGCGCATACTCGCCGAGAATACTTAAGCGTTTATAAATTTCAAGTAATGCTGCAGACTTTTAAGTCTCAGGGGTTTTTGCATTCTAATAGGGGTTATAGGGGTGGTTTTCAAAAATGATTGTATTCGAAATGTTAACTGTATTGACTTATTTATGAAGATTTGTGATGTTTGTTATCATCATCTCTAGTTTTGTTACTCTATTTGAGCGGTAAACGGATAGAACATGTCTAGTCACTTTAGTGTTTTTTTTAATTATCGCGATTTCAAACCATATAGTTTCGTACGTTATTTCCGTGGAAATACGAGTATAAAAGGTATGTCAAGATTTACATCTTTAACTGAGTGGTAAGTAATATTTATTGCGAACTCTACATTTTGAGATTAAAACCTGATTTTCAGAAAAAAGTGGCTAGGCAAGTTTTTTTGCATCAAATAACATAATAGTCATTCTACATACCTACTGATTTTATTTTCCAACCCGTAAACTTAAAGGTTTTTTAAAAAAAGTTTAAAAAAACAAAAACCCGCCTTCAAAAAGCAAAAAATAACTTCTTTAAAATGGTAGGTAAATAGGTCAGTCCAACTGAAGTCTGCTTTTGGTTAAAATATTGTTGGACGCCGACTTCAGTTGGACTGACCTATTTACCTACCATTTTAAAGAAGTTATTTTTTGCTTTTTGAAGGCGGGTTTTTGTTTTTTTAAACTTTTTTTTATTTTATAGTTTTTAGTGATCATAATTATGCTGTTATTCTCCCATTTCTCAAGAAACAATAGAACATTTCAATCTCGCCGCAAGCAACGCCGTGGGAAAGTCATAGTCATATATTTAAACCTAAATATGCTTCGTCATAGTCGCTCAACTATCTTAATCGAAATATCTTGTCGCCACCCTCGAAATATATACCGTTTAGGAGTTCCGGTGGCCATCTGTGGTCTTCATCATCAGTTCCACTTCAACAAATAGTGGTTTCCAAGACCAAATACACGAGTTACAATGAAAAATACCAAAATCGCTATAGGTGTGCCTATAAATTTTGAAGAGTTCCGTCGATTCCTCATGGATTCCACCATCAGATCTTCATTTTGAAAAAAATGGGACCAATCTGGAAGCACCAGCTTTCAAATAAAAAAAGAATCTTCAAAATCGGTTCACCCAGTCGAAAGTTCTGAGGTAACAAACATTAAAAAAAAAAAAAAAAAAAAAAAACAGACGAATTGAGAACCTCCTCCTTTTTTTGAAGTCGGTTAAAAAGGACATTGTATAGCACCTATTATAGGTTTGTTTTATAAAATTCCTGAAAGTTTACGGTTTCAGAAAAGAAACATTATATATTATGACCATTATATATTACGTTATGACCCATTATGTATTTTGAACTTTATATGTTATGCTACGTACTCATGTATTTTTCCATGTTCCATTCATTCGCCGTTTTGCTTGCAATTCCAAAACTGTATCTTGACTCTCGATATCACTTCCGCTATCTTCATCAATACCATTACGTATAATCCAGGTACATCTCTTGTGCAAGTTAAACAGTCTGAGTGGATGCAAGTGGAATCGATAGCGGCGCATTAGGATGCCGGGGGCGCCGCTCAGAAGGTTGCGCAAAGGATACGCTATTGTTATTCACCGCCCGCTGCCTCCACGGCTTCCGAGGATAGGTAATTGCTTCTGGAAACGTCCACTGGAACTGCTATGTTGGAATATCAAAGAGATAACGTCCTATGAAATTGGAGGTGATGATAACTGTGATGTGCTGTCATTTTCCAGTGAAATGGCGAAATGCTGGCATTAAATGTAATCGATCCGTTTCCAGATAAGGGCATATTTTTGTGATAAACTTTTTTTTTTCTGTGTTCTGGATGTTTTCTGAGTTCTGAACCTTCCTTAAGAAATGCTTTAAGCGATTGTGAAAAACTAATGCGATTAAGTAGTTTTTTTTCGTAATTAATGGCTTTTGATTCCTTGCTGCTTTCGCAACATGTATTTCGCCAATGTCGAGTTATAGACGATCACTATGGACATGGACTTAATAACAAAAATGAGTATATCACGCGAAAGGACAATTTTTTTAAAGTATATTTTCTCTTGCGGTTTTGATGTGAGTTAGTTCCACGCGCTTCTGTCAAGTCCGAATTAGTAGTTACGTCTAGTAATATCATATCACAGTCAGTATTACCAAGCTCAATAAATGACCTACTAGAGTTTATCTTTATAATGTTTCAAAAATAAGTCGCTATGAACTTAACAACTTGCACATAAACAACAGAGAATTTTGCACAACATATGCTACTGTTGCTAAAATGCCTACAGTATTCAATGAGATGGGCTTCATAAAATAAACAAAATTATCAGACTAGCTTAGTTTCCTTCTTATTTTAACGTTATTTAGTTTTAGTTGTAATTTGTTACCGTCACATATGTCCGCCAGTTCGTCCGCGTAGATTCCGAATATAGTTAATTCCCTCAGGAACTTTTAAATCTAAGACTTAATCCAGGAAAATCTATCTCCATTTCAAATTTCATCGAAATCCGTCCAGCCGTTGCAGCGTGAAGGAGTAACAAACAGAAACTTTCACATTTATAATATTAGGAGGATAGACCGATAGATAGATACTTATTGTTATGTACAAGGGGTAAGTAACTGAATCGTGGCTGCAAGCGCTCCGGTCTTTCCAGAATGCCCGACTTATTCAACACCCCGGGAATAATTTAGAACTACCTTCTGGAACGTTCAACGTATGAATGCCTCCATTTAAATCGCGATATCTCTTATACACGGTTCTAGAAGATTCTCAGTATTGTTCTATCTTTATGCTATCTCTCACTCCTACTGAAAATTTTGCCTAATTCTTAAACGTACTCCGAAGGCTTATAACGGGTTTCAAGCGCCTGAAAATTATGAAAACTTGGTTGAAACTTTGACAAACTAGTATGTAATTACATACGCATAGCTCTTCGTCTGAAACGCTCAGAAATGCGTTTTCAAAACTAAAATGAAAATCGAACATCATACTCCACCACCTGCGTATCAATATCTAAAACATAACAACAACAAATAAGGTCTAGAAATTGCGTCAAAGTAATGCATAAAAAATACATCTATTCATCCTAACGCATTGTATCATGGTTACAAAATCGTACTCCTATTATTCTACCCTTCCCGAATAAGAGTTACGACTTATTATGGTTATCAAAATGTGGCTGACACATGCTTTCACAGCATTACAATACGGGTAATGAAGAACCAAAGCCCGTCGGTCACCGCAGTGTAAGTCATTAAATCATCGGCATGAAACCATAAATCGACACGAGGCTGTTACAGGATCACGTTTGCGGTGATGCAACCTGTAACCTTATCGATGGAATGTATCAAATGCAATTTCAACGTGTCGACGCGCGACGAATCGGCTTATCGCGACCTTGGCAGTGACACAGCATGTGGCCTAAGTGTTTTATGCATTCCGATCAGAGGCCTTAGCTGACAAATATAAGTTTCAGGCAGTGAAAGGGACCCAGATATATGAGCTCTATCACGTTCACTTACTGGAACCGTGCAAAGCTAATACAGTTGTAATGTTTTCGTGTACGCTAACAACGCAACGCAGGAGAATGGAGACGCATCAAATTCTGTAACCAGAGAGCTATCATTCCTTTCTGATCAGTTCAATTTAGTACCACATGAAACTAGATACTAGTTCTGATAAAATATTCGATGAATGGTCCCCATGTTAGATAGGTATGTTGTTTGCCTTAGATAGTTTTGAAAGGAATTCTGTTATAACAACAGAAACCACTGAAGGAGCATCGAATGTTCGATTTCCGACGTACTGCGTATTATTAATATCCGTTCCGTTAATCTACTAAGGTTTCAAGAGTAAATATACCTACTCGAACTGTTCATTACGTAAAACGGAATTTAACGGCGTAATAATGTGTTTTATTTGGGATGTATCCGATATGTTAAAGGTTTTCGTTGCAGGGTGATATAGCCGGCTGTTGATAAAAAGAACTACGTCCAAACAAACGGGTTATTTGTGCTAAGGCCAAAGTCAAAGTGCGACTAAGTTGTTTCAATCCATGAGGTCCCGCTCCACTACTGGATTTTAAATTCGTTGTAGCATCCGCGCAACGTTAATTTGACGGATGGGGCGGGGCTTCGTGAATTAAAAATACAGTAGCACAGTAAAAATTTCAAATAGTAGAAAATCAGAACGGGTTCGATAAGTCGTAGGTGACTTGCACATAAGTAAAGGTCTGTACTTACGCGAAAATAATTATAGTTAAATAAATATCTCTACTGAGCGTTCAAAATGCTCCGACTCAATAACAAATACTGAATAATGCACGTGTATTTTTAATAGATTTTAGATAATAGATGTAATGAATAATAATAGACATCATATTTGATCAGATTACTTTTTCGTCTTGCTGTCTCAATTAGCTTATCGATGGGTACTAAATCTAACTGAGACAGCAAGATAAAAACGAACTTGTTTGACCAAAAACGATCTCGTATGTTTATTCACTACATCTGTACGCATGTAAGCAAACAGTTCTTCCTAATATGGTATGGTTCAGCGAGGCCTTGCTCTAGCTAGACGAATGTGCCTACTCGTATGTATGCCGTTTTCTAGAGTAGATATTCTTAATTTTGTATGGTATTTATCCAAAGCAAATGCAGTATTGCGCTGCATCAAATAAATGCAAGGAGTAGCTTTATGACCGGGTATTTTTATGTGTATGCAGCTAATGGACTTGGTGTTTTTCCTTTTCACATGGTAGGTATTTGATATACTCCGAGTGCCATTCATCTTGTTTAAAGTGTAGTTAAGGCTGTTTGATGGCCGAGGAAAACCATAAAATTTATGTAGGTAGTATCTGTAGAGACGGTACTTTTCTAAACGATCGAAAAACCTTTCTTACCGTTAAAAGATTTAACAAACTTCAACTGTTGTACTTTAATTGATTGTATAATATTTGAGACCAGTATGCTTGTTTAATATCTCAAGAATTTTGATAGATACCTAAGTATAAGTAAATATTTTTTGTTTAAGTAAAGCGCTACCACCTTAATTTTTTTAGTTTTTTTTTACTTTAAATCAATTTTAACTACTTTTGGAGCTCATGGCAAGTCTCTCTTAAACATAAGAAAAGTTAAAGTTTGCCATCGATTTTATGTTCGAAGACATAATGTTTAAATACTTATGTTTCTTGTTTTACTAAAAGTTCGTTTAACAGTTCACCAAATACAACTGCAAAATTTTGCTTCACATCGTCCCAATAAGTCTGCGTATATGACAGACAGACGGACGAGACGAAATTACAAGGCCTCAGTTTGGCCATTTCTTTACGGAACCTGAAAACGTACGTAACGGCTTCATTCTATCAACTTGGGTTGTAATGTAAGACTTATTTGCATGATTGTAAACTTAGTCATCATTGTGCTCATACTTGTGGTAGCCGTTTAAACTTGCCTGAGCGTTAGATGCGTTCCGCCGCCGCGCCGCCACCCACACGACGCACATAAGTCTATGCAGCGAATGCATCTATATTCCAATTTATATAATGAAAATATACCTATAAATACGCGAATCGTGATTTCATTATATATTTTTATTTGCACTACTGCGTATTTACCCGTTCAAGGAAAATAATCTTCTTCTGTGTTATTTTGTTCCTACCTACTTTTCAACTTTTAAGGTCAGGACTGAGAAGCAGTGAATCAGCTGAGTGCACAGTATTGCATGAGCAATATTTTTATTATTGTGCTACGTTTTTCCTTTTTAATGATTTGTTTCCTCTGTCTTTGTAGACGGATACACGAACTGTATTTATCTCAAATCAGCGTCGTACTTATAGATTGCGCATGATAGTCTACAACGGCAAAATCTGGAGATTCCAGTTCCTCTTTTGACACCGTATTTTGTACACATATGTATTTGTTGAGGTCCTAAAAATGTAAGGCAATAATTCGTAATCATGACAAACCATAATAGACCTTTCAGTGACAGTATAAAATGTACACTTCCAAACAAACTAAATGATTAGCGCAACTTAGACTTACACATATGGTTTCACCTTTATCGTTTACAATTTTCAAGACAGCTATCGCTTCTATGCTAGCCTTTCTTGTGTTTTGTCGCTATTAATTGTGATTCTCAACGCATGCTCGGGGCTTATTTAGTTATGCTTTTATCACCATCACGGTATTGTTCGTCCCTCACAATGCGAGCCTCTTTGTCTTGGCCAAGGTCACGCAGGTGTGACTCATGGGCCCGTACTTTTATATCAAGACCCACCGCAAAATTACCAATACCATCACCAAACATCGACCACGCAAACGTGAACTCTATTTTTTCCAACAGTTTATCGTAGACAATGCACATGATCGAGACCATATGCAAAATTAAATTTGCTAGCGATCACATCGTAGCCACGAGGAAAATAAAACAAAGCGCCATTCGCGAAGGCTGTTGCTTTATCTGTAAGGCACCAGTAATTGCCAAGTGAAACTCGCGCTGAATATCAACAAGGTGTTTTTATATTTTCAATTTAAACATATCGCGTCTACGTGCATATATTTCCTGTGGCTCATTTGCATTTGTCGATAATACGCTACGCAGTTGTTTCTATTCAATTCCTGTGACGGTGATTTATGATTTTCGTGACTGAACTATTACTGTCTCAAATAGACCGACTATTTGAATTCCAATTTAGACTTCTGACTTTTTAAAGCGTGGTATCTCGGTTATTATTTCCCCACCCCTGTTTGTATCCAGCACGTGCAATCGAAGCGTACGCATGTACATGTGTGACCCTATTTCGTTGAACTAGCGAGCGCCGGAGCGTTCTCAGCGTTTAGAGGGGAGCCGGAGCCCCTTCACGTCACTCAAGTGGGCTAAGGCCGGCCAACGACCGCGGACCTGTCCGCAGCCCCACCAGTCACTTAAGACCTCCATACCTCCACAATCACCCAGGAATCAAACGAGAGGTTACTGACATATGTGTCATTTTATAATGGCCCGCCGAAGGATAGTGACTGGTATTTTTGAAGTGCGTGAAAGGAAACGAGTGCAGCAAAAGAGAAAGGAAAGCTGCTCGGGCCGTTACGCTGGTCATAACATTTTGTTTTTGGATTTTAATTAGGAGCCTGACGCCATCTTACTCGTATCCGTAACGGTATTTGCTGATTGGTTTAATTGTGTATTCCTTCTTGCAAAGAAGCTCACAGTATCCTATATTTCAGTGTGTATTACTCGTAAAATATTCACGTCCTTCATGATATTTTTAATGAGTTGACCATTTCAAGCGATTGCATGGCAACTGTATTTCGTCAAGTCTAGGAAATGCACTTAGCAGGTTTCCGAGAACGAGGCATTGTCGTGTCATACAATCCTTTTGTTTTCGTGACGGACGAGACGCGGCACAGGCTAAGTGCTATGAATACATGCATCAGGCAACTGTTTATGGAAAACACGGTGTTACATCACTTTGGAGTTTGAACTGCTTAGGTGCTCAATGTTGAGCGTCGCGGAATCGGCGCAGTTACAGTCATCAAACAATATAGTATCCATGAACATGCAGAGATTGCTTTGCTTTTCTCTTTCGTTTTATTTATCTTGCGGACACTCATTTATTACGTTTCAAACAAGGATTCTCCACGTAGTACCTATATTATGTGTAGAGAATAACATAATTTAAACAAGAAACTTACATTATTCATAAGCTCCTTTTACAAAATCTACCTCTAACAGGATTTGATTCCACTATAAATAGGCAGTTTACTACCAGATCAAACTGCAACATCAAATCATTCGATTATACAAAACATCGATGAACTTAGGAGTCAAATGTTGACTTTTGACACCAGAACAAACCATAACCCCCGAGTATTCTACGCAGAAATTCAGGGGCATGTTCAAGTTACGTTAAAGGTTCTTGCAACGCTCTGATACGCCGATGAAGGTAAAGGTACTCGTAAGTATTATGCGCCTTTGGGCAATGAAGTAAGGTGAAACAGCTGGTTACGTTAGCGGACGTGTTCGATGAAAAGAGGTTGGCGTTCAGGGCTGCCAACCGACTGCTGTGAACAGAGCAGAAAATATGTAAATCAAAATTCAAAAGTATTTTGTAGTCAACGTAGCGGTGTGACCATTTAACGGGTTACCTTTGTTTCGGCGAAATATGTTTGCCAAATGTATCGTTTCCCAACCGTTTCATTTGCCAACCCGCTTTGTTTTCTGTAATCGTACATATTTCAGGATTTTATAAAAACTAACCTAACCTAACCTGATGATATGATGGTACTGAAATAAATCCTGAAAAATGTATATAACATTAGGTTGGCAAATGAAAAAGTTGGGAAACGATACATTTGGCAAACAAATTTTTGCCAAATGGCAGGCTCACCCATTTAACTGAATAGAATGTTGAAGTTCAGTTTAAAGGTGCTTACTCTAGACTAGCAGAATTGGTTGTCTTATTCGAGATTCTGCACAGTTGGTTAATTTTGTTTGCAACATGTATCATGCATTATTTTGAAGAATCGAATTCACATTTTTTTCTATGTTAGATAGAAAGTTATGTCAAAATTGAAATATTGCCTACGAGGCCGGTGAATACTACGGAAGTCTGCTTGTTGCGCAACTTGCTGGACATCGCTCCTATTCTTGGTGATTACCATTGGCGATTCCTCTGTTGATAAAGATTTTTATTTAGCCCAATGTTGATATGATTATATAACCCACCCAGTTAGTTATGTAAGATTCGTGAGGAATTATTGGCGAAGCTCCAGTTATTGAGGTTTAAATTGTATGTTTTTACTCGTAGCTTGGAGCCTCATTCGATTATAACTAATATAAGTAATTAATATCGATATTAACTTTAAATGCCGCCAAGCTATCTTTAGCCAACAAATATACTAACATATAGATAGATGGAAATTATACATTTTGTACTTTTTTTTACGATAATGTTGGAAGATTCCTAATATTTGCATATCAGATTTTTATAGTCTGGGTTTTAGTTTAGGTTTAAGTTTTGTACAATAGCATTAAAATAGTTATTCTGTATTATACGAACTATTTTTTAACACACCGTTACCGCCGACTATATCGTAACCATTTTGAACGGGAATTAAGAAGCCTGCCGGTTCTAACTATACACTGTGATTCCTAAATGCCGTGATAACTTGTATCGCACACCCCTGCGCGCGAGGGCATCGACCCGATGCGCGCGTGACGTAAGCACCAACTTTCTAACCACGACGTCAGCACGCCGGCATTTTGGTTAAGGCCGCGCCGTGGCCGTACCTCACCCAAGAACGTTGCTCCCGGATGGCGCTTGTTTTCGTACCTTATCTATAATTGCTCAATCCGTATACACTTTACTAATAGCTTGCATCAAGCTTCCAAACGTCCTATCTCTTTCACATCACAACTGAAAAAAGGGAGAAGTTAAGTTTGCATTTAGGAGAAGCGTCTCTTTATCTGACATTGCCCAATCGTCTGTTTGTTATTGCTAAGGCCTTATCTTCTATTGTTCGTTTATTTTTATTTGCACTTACGAGACTTGCTTTAAATTCTGCAACAGCTTCAAAACTTGTTTCTAAAATTCCATCGTGATCGTTTACAGCTTTTATATCTTCTTCTCGTTTTGTTCCTTTATTTAGATCGTTCCGTGAACTCGCCTTATTATGAATCGAGGACAGTCGTACGTGACCAGCGACGTCTACGTCACATAATGGTTGTCACTAGAAACGTCACGATTATTTAGGAGTTTTAAATAAGACTTTTTGTTCGTGTTTAGAGACGAATACATTATCTCTTTGTTTTTGCTTGAAGTGATTATTATATAAGAGTTAATTTTGAATTATTGCCTGTTTTAATGTTTTAATGTCAACGGGGACCAAGTTTTTTCATGCAATTTTCCATTCCCTTTGACAATGTCTCTTGCTTCTGGCATTGGGCTAGTTTTTGTCAGCTTCGATATTTACTCTATCGAACATTCTATTATCAATGTAAACAGTATTCTCTGTATACTGTTGTTAAAGTATACATAAACTCTTACTTACCATTTCTCTTATCTTAGTGCGTGCTATATTTAGAACAAGAGCTCAAGTGGAACATTTTCAATTAGGATTAACTGCGTATAATTCGTTCCAGGCCCGCGCCGTTTCGTCTCAATGGGTTCTAACTTTAGTATGATTGCTTCTAGCTGTTGCCTCTTTAGCGCTATTTGTTGAAGACGCCAGTTCACTAAAATATTTGTTATTTTTAAATTATTGATTAAGTCTATTTTACTTTTTAAAGTTTTTGACTACAAACGTTAAAAAGAACTGAATGCCACGACCAGACTAGCGGTATATTACTTTTATGTTCCTAAAATACTATCTGAAGAAGTAAATATTTAAATAAAGCGTGGAATTATTTTAGATATTGTTTTCTCGATTCAGACTCAATCTTCCGGGGCGGGAAACAGCCATTATAGCCTAATCTTCAGACTATCCAACTATCCTTGTGCTGAAAATCCCGTTCTCTGGTTTACAATAAATGCAAGAATACTTTTTATAAATAACTTTATCCCATCAGTGAGCATGCCCGTCGCTTGCCCATCGGACTCAATGTCGCCGCGGGCGCAGCTCGCGTGTCGTGAGTCGGGGCTGCATCACTCGCATCTGGGTCGTCGAACGGTGCGCCTGACTTTCTTTTACCCGCCCACGCAAGCGGAGTCACTCCCGCGCAACCGTCGCGGTGATTCAGCTGGGGATTTCGATGATTCTTATTTTAAAATTTGAATTCGAATGCAAAATTTTATTGGCGATAAAGGTTACGTAAAAGACACAATAAAAGAGAAATGATAGGTCAGGCTTAAAAACACTATGTGTAATGGAATTCAGATAACGTTTGCGAAAAACAATGTTATCTGAAAATTTGTAATAAAATAAACATCACATTACCAGTCTTAATACATACATACCTACATTCCATCTTAGTCCTCAGGGTTGGCAATGCATTTGCGGTCTTAGGATTGTAATCTTTAGATTGTAGCTTTGACAATGCAAATGTCTGTGGGTCACAGATCCCACTTACCATCAGGTAACCAGTGTTCTCGTTTGCCTTCTTACCAAAAAAAAAACCACCCACTACTATTTAAGCCAGAAGCCTGAAGTCGGCCTCTGCCTATACTTTGTTTGAGTGGGAAGAGTACAAAAGATATATTTTACACTCACACACACATTAGGTCGACTACTGATTTATGGTTGACTATTGGGTGTTTTACCCTACGTACGTCCTGCTAAGTATAGGTCTTCTGGTAAAACGGTTCGGCTTAGTATGAGTTAGGGATTTGTTAGAATTGGTTTAGAGATAGTTTTGTATATTTATCATCCTCCTATTGTATTAGTCCTAGAATTGGCAAGTCTGGTAGATAAATAATAGTTTTTGATTGTTTAGAAGATCTTCAACGTCAATAATAATTAGGTAGGTATATAATATATATTATGTAGGTAATGTGTAATCAGTATCAAGGTACAACACATAGCAAGTCATTACATAATACCACTATAAACATTCTTACAATTATCTGATTAGTTTAAGTGGTCTGGCTTGTTTGCTGTGCTCGAGTATTTTAATATACTATAATTAATCTTAGATGACGCACTGTCATGTGATATGTGTGTATATAAAGGTCTATATGCGGCGCAAGACAGGTTCTCAAGGAATACTTTACGTTGATGAGTCAAGAATTATTTATATTATAACTTATTCCAATTTTGTTCCTGGCGTGGTTTAAAGTGAGAACATAATTATGGCTTGTACCGCATTACCTCGTTTTTTTCTAAAGATTAAATAAAAATATTCTACATTTATGCCTGGTAAACACTGTAATATATGTCCAAGTGAACCAAGGCCTCCCGAGGGGAGAAAACTAAAGAATCTGCAAGAAACTCGGCTATGAAAGAACCTCAACAGTCAGTGACCACTGTACCATAGTGACCATAGTGGGAAGAACCTTCGTTGACCTTTTATTAATAAGTAACTGCCTTTTGGCGACAAGCACACAGTAGTAACAGGAAAGTAAATACAAACGTACGGGGATGAAAAACAAGTCCCCTTACCTCAAGAATTAGCTTCACGATTCTGCTTACCGTACAAGAATTCTAAAAGAGTACACGCTTCGCCCGCCACCCCGTCCCCACCATCCGTGACACAAAGGCTCCAAGGAACTTTTCTTTATGCTGGAGAAGGGAAACGATTCGCCTCTGCCTAAGGTCAACCAGAAATAAATCTATCGAAGAGAATTCTTTTAACTGCCAACACATGAAAGGCTGTTGATATACGTTTTTACCCGACTGACCCAGAAGGAGGGTAATGTTTTTCGCGCGTACGTATGTATGTGAGTATGTCCGTTCCATTATTACCTCCTGTAGCCTAAACGGCTCGTACGATTTTAAAGACTGAGGTTAGTTCGTTAGATTCGTCTTGGTTGTGGAGTGGCATAGCTATAACATTTAATCAATGAGGGAAGAAATGAGGATAAAAAGAATAATGGCATTTAAAAAATAACATTATGTTGACGACAATATCAAATAGCAGCAGTCGGAGTTTTTTAAAGCTGCTTTCTATTAGTTATAACTGAGCCATTGTCATGCAGTCTGTCATCGCCTGGGGCCCCAACGGGTGGTTTGCAATCTTTGCGGTTTTAACATCTGACTTAAAATGAAACCGCATTTCGAAGACGGTTTTAGCCCATTCATTGAAATTGGTCTCGGGAACTCGCTCGTGTAAGAAGCTTTCAAATTCGTCAGAAGCTTTTAAATTTTAAAATGTATCATGTAAGTAAACGCTAGGGTGCTATATGTGTAGATACATGTTTGGAGTTATACTTCTGATGGTGGCCTGCCAAGTGGACGGACCCTAACGCTTGATACAATGTTTGTCTTAGCCGTATCGCGACATTAGTAGCGTTTGTCGCGCGTCAACATTTGCTCGGCGAATTCCGACCTGGTGACGTGGAAGCTGTAAATTAGGATCATCATGCATGATTAATGTGAAAAGCTATGTTGTACGCACAGTTCTTAGCTGCTCTTCTTTGGAATTTTGCATGTCGAGAGTGAAACTGTCCAGTCTTCGGTCTCACCTCACCGTCCCTTACCATATCAGCCTTTATATTCTCGCGTTGTGGGAATGTATTATGCTATTAACATATTCTTCTGCATTTTACTCTCTATCACCGTAATAGCATGGTTATTACCAGAGAATTTTATCCTATGACCTTTTTCTTATGTCCGTGAACAAATAGTGTGAGATCCCAAGCCGAATTCTAAATCTAGAAAGCGAAAAGAAGAACTAGGTACGCTATGTGTGAGACGTGCTGTGCTTTTTACTATATTAATCCGCTTCTTCTGTATACAAATCTTAAATTTATTCAAACTAAGTGAAACGTCGACCATTTGTTTTATACGTGAAATATTTTAAAGAGTTGTAGCAATCGTAGCACGTATGTTGATTACTGTAACGGTTATAGTAATCAACATACGTGCTACGATTACTACAACTCTTTACAGTGTGACTACTGAAC
This sequence comes from Acleris literana, assembly GCA_946894065.1. Lineage (NCBI taxonomy): Eukaryota > Metazoa > Arthropoda > Insecta > Lepidoptera > Tortricidae > Acleris > Acleris literana. The sequence goes on along the minus strand of OX335683.1, from coordinate 794,680 downwards.
GCTAGTACCGCGAACGTCACTACCTTCAAGTTCATATAATTCCATCAAAACATATAACAATTACGAGCAATCTTATGCAAATGTAAAGGCGCGTTCACACGGGCGCGGCGGAGCGTGGCGGCGGCGTCACGTCCCGTGACGTCGCGCTTGGCCGCCGCGTTCCGTTCGCCGGCCCGATGACTCGCATTCGCTCGTTTATTGGTCATTTTTTATCACAACTCACGCTATTACGGTCGGGGATCTCGCTTTTTAAATCCGCAAACCACTTTTTTGCACTGTGTTTGTTACATTTGTGTTCTGTATCTATTTAAATATCTCGCTATCATAAAAACATCGGAGTGTTACATAAAGTCGTATAATATAAAACTTTATGTTTAACGTGTGTGAATTCATTATGTTTATCAAGATACAAGATAGCACGCTGTTTATTAGCGTTCACTTCACACTGTTTGATTATTCAAAAATCGCGCATGAATATGAAATGAAAGGTTCTAGTACGAAATTGCTAATTATCTTAATTACCGTCGGTTCCCGAGCGTGACCTGCGTGTGAAGACGCAGGAATAGAATAAATTATATCCCACGGTCCGGTTGTGTTTCGAAACGTCTTTGTTCCGCTAGTGTTGCTCCGCAGCAAAGTAACGTCGCATTCGCAGACGGCTTGACATAATTAGGTAATTACTATTTAACTTAATACCGTTTGTTAGTTTCCGAAGCGTACTTGAAGCAAGTAAACATTTTACGTTTCTACGTGCAGTTTAGTAGTTAGAGATGTGTATTGTTTATAGGGAATGCAAATAACCGGTTTTAACCGATTATAACCGGTTATTTTCATACAAAAACGGTTAATAACCGGTTAATTTGCATTCCCTAATTGTTTAGTATAGTTAGAAGATAAGTTAGAACTTATTTCCGGCTGCGTACCTAATTGAAATATTTGACATTCTTAATGAAAGCCTACATTTAAGGAGACATACATACATACATTCATACATACAATGACTTCTAAACTCATAACCATTACTTTTCGCCTCGCCTCAGTTGAGTAATGGCAACATGGTAAGCCAACTCGCTACACCTTTAAATAGAATGTAAATTACATAACACGTTGCGACTCTACACTTATGGCTTCCTTGACATAGCCATTTAGCATTTAGCACTATAAATAAATTCAAAACATGTGTTAGTAAAGGCTGTTGACTAGACTACAATAAACTTTCTAAAGTAGGTAATTATTATAATAATGATAAAAAGAGAAAACCAGAATACTTAATCTATAATAATATAGAGAATCTATTGCGTACTTATTTATTAAAGATCTACATGCACAATCAGAGACATAGAAATAGCGGCTTTTTATGCTATAAAGAAATAAAAATATGTCAATTAAAACAGCTTACCAGTAACTAGCATTATCATCTCTTTTTGTAAACTCTATAACCGCATCTCAGGCAAATGTGAGAACGGTCGTATGTCGAGCGTGTCTAGAAAGCGCGTCTGTCACGCTTGGGCGGCAGCGTGACGCTGCGTGGCGCTCACGCCACTGACCGAGAGTCGGCCGCGCGTGACGCGTGTGGAAACGTCTTTATCGCCACTTTATATCTTGGAATTATTTCGTTTTATGAAGGAGTTCTAGACGTTTTCTGATCACAGTATAAACCGCATTTTTAAATAAATTTAGATTTTGGTATTTTTAATACTCCTAGGAGTGAAATCGAGCAGAGTTTCGTGTAGGAGGTAAACTGGCCAGCACTGGCGAATAGTTGGTACCGCAGCTCATAAAGGTTGTTAAAAAAAATTGCGAAGCTCGTTAAAATTATAAATTTTAAAAACTTTGTTTCGGAAACTATTGGGTCTACAGAGACAATTCTAGTCTCATATTGTAACAAATTTAATCTACTTTAAAAAAGTCCTGAGAAGGTACTATCAAAAACTAGTCCTTTAGGGTTCTAATCGCCAAAATCTGAAAAAAGTCAGTTTTTTTTGACAAAGCTACGTTCGGCGCCCGGGGTCATAAACTTGGATTATTTATTGGGCCAACATCATAAATAAGTCTGCAAAAAATCAGAACTACCCGATTTGACGCAAACTATACCCCGTACTTTCAATCGACAAGGTTGCTGCTGGACTATAAGGGTTTTCTCTACAAATAAGCAGAGCGGAGAAGACATGTTGCAAATGTCCTTTAGTTTTGTAGGTGTTTATATGTACCAGTTACATACCACCCTGAGGCCTTCGTTTGCTATTTTAAACCATTGTAGGTATATAGATTTGGATTGAAAAGTGCTCTTGTTAAATATTCAACAGCCTGACGTGCTGGCGAATACTGTGCGTTAACGTGACTGTTATTAATCCTAGTTTCAAATTCTGTTGTAACGTCAAAGTTTGCATCAAGTAGAACATGGTTGAGTGAACCAGTAAATTTTCGGGAAATAATGCAACCTCTCTATAATTTTCCTCTCGCCTCTAAGTGTAAGTGCCCGACCATAAAGGCATAAACGTGAGTGGGGAAGGGAGGTGACGTATACTAGCGTAGACTGGTGACAGCGGTTGCACTGAAAAATAATAACGATGCTTCTTTTTTTAAAGGTTTACTAATTATTCAGCTGAATATAAGTTGTCTGAAACTAATTGTAAACGCGGTTTTACGGATGCCATTCCCTTAATAAACTTCAGAAAGAAGGCTTTCAATCATCAATCATCATTCATTATACTAACAGAAAATTTCTTCCTTCTGCCTTGATTTAAGTTTTTAAATCTTCTGCACATCCTGGTAACTGAATGTACAGTCACGAGATTTAATTTGATACCCACCTTAGGTCCAAAGTCAATCTGACATTCTACAAAAATAAGGTTGAATTTCCTAAAAGTTACAAATGACTTGGCATCTCTAATGACATTGACGACTTCAAGCATATTTTTCTTGAAATGGGTCCCAAATTAACGCTCGTGACCGTATAACCAGGATTCAAGTGGTCTGGCAGTTCCGTCACAGGATTATGGATCAGATGGCGGTCACTCCATTCTATCTGTAATAACCGGGCCTGCCAATTCTGGAATGAAGGCCAAAGCGTACTCGGAAAAAATGGAAATAAACGTCTAGGAGGATGGTGATAAAAATCAGACAGGATCAATAATATTTACCGTTTAAATTCTTAACGAACGTCGGTATCGATCAAATGTTTTATTTTTGGTATGGATTAAATTGGTGTCCAAATAATTTCGCCAATACTGAAACAAATGAAGGCAGTGGAGGCTCTGCGGGCACTCGGGCGCATCTGCCCGCTCGGCCTTCGGGCGACGCGCCGGGAATACCGCACGACGCCCAGAGACGGACTTCTGCCTTTATTTATCACTATTTATTACCTTTTCTCAAAAATGGTTTGTAATCTTGCCATAACACTATACTAGTAATTAGGACCCAGTAAGTTGAAGTTCCTGGACAACTACAAAAGTGTCCAGTAAATTCGAGGGATTTTGAATTTGGAATCAATAAGTGTCCAGTAAGTAAGTATTGAAATTATTTGATTTGGGAACTATCTGTACAGACCTGTGACAACTTTAACATACCATATTATTTGAATTTGGAAAGAACTATCTCTATAGACCTAAAGTTTAAAAAGTAGTAGCAAAGTAGGGCCCTGGCCGTAGTATCAAACTGCCAACCTGTGTATGTGCGTGTTGGTTTATGTGTAAAAACTACTTATCGAATTTATTTTAACATGAAGTGGCATAAGACAGTGAAAATATTTCTATAAGAAAATCTCTGTGGATCCGTTTTGACGAATTTAACGCTTTATCTTGTCTTTTTTGCACAGTCATCAGTCCGTTGATTATTGACACCAAAGTACCGAGTGAAAATCGGTAGGTCCGATAGGTCCGTTTGGTAGACCAGAGATTCTGCTGCTACACTTGCTACCTTCTGACTGTACCATTTTAAATCAGTTCTTGCAGCATAATATTGCTTATGTCCTTTAAATTTCACCCCATTTCAATAACCGTAACAAGTTCAAATGTTACTTGGAGGATTTGAACTAATTCGACTGACACAAACATGTGAAGTTAATTCATAATTTTGTGCGGTATGTGCAGTTAATTTAAAGGCCCATCATGGGCCATCGTAAGGGACACATCTACACCTTAGAGCAAGCAACATATTTTTGCATCTCACTCTTACGCATCACTCCGTCCCTACGTTGGCCCATGATGGGCCATCGTGTATAGACCAGCCATAAGATTTAATCAAGATCATAATTTTCACAACCGCGCGGTTGGCGTAACCTTAACTGCAGGCATGGCAGACTTTCTTTGAAGTCGCCGTTAAAAAAGGATTATAAAGTTTTGGTCTCCAAGTTTACTTAATTAATGCTATATTTGGAACGGTTCTGTTTACTTCTTATATCATCATAAATGAAATAATACCATTATATTATTATCATTGCTCTTTAATACCAGATTTATATTTTACCTTTGTTTAGTAGACGTCATTTAAAATATTAAATTAACCAAAAAGTACAAATTACGTGCGCAGCATCTTAAAATCGTGTGTGTATTCAATTAAGTCATCCATTCAGCAAGACTAAAGCTAGCAGCGCTATTAGAGCCACCCACGGGGTGTTATCGCCGACGAGCCGCGCCGCCCACGGTCTTCCGCCGCTATCAGCTCGATAACATTGGCACGGGACTCACAGTTACCTAAACGTTGTATTGTAGAGAAAATACCAATTACAACAGCTGATGAAATATTAGTTTCTTGGAAACTAAGGGCTTGGCAGACAAACTTAATGATGGGAATGATTGCCTTATTATTGTGGCGACTGACAAGTGAACATTACACCGTCATCGTAGGTACAGTCGGCCAAAAATGTGGTCTACCACCCTACGGTTGAAGTTCATTTGCAAGTTATGATACAACAAGTTCGATTTTCCCTTGCAATTATATTGTGATAGTGACAAGTGTCAACCTTAGCGATAATTAGATCCCACAGAATTTTTTGTCAAAACTGGGAGACCACTTTCTTGGCCGACGGTACATTCACTGCGTGATGGAACACCTCTATTCATATAGTATTCAGCAACCTCGTCGACTTTGTGCATTGCGGCTAACGCAAGTTGCCCGCGACTTGGTTGTCGCTCGGATCTCCCTTTCTATTTAGTCAGTAACGATAGAGACGCACTAAGCGACAAGCGAGAAAATACAACTTGTGCTACCCGTGGCCCGGAACCGTTTTGTGGCATCACAAAACGAAAAACCTATTCTCTGCTAAGCGACCTATATAAATCTAGGGCGATCGAGCTGTGGAAGTCCACAAAAGGACAAAAACACTCGAAATCACTAATTACAGGGTTCAAAAGCAAGTTCTCCAAGGAGATTCTAAAACTCAAAAGAGAAAAGACTTGCGCAGTGACTAGGATCCTAACTGGCCACTGCAAATTGAACAAACACTTGTTTCTAATGGGTATGAAACAAGAAGCGGCATGCAGGTTCTGTCAAGAAACAGAGGAGACAGCTATGCACATCCTCTATTCTGGCGGACCACTAATGCGTAATAGAAGTATCTACCTAGGGCGACATATCATGGACCCACAAGAGATACAATTCCTCACTGCCCAAAGCATCTGGAAATTCCTAGACGCAACGGGCCTTTGCGGTGAACTTTAAACTAAGGGCTGCCACAAAAGATCAGCAATGGTCGAGTGGCTCACAAGGCCCATCTCAACCCCCCCAATAATAATAATAATAATACCCTTGCAGTACTGTCAGACCTGAAAAATACTGTAGCTGGTCAAGCATGTGACTGATTGGAAAATAAAAAAATATTTTAAATAATAATATTAGTTGTTATTTCTGTAATGGAATCAGCAGTATTGACCCAGACCTATTCGTTAAATATAATCCTCGTTGAAAAACGTGACCGCAGTAAAATTTGTTTATTTGGAAACTATTTACATACCAGTCGGCACGTGCAGCTTATAAATAATTTACCAGCAGTTTTGTTTTTCCGACCTCACCTATAGAAATATATGAAGAATTTCGCTTTATGTTAGCTATAACATATATAAATTGTTTCAATAAGACTAGACAATAAGACTTTGAGTTATCTCTTCTAACTTTAGTTAAATCATCAACTTTTATTTTTTCCGTCTAGTAGATAACATTAGTGCTTTCATCTCTGTATCTATTTGCTCAGCGCGCTTTTTAAGATATACATATTTTCTTGTCATTCTTTATTCCAAACGTTTGCATTAGTCATGGTAATAAATTGATGGAACTGTTTCCCAACATTTCACTTATCAACTACATTCAAAACAACTTAATTGAAAAAAACCATCTAAAATACGCTTCGGCACCGCACGATCTGCTCACATGTCATCGACACGACGTATGTCATCACGCAACACATTAACGTGAAAGCTTATGTTAATTGGAAATTCGTTTCCCACCATGGATTCGCAAGTTTATTTACTATTTACCGTGCAAATGTTGCCAAGAATCGCCGGCGATTTGCGTCAGTTGTTACGCATGCTTTTTAGCAGCCCGCTGTGAACTAGCCTAACATCTCTTGCAAATTATTCTTTGCGTCGATTTAAAAAATATTCAAGTCGCTTTATCATGTGCTAGAATATTGCCAAACTCATTATGACATACACCGTTAGTTTACACTGTTTACCTTGTTTTGTCTTTTGGACTGACTAAAGTTCAGAAATGTTATATACTCTTATTTAAAATTTTGTTTTTCTTATTACTTTGTTTCAGGTTAAAGTTTAGCTTTTGTTTTCATCAAATTTGTATCATCCATTTGCATGAAAATCACACGTTATAAAAAAAATACATTAACAAGTAAGGGCCCAGAATCCGCCCCTGTGGCACGGCCGACACGCTTCGCACAGCAATGACGTAGCGTCGCTACGTTTCGCGACTGGCAACGTGCACCCGGCCTGCTTACTGATGAGGCCGGGCCCGGGTGAGTGCGATGCCGATGTACGTGGTCCTTGGGACTCGCCGCGCATGCTAATGGCCTGGGTGATGGATGTTCTGTAACGAGACCTGAAGATACTCGTGACATTTGGAATAGGCGTAGCACATAAGCAAGATTTACGATTTACGTAGAGATGACTTTCGATTTTAACAAAGCCTTTGAATTTTTTAACCGACTTAAAAAAGGAAGAGGTTATACGTTCCACTGTATGTATTTTTTTTAAATGTATGTTCACCGATTACTCCGTCAATTGTCGACCGATTTCATTTTTTTTTTTGGTTTGGTAGAGTATACTTCCGAGGTGGTCCCATTGTCACCAAATCTGTATCTGATGAGGGGATCAGTGAGGAATTGAGGGAACTCCTCAAATATTGTAGGCAAACATATAGCGATTTTAGTATTTTTAGTAACAAGTCCAGCATTTGCATTCAGAAAGTATCATTTGGTGTAGTGGAACTGATGATGAAGACCACAGATGGCCACCAGAACTCCTCAATGGTACCGATTTCAAGGGTGGCGATAAGATATCTCGATTAAGATAGTTGAGCGACTACCTACAACGAATAATATTTACTTGTTGAAATATGACTATGACTTTCCCGCGGCGTTGCTTGCGGCGCGCTTGATATAAGTTAAAGTTTCATTTCAACTAAGAAGTGGGACTACGTAACAGCGTATTACGAGGGGCGGCTGATAAGTAATCTCCTTGGTCAGAAATATATACAAAAATAATGCTGGCTGGTATGGATTTATATTCGTTTGTTATTCTATTTTCAAAATGTATTACATTCATTTGTTTATTGCATCACGTTTATTTGTCTCCTACAATTGTTTCAAACATGTCGGTAGAAAAAGTGAAAATGGATAAAATCGAGCAGCGTGCGGTGATTAAGTTTTTGACTAAAGAAGGGAATACGCCTTCGGAGATCAGACAGCGTATGTTACGTGTGTTTGGCAGTTTGTGTTCTTCCGAATTTGTTATAAAGTTTTGGTCAAAGCAGTTTAAGTTAGGTCGTGAGAGTCTGGAAGATGATCCTCGTAGCGGAAGACCAGTTTCGGCCGTCACCGATGAAAATGTAGCCAGGGTGAAAAAAATTATATTAGAGGACCGACGAGTGAAGCAGTGGGAGATAGCTAGAGATGTGGGCGTCAGTAAAGAGCGAGTCAATGAAATAATTCATGAGCATTTGAACATGTCCAAGGTTAGTGCACGTTGGGTCCCCAGAATGTTGACTGCATTTGACATGGAGAGGCGTGTCAAATGTTGCGAAGAGTTTTTGGAGATGAGTCGAGGGAAAGAGGAAGAAATAATTTCTAGAATTGTAACATGTGATGAGACTTGGATTCGACAATGGGACCCGGAAAGTAAGCAAGAGTCGTTACAGTGGAAATTTAAGGATGAGAAGCCGCCTCGGAAATTCAAGGTCTGTCCATCGGCAGGTAAACTTATGGCTACAATCTTTTGGGACACAGAAGGGATTTTGCTCATAGATTATTTACCGAAGAAAACTACAATGAATGCTGATTATTACTCAAACTTACTATACCAACTAAGAGAGACAATAAAAGAAAAACGGCGAGGTAAACTAAACAAAGGTATTCTGATTTTGCACGATAACGCACCAGTGCATACCGCCCGCACAACGAAGCTAGCAATTAAAGACAATGGCTTCGAAACCATTGACCACCCCCCTTATAGTCCAGATTTAGCCCCCTGTGACTATTTTCTGTTTAGACTTCTCAAGAAAGACCTCAGGGGACGAAGGTTTATGACCGATGACGAAATGAAGGCTGCGGTTACTGACTTTTTTGACGACAAACCGAAAGATTTTTTTTTTAATGGTTTAAATTCAATATTTGAAAAATTTAATAAGTGCATTTTACTAGCAGGGGACTATATAGAAAAATAAAAAAAAATTAGCCACGACAGTCTTTTGTTTCATTGTTAGGTAGATTACTTTTCAGCCGCCCCTCGTATGATCACTAAAAAGTATAAAATAAAATAAATGTTTTAAAAAACAAAAAACCGTCGGCTTTTTGTTGAAAATGTTGTGGTCGCCGACTTCAGTTGGACTAACCTATTAGGTGCCTACAATTTTAAAGAAGTTATTTTTTGCGTTTTTGAAGGCGGTTTTTTGTTTTTTAAAAACATTTATTTTATGTCATTTAACGTATGAATTAACCGCTATGTAACGCAAGCATATTGTGAACCTAGAAAGGTAACGTTCGAGGTACCTATGTTTATCTAATCGGTGTTGAAGCACAGATAACTTCGTCATAGTAACACCGCCGTTGCAAAATGTTATTTACGATTTGATAAAAAGCATGTCCTTTGTCTTACTTTATCATTGTTAATACTCGTAAATTAAATTAGAATAGAATATAATTATTTATTTATTGGCATTAGTAAATTGTACTTTTATGCTATGTAAATGTAATTATGAATTATTATTTTTTGTTTTCTTTTAGTTCATTTCTTTATGTTCGTCTTTAGTACCTTATTAAGAAGAATATCAGGGCAATTGCAATTGCAATTGCAACTCCTTTAAGTATGCATAAGGTGTACACGTTTTCAGATTGAATACATTCAAGCTCCTTAATTCGCAACTACACTCGTGGACCAATAATACGGGTCAGAGTGCGTTTTTCATACAAACGAGGCTATTTCGAAGCCTTGGTTCCTCGGCAGGTGTTGTTTTGAGTGAGGTTTAATGGTGGATACTCCGAGGTTCAATAGAGGTTGTCAAAAGTTCTTAAGATACCTAACTGATCGCACAATCAGATAACATCACAGCGAGAGAGTTTGGGTCAGCGTTTGGATTTCCTTACATTTTATTGCAATTTTAGATGTTTTCCTGAACATGCACAATTCCGGCGTTAACCACAGATTCAATCAGTTGGGTATCCTAGGCACTCTCGAAATCCTGTATCGATGCTCGGAGTATCCATCATCAGATTTCACTACAAGGATCCTCCGGCGAGGAACCAAGGCTTCGAAGTAGCCTCTTTAGTATAAAAAACGCACTCCGACCCGTATTATTTGTCCACGAGTGTAAAATATTTCCAAAAGCTTTCCACTGATTATGTGAATAAAACCACAAAACCTTGATTTGTATCCATCCCCCAGCCAAGTGTTAATTCAAGGCGAGCAGGTGAAATCTTCCACATTGACCTTGTTCCCACGATAGCAAAAAACCTGTCATTAACATCCCATCGTACTCGCAAGGGTACTCCCGACCTTGAAGACACCTGCCAGGCAGATGGCGCCAGTTGCCAACTGTCAGGGGTTGCGGCGGAAGGGCACTAAAAAATGGGAAAGGGTTACTGCGAGAGATACAATCATTACAATCGCAGACTTTCGGGCGAATAACGGGAGGAATATTGATTTAAGTCTGTATCGACAATATCTTGGAAATTGAAAACACGAACTAGCTCTGTGAATATAGAATTTAAAGATAAAACCATATTTTAAAAATCATTTGAAGCATCTATGACATTGATCCAAACTTTAGTGGTGAATGTTCCTGTCAATACGTAAAGTTTGTGTCTGAATTTAATTTCTAAGTCACGATCTTTGGCACTGTAGGCAGTGTGACCTAACGGACCGACGAGTCAGAAAAATGTCTCATAACAATGTTACTTGGCAATTCAACATTAGTAACTTCATAATTTCCATAATAATGTTGCTGACTCTACGTGATTGACATGTTTTTGCTAACTGCTTCTATAAATTGTACCTATTTATATAGCTTTTCATTACCTTATCTTAAAGAGCAAACTGTTTTCTTAACGCTCCTGAAGTGTTATCAATCTTTTTTTATTTTTTGGACTTTGAAATGAGTCTCGTGACCAAAAATGCATGCTCGTAAGCAAACAACGAGAACGAAATGTTTATGTAGATAAACGGGAAGTTAAAACACGTACTCATCCACCACGACCTCAGTATATTAATGGATTATTAAATTGCGACCTTTACTTGAAAGGCTCAAAGGTTTTTTGTATAAAAAAACCGGTTGAAAATTAATATTAAGACATTGAACTATTCCGTATACATTCTCTGGCTTCGGTTAAAGTGCCACTTAAGTATGAGGATTTACATTGAACAGTCAGTCAGATATAAACAAGGCGTCGATAAAGACTCAGAAGGCAAAATTTTACGTAATGTACAGTAATTGGCGTAAGGTAACCGGTATTTATGTGTAGTGGTCAGAATAAAACTGACACACACACGTCATGTGAAATGTGAAACTAAAATTCAATTGCCTACCTATTGTATCAAAATTTATCGAAATCCTGATCTTACTACATATTTCAAAACGGCAGTACGATCGTTTTTACCGCCTAGAATAGAGGCGCTGAAAATGTACATTTAGACAACCATATATTTTTAATTTTAAGTCATAAGCAAACGCATTACCGAAGTTATTTAGCTATACCATATAACCTAAGCGTTGCCTATAAAACTACAGTTCCACTCTTATCAAGTCTGAGTCATCTCATCTGTTCCTCAAGTTCTGCCTGACCTTCTGCGCTGACGCAAGCAACCTTGTTTCTTCGTGTCAGTAATTCGTATTGCATCTTCGTGCATCTTTGTATCTGTGACTCGTGCCGTGATGTAATCAACACGAAACTCAGCAAAGTGACCTTTATTTGCTACAGGGTAAGGTGCAGGTGTGTCGCAACCTGTGCTAAGTGCGCGTGAGTGGTTTGGATTGATAAAATCACGAAAGCGCTCTTGCTAAGCGCCTGCGGAGTTATACAATACTGCACTCTCAAATTTTTTCGTTTACCTGACTTTTAACCCTATAAAGTCATAGTTTTCAAGTCAGGAGATAAAACGAAATCTACTAATTTCTCCTTTTTATTTCATTAAAAATATTCGAAGCTAAATTGATTTTCTATTAAAACAAGAGGGGTATTTGAAAACTTAGTTCTGTTGTTCTGTTGTTGCAAAAAAATACAGACTACCAATTTACAGACGTTCGCAGCTGTTGCATTCAAAATATAACTGAAGGAAAATAAAACGAATTTCATAAATTATCGATCAATCGTACCTATGTCTTAGTACTCGTATGTTAAGCAAGTCAGCCCTCGCCCGGTTGACGTTGATTTGAAAGACACTCATCACAGTGTCTATTTAGTTTAGAGCCACGCTGTCTGCATTCTATACAAAAATTACACATAATAAAGTTTCTCAGAACTGAATGATTAAGTACACAAGTGTAACGGATTGTTTAGATGACTTGCGTGTTCTTGTATATAAATGCGCGCGAGTGCCTGTTTGGCAACAATGCGCGATGATTATACAGCTCACGGCCTCTTGTTTGAAGGGCTTGAGCAAGGTTATCTTTGCTGATCATTATTTACATTATTAAAAGGATGACGTCAATATGATCACGGTACTTTTTTGTTAGATATTCAGATATGGTACAGATGGTCTTTGTTGAACGTAACAAAAATCACGAATCGTTTATTTTGAAAGTACTTTTCTGAGGCTGGTCAACGAGTCGAAACAAGTAAGAAAGCTAAGCATCATTTAAGTATTGTAGAAGGTGTAAATCTTTTCGACGATTTGATTTTGTGTATAAATCCGATCAGATTTATTGGAAATTTACTTACCGTTGAAATGGACGCTCGTTTCTACGAAGCTATTGGCTCGATCGTCACGTCAGCTGGACCGAAGCACACATAGGACCGCGGCCACGTGACATAGTTTCACACAAACAAGGATGTTGGCTCAGGTGCGGTTTACGTAATGGACGTAGCGGCCTGTCGACGGTTAGTTATGAACAGTATTTAGTAACCTAAACTTAATTAACCTTCGTTTGATTCGTAGCTGTTGTCAACTGAATTCTGTTACCTTTAACGGACAAAAGTAAAGAAAATTTAAAAAAATATACACCATCATGATTTAATGTTAAAATTATGATTATTGATGACGATGAAGCTAAAAAATTGCAATCAGATTCATTCAAATTTAATTATTGAAGCTCTCAAGAAAACATAGAAGCTCAGGAATCATAAAGAAAGTTCGGGGATAGTACAAGATGCAAGATGATTAGTTGTGTATGCTAAACTAAGTTCAGAACTAGCGTACCTGTACTAAGTTGTTCTCCGCTGTGTGATTGGTGCACAGTAGTTTATTTTAAACAAAAACATTGAATCACCAGCGTTAGCGACGGTTGAGAAATTTTCAAAACAGACTACTGAAATTGAGTGCAGAGATGCTACTCGTATGATGGTACAATACTGAGCTTTCAATGGACTATTCAGCTATTGAGTTAAAGTGAAATGCACGCAGGGAACGCTGAAGTGGAAACGCTGTGAGCATGTCAATTGAAGAGCTTTTAAGTAAATTGAAGTACTGAATCTATAAAAGGTATTGTTATTGTTGTTGTTGTTGTGTGTTGGAAATTTTTGGATTTATTTATCTATTTCCGTAACCAATTAAATACTACATAATATTATAGTCACTTGATGTTGATTAGTATTCTTTGACGTTAAAATTATATTACAGCATCGTTATCTAGAGAACAGGTTGTGTGGATTTTATTTTAATATCGAAACGGTTTATGTGTTTCTTAGAAGGCTTATTATTTGCTTGAGTAGCATACGTCAGGATGATTTATGTTACGATTTTAGTGTCCGTGAACATATTGTGTTATTCCTATAGAAAAAACCCTTAGTAAGTTTCTGGAGACATCTATTCATTTCATGTTTATGTGAACGTTCCAAAAATGTTTTGCTCCCAAGGTATATTGTCTAAATGCCGGTAACAATAAAACCGAAACTAAAGTGAAAGTTGTAATCGTAAAATGTTAATTTTGTAACCGTTTCATTAACCGTTATCCTTTTTGGGCCTCGGGTCCCGTTCCGGTCACTTTGGCGGTAGATGAATTATAGTCCGAACGTGACAGGACCGCTTGGAATCTCAAATGAGTAAGGGTGTGTAATGAAATATGGAATTTAGACGTCATTTCGTTATCCTGGTTTTGGTGTTAGAGTAAGAGGAAAAGGTGTGGAACTGAGGTTGTACGTTGGGAATTTCTTAATTTAATGAATACATTGTGACGATATACAACGAAGTTTAAAAATACCGAGAATTATAATGAGGAACATAATGTGTACGTCCACAATTTTATTTACCTTCCTTTACAGCTGTGAAACTGCGTAGTGCATAAGTGACGAAATGTTTAATGTGTATATTATGTAAAACATGAATTCCTGACTCACCACTGCTTGTATATAATTCTTTCATATAAGTACGATTTATAGTTCTTGAATTCAATATGGTCAGCAATTATACGAGTGTTTACAACAAACTGTTTACAGAATAGGTTTTGCAAGTATTACAATACTCATAATAGAAGTGCAAAACCGTAACAGTCTCGTTTTCTTTTTATTTCTAAGAAAAATTAGAAGTCATAAACACGAACAACTTTCGCTTGTCCTTGACTGTTAGTAACTTTTGTCTTGTCTTTATTGTAAAAGGGACCTTTCCCTTTTACGACGTATGTATTCTTTTTCTGTTCAACTTGGGCTCACAAATAAAGTTATTGTCATGTATAACTGTCATTGACTCAGTTCTGTTTTTATTAGCTTTCAAAAGCTGGACAACAATGTAAAATGGTGTTTACGATGCGACCTTGCTTTACATTTCAAAGACTACAAAAACCCTGATAACGGCGATGAAGGGAGGATTTCTGGAGAAACAATTAGTTCTGATGGTAAAGACTGGTAGCTATTTATTGTACGGTTAAAACACGTGTAAATCAAGAAAAATATACCATACCAATTGATTCTCAAGTTATTAGATATTGGATTAATCTATTCATTTATTTATCAGGTATATCTCCCATTCAACCATCAAACATCAGGGCCTCTATTCTAGGCGATCAAGACCATATTGTCTTTGAACTTTTATGGTATTGTTTTTAACTCGGCCCAGGTCTGTTTGCTCGATTATCTTCCTCATGCCTTAAAAATAATTCTTTATTTGCTTTCCTTCCTTGCATCAACTAGTAGCTTTAGTTATTGAAGACTCATCAGGAAAAAGGTTATGATTTCGAATCCTTCTTTGGTCAGAATTTGTTTGATTCACAATTAAATTTGCAACATTTTCCTCAAACATTTCACAAATATATAAAACTGTTTCCGTGCACGTTTGACAAAAGTAATTTACTCCAGCATCAATCTGTTTATATCGAGGCGCGTGCGCCGCTGACGTCACGGCCCCGCTCAGTGCCAAGGTAAAAACGGTCACTCCGCACCTCCGATATCCGTTGATAATGTATATTTATATGAGGCCTTGGGGATTGGGAACAAAGACCCCGCCATTACAATTCATTTACCTGTCGTGTGGCCTTTCGATATAGGTATGATGTCATATTATTCACGTGCGAACTGGGAACTGGCATGCCGTTTATTTTAAGGATTATTTTAAAAAGGTTTGAATCTTGATTTCGTGTTTATTCTCTGTCTAATTATAAATATGAGTTTTATGGGCTGATAATCAATTCGCAACATGACGTTATTTTTGGAAAGGTTTTATAGTAACGGTTGCGATAAAAGTTTATACCTATCCGCCCTTACTTATAAACGTGGAATAACCGTGGGGTAAGGTAAACCATGCTTTGTCCTTGTCTGTCAAATTCATTTCAATTCATTTGACAGATAAAGACAAAGCATGGTTTAGCTTACCCCACCCACGGTTATTCTAAGTTTATAAGTAAGGGTGATCTAGTTCTACAAATAGTTCCCGACATGAGTAACAGTCAGTACGACGATTTAAACCGTGTTGCCAGTTACAGGGGTACGTACCTATTATTTTATCGAAATACCTTTCAAGGTACGTTTATCGAAAGGCAAGTTAACGTAATCCAACCTAACCTAATTTAAGATATCCTGAAAACATCATAGTTTCAGCAGAAAATAACGTTCGATGAAATGGAATTCGATGAAATTATGTTTGCTACAGTTTGGGAACCAGAAAACATTTCATCTATGATGAAATAGTATGATGATGTAGTTTCTGTAATAAAAAACTCCGTGGTGAGCTCATTATAATCTTGGTTTCGGCATATCCTGATAATTAATATTGTGAAGTAGGTAAATGCTTGAAAGGTGAAAAAAATGGCTTCCCTGGTGTAACCAGCTGGCCAGTCACTATTCTAGGCGGTAAAAACCATATTGTCTTTGGTTATGGTATTGGTACTCGGCCGCCATTATTTTCAAGTAAATAAGAGCTATAAAAACGTTGACAATACGATAACAGGTCAAAGACGGCGCTGGTCATACATTCTATTGCCATTTGCAAAGTTTCTATTGCTGTGTTTTTTTACCCGACTGCGTCAAAAGGAGGGTTATGTTTTTCGAGCGTATGTATGTATGTATGTCTATTTCTGGGCACGCTCTGCACCCTAAACGGCTTGACGGATTTTAACATACGAGGTGTCATTCGATTCGTCTTAATTGCCGAAGTGACATAGGGTATATAATAATTCAATATGGCGTCCGCGGAAAAAAATATGGAGGGGCTATAATTTTTTTTTTTAAATATTATAACAATATGGGTATCAAATGAAAGCTATTAAATAGCCCATTCCAAATATATATACAATTAGCGATGGCCTATAAAATTGACAAAGAAAACTAGGAACACACAAATAATTAATTTAATTTACAAAATAATCTAATAATAAAAACCGTTAACAATCAAATAACAAGTAAGGTAACCGATACAGAGGAGGGATGGTGCTGTTGACACTTCGGTGGCTGGATGACGAAAGAGAGCGAGTGACGGCTGGCAGGGTCTTATATAGACTCAGGAGACAGGGCGGGGACGCAGATCATAGTGTCTCCCTCTTACACGAGGTGTTCGGCTAATTCGGCCTCTCCTGACATGTGGCTGTCCCCGGCCACCTTCCGTGGGACTTTGGTGGGCTTGCACTTTGTGTAAAGAGGCTTGAGCGGGACTTGTATCTCTTGATGAACTGGCTGGACTTTCAGGGCTGCATATTCCGTCGAGCTGGTGGTTGATTTCGATGCGTTCGAATGGACCCGGCAGGTTTTCAGGCGCTGGAGGTGAGATGGAGACCTCTGCAGCGGTTAAACCCGTCGTATCTGTAGTAGCCTCGTCCATGGCTGGAACAGGTAAAAACACAGGTATAAGTAATAGTTTGCACACAAAATTAAGACAGAGGCTCAAAGTTTGCATGTCTTAAGCCAAAACAAATCGGACAGAGGCACAGAGTTTGCATATTCCACTGCTAGGCTTCACCCAATACCTTAGCATACAAGGACAGAGGCACCAAGTTAGCGTATCCTAGGATAGAGGCACAGAGTTTGCATATCCCACAGCAGCGTTGGCTTCGCACCAAATCAAACGGACAGAGGCACCCAGTTAGCGTGTCCCGGGACAGAGGCACAGAGTTTGCATATCCCACAGCAGCGTTGGCTTCGCACCAAATCAAACGGACAGAGGCACCCAGTTAGCGTGTCCCGGGACAGAGGCACCAAGTTAGCGTATCCCACAGCTGGGCATCACCCACCGCCCACTCATACACGAAACTAGCATGTCTAATAAACAATGCAACTAGTTTGACATAAGAAACAAACACTTACATTCAAAGAACGTGGCGCAGGACTCTGGGGTCCATTCTCCTTGCCAGGCAACCATGTGCTCGGCAGCAGCCTGGGTAGTCTTACCATAAGACCCACCCAATAGTTGGAGCTCGTAACGCCCATGGGACAGGACCTTCTTCACTCGATAAGGCCCGCGCATCCCGGAGTCCAACTTGCCAGTCATCTGAGAACATTTAGTAACAAATACCATTTCATTAAGATTGAAGATACGAGCCGGCTTGCGATTACTATTTACATAAGCATCTTGTTTCTGTCTGTTGCGATCAAGCAATTCAGATGTGCGCTGTCGTTGTAAAACACGCAAACCTTCGCGACTGGGCTTTGTGTTATCAAGGGCCACGTCGCGTATAAGTGACCTGATCACGGGGGTCACTCCCTCAACGCCCACAAGAAGCTGTAGCGGTGATAACTGTGTCGTCTTATGTTTGGTGCAGTTAAGTATAAGCTGCAAGCGTCCCAATGAGTCAGACCACTGAGTCTCCTTGTTAGTAGCTTCTATACGCAGCATGTTTAAAACCGTACGGCAGTATCGTTCAACTTGCCCGTTCTCATTATGCATCTCGGGGGTTATGAAGTGAATTTCACAGCCCATTTCGGTTACAAAATCTTTAAAGCTAGAACTTACAAACATGCGGCCTCTATCGCAAACTATTAACTTCGGGGAACCAAACAAAGAAATTGCGTTTGATACTGCATTTTTCAGATTAAAAGAGTCTTGTTTAGGAAGTGGGTACAACAGGCAGTATTTGGAATACGCATCAATCACTATAAGAACAAACTTGTAATCTTTTGAGGTAGGCAAGGGACCTAATACGTCCATGTGGACGGTATCGAAAGGAATGTCGGGCTTATGCCACGATGAAATCGGCTGATGTGGGGCTCTAGGAACTCTCTTAGAAGAGAGACAGAGAAGGCAATGTTTTATGTACTTGTGGACAAAAGCACGTAAGCCGGGAAACCAAAAGTGGCGTAATATCAAATCGATACATTTGTCTGGTCCGATATGCCCGTGTTGATCATGAAATATTCGCAGAAGGCTTAATCTATAACCTTTAGGTATGAAACATAAAAACCTCGCGTCTTCACCGGTCACAAGGTATTTGTAATAAAGCAAGTCATTACGAACAACATAACGGGTAGGATCTAGTTCGTTGTTATTAAGCTTATCGATAAGATCACAGGTTTCATCGTCCGCTGATTGCGCTTTTTGTGCCCAGGTCTTAGGTTTTTCGATATGGTGGATGTTAACAGGATTTCGGCTTAAATAGTCTGCGTGCTGCATCATAGCACCCTTTCGGTATTCGATGGTGAAATTAAAATCCTGCATATACATCCACCATCTCGCAACACGCGGTAAAAGATCTTTCTTACGTTCCGTCAATTTCAACGCGTTACAATCCGTTACTATTTTAAACGTCACACCCAGCAAGTAGTGGCGAAAATGTTGTAAAGCCTTGATAATCGCAAGTGTCTCTAATTCGTAAGAGTGGTACCGAGACTCGGCACCCTGCGTAGTCTTACTAAAGTAGGCTACAACTCGCCGCTTCTTGCCATGGTGTTCTTGAAGAAGAATTGCGCCATACCCTATCGAACTTGCGTCTGTGTGCAGTTCAGTAGGTAATGACGGATCGAATACTGCTAGCACAGGTTCATTAGTAAGACAATCTATCAGATAGTTACGCGCCTCTTCCTGTTCTCTACCCCATACAAATGGCACATCGTTCCGCGTTAGTCTGGCTATACTCGCAGTCTTAGACGCATATTCAGGGATATAGCGACGAAAATATCCTGCCAAACCTAGCAGCTGCCTGACTTGACGTACATTCGTGGGCACAGGAGAATCAATTAATGCTTTAATTTTCCTGTCACTCGGTCTAACCTGACCTTGTGATATAATGCGACCTAGATATTCTACTTCTGTGGCCACGAACGTACTTTTCTTCATATTTATGGAAAATCCCGCTGACGTTAAGACCTGCAATGTTTCGCGAAGATTCGCAAGAGCTTCGGAAATAGTCGCCGCCAAAATTAAGACGTCATCGATATAAATAAGAACCTTGCCCGCTTCTATTAAAGGTTTTAACGTCTTTGTTATAATCCGTTGGTAAACGACGGGAGCGTTTGCTAACCCAAAGGGCATTCTTAAATACTCGAAATGCCCTTCAGGCGTAACGAATGCTGTTTTAGGTACCGAATCGCTTTCTAAGGCAATCTGATGAAAGCCAGTGGCCATGTCTAAACAAGTGAAATATTTACTTGCACCTAGGCGATCAATATGATCGTCAATCAAGGGTAATGGAAAGCGTTCCTTTACCGTAACAGCATTTAACGCCCGATAATCAACACACATTCGATCTTTGCCATCTCGTTTTTTGACAAGAATGATCGGGCTGGCGTATGGTGATTCGGACTCCTGTATGATGCCTTTATCTAACAAATCGCTCACAATTTCACGAACCCGAACCTTCTCATCAAAAGACAATTTATACGGCCTATAATGAACAGGAGTTTCTCTCGTTAACTCGATATGCATCTTACCGGTTGTAACAGTAGTTGACGCGGTCCCATCAATAAAGGAATGCTTGAACTCGGTGATTATCTCAAGTAACTTTTTACGATCGTCACCCTCTAGAGGACTATTCACAGAATTTACATCACATAGATTCACAACCTGCACGTCTTTTTTAAACCTTGAACCGGGGATACCTGTAATGCAATGTTCATTATTTGCCCGTATGTAAGCTACGCCGTCACGGTTTAACACATCAGTCCCTATAAGCACGGGTACACTTATGCAAGAATCGCGAACTATAAATAAATCGACTTCCAAAGAGATATCGTTAAATTCTATCACCAGAGTAACGTAACTAGAACACTCGATGTTTTGATCGCCAATACCGCGCAATAGTTGTTTTGTGGGTAGTCGAGCACTATTAAAATGTTTAACTACCGACTCGGAAATGAGGGAAACACGAGATCCGCTATCTATCAGTACATCTACCGGTATTCCCTGTATAACCGCTGTCGTAACGTCACTGTCGTTCAATGAGCTATTTAACTCACGGCAAAAGTTAACATTGTTTTTATTGCGGGACTCTGCTCTTTGTTTAGCAAAACATTTCGTGACGTTATGACCGGGTTTTTTACAAAAAGCGCATACAGTCAACCGCGAATCGGTATTGTTCACATTAGTATTAGACGCTGGTAATGCCGGCACAGTTTTTCCACTTACTGCAATGTCATTTAAATCCCTTTTAGGGCGTTTTGAGCACATTCGCTGCATATGACCGGTATCACCGCACGTGTAACACTTCAACTCGCGAGTGGATGTAAATGATCTTTGCCCGTAACTACGCTTTCTATTGTTTTGCTCAACATGTTTGCTTTGCGGCCAATGCACATCACTCCCCGATGTACTAACTTTGGGCTTTGTATAAATAGACAGAAAATCAACCAGAGTTTTGGTTGTGAGTTGTGCATTAGTCGCAGCAGCTCTGATTTGAGGGTCATTTACACCACGTAAAACAATAGTTACGGTTAGTTCATCGCTCAGACCCTTCACAATATTCAAACGCAATATTGAGCGCCTAGCGTATTCCGCGTATGTTGTAAAAGAATCCGAGTTAGTGCACATAACTTTATACAAAATATCGGCAACATCAATTCTCCGTGAACACAGGGGCTTGAACTCTAATTTAAAATTGGTCCAACTGCGATCGTTGGTTATCCAATCGTTTAGCCAACTATGAGCGTCTCCCTTCAGACAATTAGCTATCCTTGAGAGGCACTCATTGTCGTTCCAACGATTAATTTCACGAGCCCTTTCAACTTCTTCACACCAAGAATCGATATCGTGCAAGTTTGGATCAAAATTCGAAATGTAATAATGGGTAGATCTTACTTTAGTTAAAGCGCTGAGTGCTCCGATCAGCCTCTCGGTTGGGTCGATTGTGAAATCTCCAGCGGTGCTTGCATTCGACTCCAAAGGCGGCGGTCCAGGGGCGGCGCCCGCGGCGTGGCCAGGCGGCGCGATAGCTCGTGCGGCCGCCACGTGGCACGGTGAGGCCGGCTGCGACCCGAGGGGCGCGCCACCGCTGCTAACGGGAGTCGAACTGCTGCTCTCCAACGCGTGTATACGCGCTAAAATAGCACCAATCTGGCCCTGCATTTCTTCGGGATCTGGAATTAAATCACACCTATCCCTAGCCCTACTACGTGTATTACGCGGCTCGGCCATTATAAAGCAAACTCTTCGCTATTTTTCGTAGGCACGATAGGCAATGGAGCCTACCCCACTTCTGAAATTAGCGATGGCCTATAAAATTGACAAAGAAAACTAGGAACACACAAATAATTAATTTAATTTACAAAATAATCTAATAATAAAAACCGTTAACAATCAAATAACAAGTAAGGTAACCGATACAGAGGAGGGATGGTGCTGTTGACACTTCGGTGGCTGGATGACGAAAGAGAGCGAGTGACGGCTGGCAGGGTCTTATATAGACTCAGGAGACAGGGCGGGGACGCAGATCATAGTGTCTCCCTCTTACACGAGGTGTTCGGCTAATTATACATTATAACACTTTTATGCTACTATTTTGACAAGAAAATAAAAAAAATACGTAAATGTTAAGTAATAAACTCCTTTCGCTAGAAAGAGAGTTTCGCTTCAAATTGCAAGCGAAATCACTTGTAGCTTCGCGACTTTAAAAATTTAAGCTCCAGAGCTCATATATTGCTTAGTAATAATTAACTAAACCACTATTTTATTAATAAAAACTAAAAAGAGTTAAATAAATTAAATTATTAAAAATAAACAAAAAACCCGACTGCAATAAAAAAAACTACTGAAAAGCGAAAAACAAGCTATGTAATCTATAGAAAATTGTAAGAGCATTTAGTTATTGATATTTATAACAATTTAAATTTAACTTGAATATTGGTAAAGGTATTGCAGGCGGGGACAAGCAATGAATTTCAAAACCTATTTCTTGAAACAATTTAACATTTGGACTAGCTTGTCCCCGCCTGGAACACCTTTAACAATATTCAAGTTAAATTTAAATTGTTATAAATATCATGTAAGAGCATGTACTTATGCTCTTACAATTTTCTATAGGTTATATAGCTTGTTTTTCGCTTTACAGTTGTTTTTTTTTATTGCAGTCGGGTTTTTTGTTTATTTTTAATTATCTGTTTATTTTGGAATTCATCCCCTTGAACTTGGCTTTCGTACAATCTTTAAGGTTTAGAATTACCTAAAACATTTATATATCCGTCTATTTTAATAATGTAAATACCTTAATTTTACGTAGTCATTGTTAATTAATTAAACAATCTATGGAAAGTTACAAGCTGACAAGAAACTGATGTGGGTCTGATAATATTGATAGTCTTATCATGACCTGAAATTTAAACTGTTGTAAAAATGTCTATACTATCAGTATTGATAGACTCATAGACTATACTGTATAATAATCAGGGATCGGAATAGGTACAGTATATGTATTTACCTAAAGTTGGCAAAAGGACATAATATAGAGTGGTTACAACCGGGTGAAATATTAATTTATTTTTTATTGTATTCCGGATTTCCGGTATTTTTCTGGTACTAATAAATGTAGTCGCAAGGAAGTCTCCAGTTTATGACACAGTTCTACGAAGTTTAGGTAAATATACTCCACCTATTACATAATAAGATATAAGGAATGAGTTACAGGCCCCTTTTATCACAAACTAACATAAAATATCCCATAACATGAGTAAATATTACGTATATTTAGCATTGAAAATACCGGAAATCTGGAATTCAATAAAAATAAATTAATATTTCACCCGGTTGTATCCATTCTATATTATGGCCTTTTGCGAACTTTAGGTAAATATACTCTACCTATTCCGATCACTGATAATTACCTACCGTTTAAATCATTATCACGTTTTTTCCCCACGCAGGTGTTGATTACGAGTACTACGACGCGACATTGCAAATTAATAACTGACACCATCACACCGCGATGGTAAAATTCGTTAAATAAGGAGGACTACGGCTTTCAAAATTTCAAAAAAAAAACAGGCGAAAATGACCCAGAAGTACAAAAAATAATTTATCACATTAAGGGATTTTGATAAAAATATGATTTTTCTTCGTTTCAGCCCATTTTAAAGAAAGAATAAGCATCTATTCTGTGATACACACACATACAGCACCTCGTTTTATTACGTTGTTTATTCTTTTGACAATATTGGTCAGTTCCAAATATTTTAAAACTGGTTTTATTTTCCTCTACGATCCAGATGTATCCAGTCCAGTATCAAAAAAGTTAAATAACAAATCCTACGCGGGAGTCTCGGACAGCTTATAATATTAAAATTATTATAACCCTATTTAAAGGCGATGCAACCAAACACTTGTTTAAGTGAGTTAGCACCTTACTGTAACTAGATTACTAAGGTATAGTATAACTGTGTAAGTCGCCACTCGCCAACGGCGTTGACGTCACCGCGCCACTGCCAAGGGCGGCGCCGGATCGATCTTGTTATCAGCCAGGATGACTGGAGGTCGTAGGATACTATGATAACAAAGTAGTATACCCTACACTACTTACAGCTACACTGGTCCGTCTGTGTAACAAGTATACATTCTATCTGTGATCTAAGGGACTGGCTAATTGTTAGATCTATGGAGGCAATGTGTATACATTTTTTATTTGTAGGAAAAAAACTTATAGAATTAAGGAGTTTAAGGGTGGAGTCACATCTATCAACACCGGAGAATTTGAATCAAGAACAGAATGACGGTTTTGTATGAAGATGCTTACGCATGCGCACGGAGAATTGATGCGTACGCATCTTGATACAAAGTAACTACTGTATACACTTGGACAAAATGCGAATCGGTGCTTGTAGATGTGACTCCACCCTAAGACCATTGTCTTACTGCTGTGTCGTTTTACTCAACTTCAACTTCGAAGAAGTTCTATTTGGTGGACCGACGGCCGAAATGTTGCCAATTGACTAAATAAATAATTTGATTTGGTGTTGTAGGAGTATAACGTAGGATCGTTTAACTTCAGTTTGACCGAGTAAGTCCATAACCTCTTTCCAGATAGGTATTGATAGTAAAGCGGATTTATGTTCACGTTTAAACTTACGATTTGCTGCGTTCTTAACCGACTTCAAAAAAGGAGGAGGTTATACGTTCCACTGTATGTTTTTTTTAAATGTATGTTCACCGATTACTCCGTCAATTGTGGACCAAATTTAAAAAAATGTTTTTTAGTTTGATAGAATATACTTCCGAGGTGGTCCCATTGTCACCAAATCTGAATCTGATGAGGGGATCAGTGAGGGATTGAGGGAAATCCTTAAATATTGTAGGCAAACATATAGCGATTTTAATATTTTTAGTGACAAGTCCAGCATTTGCATTCAGAAAGTATCATTTGGTGAAGTGGAACTGATGATGAAGACCTTGGATGGCCACCGGAACTCCTCAACGTTACTGATTTCAAGGGTGGCGATAAGATAGTTGAGGTTAGGTTGGAGTTTAGTCCAAGTCGGCGACCACAATATTTTCAGATATCAGTTGGACTAACCTATTAGGTACCTACAATTTTAAAAGAAGTTATTTTTTGCATTTTTGAAGGCGGTTTTTTGTTTTTTTAAACATTTATAATGTTGTTAGTTAATGAAGACAAGGGTTTGTCGTTGAAGTTGCTTATCGCTTTTGCTGTAAAGTAGCCTACGACCGTCTCCGGTTTAAAAACTATCTCTGCATTTTTAATCAAAAAGTAACTTGATTTCTCCGCCAATTGTCAACCATATTTTTTCTTTCGTCAAGAACTGGTCATTGGATCTATGAAAAGTCAACGGAATTCCTTAATAACTTGTGGTCTGCTCTTTGTTTTTTTAATCGTTAATTATATACGTATATTCTGTTATCATATATTTATATTATCCTTAAAATTACTGTTCATAAACAAGTGCCAATCAAAATTAGCATTTCCGGCAGATTTCAATTACGCAAGTTATTTACTATATGTTTATCAATACCTTGAATAAATTAATGAGTTGTTTCGGAAGCCATTTTTTTATCCGAGGCAAACAGGCAAATGTAACTGGTTTTACAACTTGTTATACTCGAACGTTACTTTATAATTAATTGTATGTATAGGTATGATTACGTGTTTTTATATTTTAAGAAATATTGATTTTAATAATGCCTAGATGTAACGTACAGTCACTTTTGCATAGTTCATATTGGCTTAGGAATGAAATGAGTTGACTGGCTGCAAAACACATAAACTACTCACACTCACTAATATTATAAACGCGAAAGATTGTGTGTGAGTTAGTAAGTATATTTGTCATTTCGTAACGTTGAAACTGCCGAACAGATAGCATATACTTACCTTTAATACCCAAAAAAAAACTGTTCCTGTGGGATGTCAACAAAATTTGAGGTGTAGCGAATTACTAATTCTACGCGGACAAAGTTGCGGGCAGTGAGGTATTCTAAATTGAGCGCCAAAAATTGATATATTTTTTGCTCTGAATCAGTTAATTAAATTGCTATTATATGTTATCCGATTCTGTGCGTGACCTCCACTCAAGCAGTCAGCAAAAAACCGGTCCTATACCAAATAATACTAAAAATAGTCGCCCAATTATTTTCCTACGTTTAGTCATCGAAGGCCGAAATGACGCCATCATAATTTACTTTAAATTGCGATGATTTTATATCATCAACGATAGCAAAACCAGCTGTACAACAATCTACTCATTGCTAGCAACATCGTTTTAAATAAAGTATTTTTTTAATGCGGCTACATAATAATAGGTAACAATACATTGATCGTATATAGGCAGAGATGCTTTTAGCGGTTAGATTAAGGGAGAAAATAATTATAACATTATAAGTGAGAGAACACTAGACAAGGCTTCACAAAAATATGGTGAATTGGAAGAAGCTCGGAGGTTAGCTAGACGCTAACCAACAGTGGATTTTTACATTGCAATGCTTTTGGCTAAGACAAAGATACTTTGAAGAGTTATGCAACTCTTAAGCAGATCTATATTAAAAGTGAATCAACATCTTACAGTAATTATTGTCCTCATGTCAATAGAATTGTTGATTTATCATGTGATTGAAACTAAACATGATTTGGTTTCTTTATACTAAGAACATGTCAGCCAAATCCAACCTCCCCATTTTTTCCAGCCCCTTAAACAAGTTTTGGTGGCTAAGGCGCAGGACTTGGAATTTGCCTTTTGTTCTGGTTTCAAGGACTTCTGCGCGAAGTGGAGTGCTCTTGAGTTAGAAAAACTATCAACGTTGTATCAAACTAAAACTATATCACGTTACGTTTTTTATGTTGGAACAAGTTTGACCTCGCTAACGTCTAGGGGAAAGTGCCTTTTCGGTTTTCATTAAGAACTTGTATTTGAAAAGTAGACCTTTCTGTACATTTTTTGTACACCTTCTCCCAAGGGATTGTTTATGACTCTACCGTCTTTACTGTGTAATAAAAGCTATCATTATGTATCTAATACGATAACAATAGGGGTAAAGACAATGTAGAGTATAAGTCCCTTGATGATGAGTTCGTAAATCATAAAAATTACCAAGTTGAAGATCTTATTTATGTGGAAACAGATCTACTGTATAATATATACCAAAATAAAAACTATCAATAGAATTGAACGAGGAGGACTGCCAGTTCCATTCATTTTAACACAACTTAACTATTAATTAAAGATTTATCTTTATTGCAAGTATCCCTAAATGCATTGCTATTTATCCCATTA
The DNA here is from genome assembly GCA_946894065.1 of Acleris literana. Lineage (NCBI taxonomy): Eukaryota > Metazoa > Arthropoda > Insecta > Lepidoptera > Tortricidae > Acleris > Acleris literana. Next base: position 767,244 of record OX335683.1, on the reverse strand, counting down.
CAATTTTCCTGTTAAAGCTTACATTTTGCGTCACTTCTCCAAACTCTTCAAGTGGTTTAAAACAAAGTTAAGTCTCGTTCCGCAGTGTTATAATAAAATAAACACGTAGTAACAAAAATAAATAAGATATTTTAAACCCGCGGTACAAACGAGTGGCCCATCTGCCAAGTGACGTACGCTGCGTACGTAACCATCGTTCAATGGGACTACCCAACAAACACGAACACTTTGGCCCTTGAATCAAGACGTAATGAACCTTATGTCTTTTGTATAAGATCGTCGACGTGTGCCTTTTCATTGTGTTCCTCGTGTACTTGCTACCAACTGGAGGGACCATCAGTTTTACTCTTGGCCTCTTGCCAACGACAAATCGTTGCAGATCTTTTGAATTAGAAACATATATTTAAAAATGTGATGATTTACGTTAGAAGATTTAGAGATTAGATTAACATTTACAGCAAAGTATGGTTAATTTCTTTCACCAGCTAAATATTTAATCGGGGAATCAGCGTTTTATAATTTCAAAGGGGTTTGGGTAAAAGTGTTGTCATTTGTAAAATTCATACATTTTCAAGGTCAGCGGCCATTCATTAAAGTGGTAAATTATGATAGAATTATTAAAAATAAACATATTTTGTTTTGTAATGTAATAGTCTAAAGTGCATCGGAGCCGAGATATTTAAATATTCATACTTGGGCGTAATTTTGTACTAAAAACTGAATACTTAAATCTTTAAAATCTCCTCTCTGATATTATTTACCGTCATAAATTATATATATCTATGTGTATTTAGAGCTCCTCTAAATAACTATGTAAAAATCATCCGTGGCCGCTGAAAAAAAAATGACAATATTCTTCAAACAAATTTACCCAATGCCCTTTATGATTGGTACAGTGTTGTAAGAATCATTATTGAATTACGAGTATTAATTGCTTTTTAGTTGAAAGTTTTGATGTGACGTTACAATGACGTAACTTATTGTCTTGACTATTTTGTAAACATGTTTTAATTCTTACAAGTTTATTGAATCTATCGAAACGTTATTATTGTGGTCATAAACTTTATATAAATAGTCGGATGCAAAATTGCTAGATATACTTATAATTATCATGTTTTCTACACTCCTTTCGCTCTATTTATTTCCACTGTTTACTGCAAAATACACCACGTCTGCTCTCAGTCACACGGTAGAAGGGTTCTATGATTTATCATTGACTAAACACGTGGTCAACTGTCCGAGTTGATATAGTAACACGAGGGAAGTCTACGCAAACAGGTTCCATTTTATCGTCGTGTCAAAAGTTACGCTAGCAATTTAACAGTCATATAATTGTCTGTCCATTTTGGCTTTTGAACAAATTTCATCAAGTGTTTGCCCACCTGTGGCTCATTCTTAGAACCGAATTCGCAAGTGTTTGACAAAGTATTATCATGCATATAATGATTTATACACAATTTGTGGGTTTAGCCAAAGAGGATACAATTTATAAATAATGAATGATTATAACACATATATTTTTTTACTAGTGGCTTAGTCATTGTATTATTATTTATTTCATCATCATCGTGACAGGCGAGAGATATAATTTTCAACTTGGGTTCCTCCAAGGATCGACTCTTGATCCAGTCTTGGGTCTTCGGATTGGAACTATCACCCGATTATTGGATGTTTTAGTCAGCCCATTATGTTTTCCTTGGTTCCGTCAAAAACTCTTTAACTCATCGCCCTTCCATTCTACTATGTTCCGAAATATTACAATACTTACATCTAGTACTGCTATCTATTTACAAGTCTGTCTCAATTTTATTCGTAACCCACATGTAAAAACACATTGATGGGTGCTTTCTTACTTATTCCTTCCTCATGGTTAGTCATGTACTGTTTGACGAGCTTAATGAATTAGTGTGCAATTGTATTGCTGTTTGCATTGGCATTGCGATTGCGACGGAGACGAGCTGCGCCGGCGCCTTTTGCACTGCGAGTATTTCTGGACGGTGATTCATGTCGCATGTGTACGTAGGTGGTCTGGACGCTAGATATAACAAGTAAATATCAACAGCCTAGTGATCGATTAAAATTGCTCGTATGTAGCTTGTTATTTTGATGATAAGTATGATCCTTTGCCTTTGAGATTGTGTATAGCTGAATAGCGAGTTTTGTTTCAGTGAATAGGTGTATTCTATTTTTGTAGCTTGTATTGTATGAAGGTTCTAATTCGAACAATTCAAAGAGCAAACCCGTGTGGTTGCCGGGCTAGAATAGTGCCACTCCATGTCTTCCCGTGGATGTCGTAAGAGGCGACTAACAAAGGCTTGTAGTACTGTTAGGCGATGGGCTTGCAACCTGTCATTAATACACTGGTAAACATCTTAGCCTGATTGTGCAAAATGTGATTACAGAATTATCAACCTACCCCACTCTGGGAATGAAGATGTATGTATGTATGTGTCAAAGAGCAAAGTTTTCATAATAAGCTGCTGCTGCACTTAAACACTCGCAAAAAAGCAATCGCAGGTGGGTTGTCGTCTTTAGGGGATTGTTAAAAGTACACATATATATATATATATATATATATAACCCTAAGATACCTACCAACCTTAACGCAAAACAGTAATGTTAACTCTGTAGTGCTTAAAAGTGGGGTATCCAACAACCGACAACTACTAACCAGCATATAGGCAATCCATGATAATCTTCACTGTTGGCAATGTATTTGGAGAGTTTGAAAAAGTAGGATATTTTATCTTGGGACGTATCGAGAATTTTACTTTTTCTGTTTAGAATCATGCTCCCTGCTAACGTGCAATCGTATTCCTAAATCTGAAAATGAAACGGTCCCATTTCATGGAAAATGGAATCCTGACCCTCCATGCAATGGAGTCACAGTAATGTTATAAATTATAAATCAAATCGTAAGAAGATTCAAACTAAATGTCACTGTAACACAGTTTTATTATTACCTTATTAATGTAACTTACTTTTAAGTATTATTATGTTTTTATGATTGAATTAATGACCGTCTGCTGGAGTTTGTTGCGGCGCTTCTTCTCCGCAATGATGATCTTATCCGGAGCGCTGGTAAATTCACACGCGGTGTAAAAGAGCCCTCATGTGGCCAATTTACTAAATAAGTATTTTGAATTTTGAATTTAGTTCTATAGTGGATCAGGGTTCCATTTTGCCAACTATACGAATGAATTGCTGCCCGATCCTGACTTCTAAAATTCAAACTGTAGACTAAATAATAAATTAGCGTTTAACTAGAGTAGGCAAATTTGTGACTCAGTCGCGTAATTTGAAGAGACGTGAAGCGTAGTAACTGTAGGACAACATTGATTGGCGATATGCCAAGTCCGAGAGAAATCGAGAATCGTTGAAAAGCCCTGAAACAGCATATCAATAGCCAAAGCTTTTCAACCCCGACTATACAAGAGAAATGCTAAGTTTGATGCTTTTTTCGAGTTGGAATTTAACCGAAAATAATTCGGTTGAGCCGTTCAAAAGTGGTTATTTTCGCTTTTACTCCTGGTGTTTTCAATTATTTAATTTTCTTACTAAATATTAAATGAATATTGGTTAAGGGCTGAACTAAATTAATTATATTTGCGAACTGGTTGAAAATCAACGCTGTAGGTGTCCGACACCTAAGCAGTTTATTGAGGCAGTGTCGGTTTCACTGCCGCGAGGACACACATTCCGTGCTATTCCTGTTGCCTTCATTGTTTTCTTCTATTTTGTATATTTGTGTCTTATGGTTACTGAGATATCTTTCTTATTCTTTCTTTCTTAAACTATGGGTTCGCTTTATATCGTTGACTATTGCTACGTCGAAGACCAACATTAAAATACTTTTTTTTTGTAGGTCGCAAGTTTATCGTACCTTACACTGATGGTCTTTACACCGTAAACAACAGTTGGGTGGAAAGTTTTGATTCGAATCTCGGTATCAATCAATGTTTTGAACTTTGTTAGGCGTACCCCGCCTACGGGCGTTGTTGACGTCACGATGACGTCAACCGATTGTTGCCAACTTTCTTAATCCTAACAGTAACTCGATAGTCGATAAGTCTGCTTGTCATAACCCGTCGGAGGAACGAGGAACTCGAATAGTCGCACCGTGATGACGTGTTTGCAGAAACCCGGTTATGTTTGTTTTGTTCAGTCATTTTCATACCAATGTTCAAGTCAATTTCTATCTGGGTCAGAAGATAGGAATGTTTTCTTAACTGTTAAAGAGTATGGTTCATTTGATGCAGTAGTGTATTCTGTAACCTTTTTAAAAATAACTGATCTGTTGTTATATTTTGAACTGTCAAGACATGACCTGCCAGATGTCAAACAGAAAGAAATAGAGATATATGAGCAAGGAGTGAAAGACATTTAAAAAAAGAGACATATGACTGGAATCATATAACTGTATTACTTTCACGGCCTGAAACTCCATTTAAATCTAAATATCGTTATTACCTAACAGTAAAACTTCGTCATCTAATTTAAAATCAATTAAATACGCAATTAAGAATAGGTTATTTTTTGTTGTTTCAACATTAGGTTTATAGTAGCCACTCAGATGTTTTAGTAAACGTTTGTAGAGATGTTGACCCCGATTTAATTGGTACAGCGATTAAGTAAATATGCGATGGTTTGTTTTGGTAGTCTTAGGATTGTTGTCTTGAGATTTTCATGGGCCTCAGAGCCCTCGTATCGTACCATCAGGTGGCCTTTGTGCCCGTTTACCTCCTCCATGCCATAGAAATTTACCATTTTAGGTACGGAAGCTTGAAAAAATACGATAGATATACATACATACATTAAATCACGCCTGTTTCCCAGAGGGGTAGGCATAGAGCACTTCTTTCCACCTGTTGCGATACGATCCTGACAAATCTCTTTCGCTTCTTCCACATTAATCCATCGAGTCATACATGCACGTCAGTTTCGGGTACTTAAGATTCGGCCCTTTTCCAGTATTTCTCCGATTGGATTCGATAGTAAACACGATATAAGTAGTAGTAAGATGGGCTTAAACGAAGAGGAAAAAAGGCCCATCCTCGTTGGAATTCTACTTAATTTAGTTGTTTACATATAATAAAAAAACTGTAAAAAGCCTTGAATAAAATTCATAAGTACCTACTTACGTCTGTCAATCATTCTTTTGTTTTGAAAACAATATTTTATAACAAATAAGCATAAAAAAATTGAATATAAAAAAAAATACATTATTTTATGTTTACTAAATATAGCGTGTTAAATTTCTATCGTAGAATATTATTATAGTTTCAGCACTGAAAATTTGCTTCATGACAAAAGGGTGATCACCCTGTAACTCTAGTTAAGGCGCCGCCGGACGCCATTCGTCATCCTATTGTCTTTGTCTGCTAACCATGGAGTAGGACAATGGCCCCGGGATGTCGCCACTGTCAAGGGCAGCTTTGTTATTAGCACAGTCGCTGATAGTTTGTTGATGAGCCCTACGACTTATATGTATAGGCCATAACCTTTTTTCCATCATGCCCATACAGTGAGTTTACCAACTTTACGTCTTGACCATTTGCAATAAGTATGGCAGGTATACCATTTTAATTTTACCAGAGAAGTGTCCAATTAAGTTGGTAGGATAGGCCTCCATGAAACTATGTCGAAGTGACACAGAAAGTCAAATTCTAAAAACTTCTTAGAATTTGATTGATTACGATACGTCACTTTGGCATTGTTACCATGGCCAAGAAATACATTTGCTTGATTGTATGTCGTTGATTTGGAAGATAAATAAGTCTGTGTTATTTTTTAAATCAACTTCTACATTTATTTCTAGTTATCGCTAAAAAAGTGTGGGCCTATTAACTCCCAACTCGCCCTCTTCAAAACATCTCTAGCAGAAGCCTAACATAAATAGTCGCTTAATCATTCTATTTGCAACACTCTTGTCTGCCTGAACATGAACTTATGTTGTATTAACATATTCGGCGCCAACGAAGTCAAATCGCGACTTCAAATCCCATAAATTTGCTAGTCGGTGGCATTGAACACGTTTTAAATTATAATTATAAGCTACTTCAGTTACATACCTATCTTACTAATTGAGAACTACGTGTCCGTATCGTATTGGACTCGTCCACGTCACACACGACTCCCACGGTCAGCCGAATCAATAAGTTAATGTAACGTGGAAAAGGTCGCTTTTCTTCAAATAGAGCACTCACCAGGGCCGTATTATGGTCGCCTTTATCGCGGTGGATAAAGCTTCCGTCACTCTCGCACTTACGCACTGGTCAGAAAGTGACAGATGTTTTATCTACGCTTATCTACGTCGATAAACACGACCATAATCGGCCCGCAGGTGGCGTAAGTGTTGACAGTGGAAAATTCCACCCGACCCCGGGTCACGACTATCGCTCGAGTTATCACCCGGAGCCAGGGTTGCTGCTATACTTGAAACGGATGTGAAAAACCCGGGATACGAATATATGAAGTGCTCCATAAGAATAGTTATTAAGCGTTTTTGCGTTAGCTTAAGTGGCAAATACATGACATATGACAATCGCAACAGAAAAATCCGCAGCGAATTGTCCTCCTGTAAACGAGGCTTTAAAAAAATATATTATTATCTCAATTGCTGATTTGTAGTCGGTGACTGCTTTCTGTCGTCTGCTAGTTTGTCTTTAATTCCAATGGCTATTAAGATCGGGGACAAATATATTTAGTGATCGTATGTCATTTATTTAATATTATATTATCTAAATTATTACCCCACGCAAGAGAAATATGATGACTGGAACAGAAAACTCTAAGTTAATCATTGATTAAAATGAGATATATATCCATTATATTCAGATCGGGGATGTATTAAGAAAGGGCCAGGTCAGGAGTACCCTAAACAGACGCACGTGTATGAAGAGACTATTGAGTGTGGAGGAAGCGAGGGAAGTTTGTCTGGATGTGGATGGAAGTGGTATCTGCCTACATCTACGGAAAAGAGGCGTGATTGTATGTATGCATGTGTATATTTTTTTTGTTGTTAATCATATTAAGTTGTTCAAGTGTGTAAGAGAATGAACCTCTACAAAATACATTGAACGTTATTTATTAAGGAATGTCATTAGGTCTACAACAATCAATGACAATGACGAATGGAACGCAATAGTCGATTTCAATAGCGTTTGCGACGTGTCTTATCAACAAACTTACAATGTCTAGTTATCATTAAAAGTGATAAACCTCGCGAACGTTGTGTAAGAGATAACTTGCACGAGGAGCAACCCTGCGGAGGCCACGTAACACGGTAACTCGGTTAAATATAGTGTGTCACGTCATGTCACAGCGTGACGAGCTGACGAGTACGCCTGACTAATTGTGGTCAGTGATAGTAACATAATGTAAACACCCTCTACATGGCACGGGAGCGTATGAAATGAACTCTGATTTAAATTAAGTATTAACTTCTTTTGTTCTCTAACTTTGGACGTAAAAGAAAGCAACATCATCAACAACAGAAACACATGCATCACGAGTTAGACACAATATAAAAAAGTAAATAGCGTTAAAAAGAGCCCCTCACTCAGCAATACTCAGCATTGTGCGACATTGATTTTCAGATGGACTCTAATTAAAATAGCTTAATTAAGAGTCAGAAAATCTCTTTGAATAAGGTCGTTTTTTACAATCACCCTACATAGACACGAGCTCGAGCTCGAGCTCTCTCTGTTAAAAAACAAAGGAACTCTACAAACATGAACGACTAAACACGCTGTAGTCAACTATTAATTCTATTTTAAGTGATTTATAACTGCGTGACGTGTAACTTGTAACTTAAAATACCTGTCCTTGATTTAATTTACAAGTTTTTTGTCATTACCAAACCAGACCAGTTTAAAAGCTATTAAACTTACGTCGATATTTCTGGTATCCTTACTAATACTAACAAGCTCCAAAATAGCCATTTGAAAGCTTTTTTTGTTTGTGTCTATTGTAAATTTATACAAATTAAGGCCACAGGGGACCCTAGCAGCATAATAGCTGGCCTTGTTTCTGGCAATAGCCCTAATGAATTAATTTTTAAAGAGTAACCCCAATAGTGTGGCGACGGCACGAGATCGATGGCGGAAAGTTCGCGTTATAAGTGCTTCCATCACGGCACGGGTGAGACACGAAATGTCAGATTAAATCGGCTTGTAGTATAATGAGGTTGGAAATGTTGGAATAGAAGAAGCAATGGGCAACAGTAGTAACGCCCTTACATTGATGACACTTCACTTGAGTTTGCTTATTTGTGTTTGTGTATCGGCATCAGTTTGACAAATGTTTTACGTTGGTACAAATAACCAATAGAACCAGTTTGTCAGTTTGTTCGCACGCTGAATTGACTTCGAACTTGCAGTGCAATTTGATTATTTAAATGTAAGTTACGTATTGTTGTATGTATGTTATACGAAGTAGTTTGAAAGATATGGATGGTAAGACGTTTGTGGATACTGACTCGCATAGAAATTGAACGAAGGAAATCACTACCTTTGATATATGTACTATATATACACAAATACACTTGAAATTCTTGCTGCTGTGGCGACGATGTATACATATCTAGTCTGCATTGAAGTCATGCCGTTCATCAACAAATAGCTGATTTATTTTTACCATCATGACATCTTTTCTCTCGTCACTAAGTTTTCTCAACTTTTTTGCTATAAGTAGCCCATACACAGAGCATTCATCATCGAGATCCTTTTGCTGTGTGGCTGATTTAGCGTTCGTAAAATTTAATGCTTCATCCGTGTTTTTTCTAGCTTGTATCAGCTCGGTAGGATTATGTAGTCTCCTTTTAGGTGCAGATGGTGGCATCATTCGTACATTTTCTTGTGCTCCTGGAGAAGAATGCTGGAATGATTCACATTGTAAAGAACTTTCTTGCTCTGGGTTTAATTCATTAGTGCTTGATGTATCTGTTTCTGTTTTTGTATATTCATCAAACTCAGGGGCTGTATATTTTTCAATCTGAAAAAATACACTGTTAGAGTTACTGGGAACTGACCAAATCTGGCTGAAGGTGGAAAAAGGACTTTCATGAGCGATGATATTAGTGCTGTTGATGGGAAACACGACGTTTTAAAGTAGTTTCATGTGCATAATGATGGAAATTTAATAGTTGAGGGGACATGAAGACCGATACTACTAGGCTCTAGGAGTCTAGGCTCTAACTACATAAAATACGTAACATAACTAAAAGGTCTCCAAGGTGACAAATAGATGTCCAAAACACTTCACTAAGTAGTACAGAAAATGCCATGCTCTATAAGACTAGTAGGTAAATTAAATGTACTTACCTCAGTACTCATGTTAGTTTTGCAGCTGTAAATGGGTCCCAAAAAACCGTCCATTAAAGAATATGCGAACCAAGTTGGTTGGTAAATTTCTGCCTCGCCAGATCTTTCTGATTTCTTAATTTTGCTTTTATATGCTCTATATGCGGACATTAACGACTCCTTCTTCTTCTTTAAGTCTTTGATGGAGCAAGCGACTCCCAATTTGGATTGAATCTTATTCCAAGCATCGTTGACACTTTGTCTATTTTTATGCAATTCATTCTGGGGGTCCCATATACAGGGATTAATTCGATACAGCTCAAGGAATTTTAACACCGTTGCATTGTCCCAATTCATTGCAAATGTGAGATAATTATCAATATCACTTCAACCCGCCAAACGTTCAACGGACAACGCGCGCGTTTATAAATGGACGTAGTTATGCAAACGGGAACCAACCCACAAAGATTTGGCAATAAAATGTCAACTGTCATGCTGAATACTGTGGGTTGGTTCCAGTTTGCAAAATTTGTCCTTTGATGCGAGTCGAAATACCGACAGTGACGCGGTAACGCTTATTTGCTATTGGCTTTATTTGTCAAGCAGACAAATAGTGCCAATGATTACACAACTACACTCACACATTGCGATTATCTGTCAATAATTCCAAATACCCGAATATGCAACGCCAAGTGTAGTGCTACCATACGATTGTTGAGTTCGGTCATCAATAAATATGAGTGCCATGACATATCGATGTTTCAACCCCTTAAACCCCCGTATACCTATTGCAAATTTCATCGAAATCGTTTGAGTCGTTTTCGAGAACGTGATTACAAAAACGATAAATATATATTCGCTCTATAATATTGCTCGTTTAATAGTAAGTATAGGATAATATCGCATGGTATAAGGTACATAATATATCATCATGTCAGCCGAAAGACGTCCACTGCTGGACATAGGCCTCCCCCAAGGCTCTCCACTCAGACCGATCTTGTGCTTTTCGCATCCACCGCGTTCCCGCGATCTTTACAAAGTCGTCTCTCCATCTTGTTGGAGGCCTACCTACAGCTCGTCTCCCGGTCCGCGGACGCCACTCAAGAACCTTCTGACCCCATCGGCCATCAGTCCTGCGAGCTATGTGCCCCGCCCACTGCCACTTAAGTTTGGCTATTCTTCGGGCTATGTCGGTAACCTTAGTTCTACTGCGGATATCATCATATCTGATTCTATCACGCAGAGAAACCCAGAGCATAGCCCTCTCCATAGCCCTCTGAGTGACTTTGAGCTTCCTTATAAGGCCCATTGTTAGCGCCCACGTCTCAGATCCGTAAGTCATCACTGGCAACACAGACTGGTCAAAGACTTTTGACTTCAGACACTGCGGTAATTTGGAAGAAAAGGTGCTACGAAGCCTCCCGAACGCTGCCCATCCGAGTCGGATTCGACGAGTGACCTCTTTCTCAAAGTTGGACCTACCTAACTGGACCGTTTGTCCCAGGTAAATATAGTCGTCAACAACTTCGAGCGCAGAGCCTCCGACTATCACGGGAGTTGGCGCGACATGGACGTTGGATATGACTTTCGTCTTGTCCATGTTCATCCTCAAGCCAACTCGGTCGGAAACTCCACTGAGGTCAGCGAGCATTGCACTGAGGTCCTCCATGGTCTCAGCCCTGACTACGATATCGACATAATATATAGTTTTTTATAATACACGTATAACAACAAAAGAAAACATGATCATATGATATAATACATGTATTTTGAGTCACTTAAGGCCTAAGTATTCTGGCCTATTTTAATAATTGAATCATATTGTTCCAGCGTTATGTTTTTTGATGTCATTAAATGTGTGTTATGTGTTTTGGTTATTAGATAATGTGAATACTAATTATATCATTTAATCGTTATACTAAAAGTTGTTATGTCCAAAGTGCATTATATGTTATGAGATTATATATTTTATCGTCATATGTTTCGTTCATTATACAAACTCAATGTTATAACAAACAAAATTATCTAAAGTTTATTTATATCTCATGAGTAATAGATATTCTTTTGTTATATGTTCTGACCCCAGATTTTGTAATCGCTTCGTATAAATAAAAAGAAACGTATTTTTTCAATCACAACACAATCGACACGTGATCGTTTTCAAATATCGCTTGAATAAGCAATGTCACAAAGGAGGTCGCCGGAGTCCTTAGACCCTCGCCTCGTCTCACGTGCACCTTAGAAACGTGGCTCCCCGGTCGCGCTCCGAAGTTACACGGGAAGAGATTGTACGTTTTCCAAGAGGTCACGGGGTCTTTTCTGGAAACTTTCGTATAAGTCGATCTGAAGTTGAAATGCGTGGGGCTGTTTCTATGGATGAGCTAATTTTGTGGTGGTCAAGGGTAAATTATTGAAGACATTTTCATTAGTGTAAAAAGCAAATATTTGGACAGCATTGTGATAATTAAAAAAATACAATTAAAGGGAGGGCGACCTTGTTTTGGGCGCTACCCCAAGCAGCCGCAGTAGATACAAATTTTAACTAAACATTTGACCACCCTGATCCATTAGCCCTGATTAATTGAATCCATTTGTAGGATAAACGCACATAGTACATTAATCATGTTCAAGTAAAAGTTGTTGCACACAATTAAATGTTTCTGAACTGTCAAGTGTCAAACCTTTCATATTTGAGCTTAGGCTTTTTACAGGTCGAGATCGAAGAAGCGAAAGAGATTAGTCAGGATCGTAGCAGGTGGAAAGAAATGGGTCTCTGCCTACCCCTCTGGGAAACAGTGTGTGTACTTATCCACTTTTGCACCTTATCGCATTGTAATATTTACTTCCTAATATTTTAAATGGATTATCGTCCGAAATATATGCACGAGCCTGTAGTGACCCACACCGTTGTAAGAGCATCATAAAAACAGCTTTCTTATGCTGATCTACATGCAAAGTCTACACCCTGCATCAGCCTGGGGAACTGTTTTTGTTTATACCGAAATTTATTTTAAGTACCTATGCTAATTAAGTTATTTGTTAATCACGAGTGAACACAGCGGCAGATAAACTTGTATTGTTTTGTCCGCTGTCAAGCCATTTTTTTCTTCAACATTCATTATCTATAAATAAATAAATAAAAAAAAAGAGCCAAAAGTGGATACCACTTTGTAGTCAACTGTACGTAGGTACTTAGATGCACTGCAGCGTAGTTATCGACTGCTCAGGGTAATTTTACGTAGTCAATCTCGATAAATCTACGATCACAGCCAGAGAGCCTACGGATCCCGTCTCAAGATGCGTCAAAAAGTACAGTTTTCTATGGCTTGACGTTTACTTTGACGTTTCTTGTGACCATTGCCTATGTCAAGATGTGTTTATTAATACGGCCCTAAGACAACCTTTCAACAATATTATTATCTCTTAACCCGGTTTCCATCAACATTGTAAATCTGGTTTAAGCCGTAAATCTGAATTAAGTCTGGTAGTTGCGTACATTTTGACACAACTAAACCCTACTTAAGACTAAAACTAGATTAGGGTGGGGATGCCCGCCGGAGCTGGCGGGCGGTCGATCGGTTTTCCGGTCTTCTTTCTGACTCTTGGACTAATATTGCATTGTTATGGGATTTTAATGTGTGCTTAATGAATATGCGTCGAAATATTCCAATAACCAACAGAGTTATATGTTAGGTCTTTAAATGACTCTTTGCATGTGCTTCTGAACTTCAGTTACACAACGGGCATTAAGTTGCCTTCTATTGCAGATACATAACTTTAGTTCGATATAAAAACAATTTTACACCGGGTAATAACTGTTCCATGTCTTTGAGTTCTTGGATAAGACTATAGTAAAGTGCGTCCTTTCATTCCATGTAGATCTGTAAAATTTTCACAGATCTAACCCAAACTACAAAAGAGGAGAATTTAAATTATAAGCTTTTTACAGGCACATATCATATATAGCAATCGTTAAGTAACTAGCTCAACATGAAACCCACAAAACCACGTCTCCCCAGGGAACGCCCTCGGACATGCAAGTTTCCAGGAAGCTCGCGCGCTGATGGCCTCGGCGCACGGAACGGTTCACACAGTTCATCTTGCGACGGGTTCCGTTCCGTGCTAGCTGAACATTAGACGTGGAAACATCGCAAATGGTGATTAGGTAGGAGTAGTTTTCATTCCTTCGTAATGTATGTTGTTTATATGTATAATTTTTTATGACACTTGTTTTTTTGGAACAGGTACCTATATAACCTAATTGCGATGGCATGCGACGATGAATTCGAAGATGTTTTCTTGCTTTCTTTATATATTCTTCATGCATATTTATCAGAATGATAAAAGCAGCCCTCATATTAGTTTTGTCAATTGGTCTCTAGTTGGAGTAGTTGGCAATAATGATCTAAACTAGATGAATGCAGCAAAACGTTTACAATCAATGATTGTACATTAAAACATTATAAACATTTTAGTTATATACTAGAGCATTAAAAAAAAACTAACGTTTGAAGAAATTAATTATTCACAAAACGGATATTTTTATATAAAATCCGTATGCGCAGAACAGTTGTTTAACTCGTTATTTTTAATCAAGACGTAAACTGTTCCTTTGTCAACACAATTGGGCATTGTTTTAGAATCCTTATAAAGTTCGAGAACTTTCTTTTCATCCGTGTGAACATGAAGTCTATTTTTTACCCCATTATATTTGTTACGCTTAACATTTAAAGACATATGACAGTCTTCTTTGACCTTTGGTATTCTTCTACAGTATTATACTGGTACGAAAATTATGTACGAAGGCATCAACCTACGCATAATGTAAAATTTTAAATATACAATGCGGTCCTGGTTCCAGTTAAAGATCAAGAGTCAGCACATTTGACGTTACATCCGAGAACTTGGATGGATTAAACAAACAATACAGACAAGATGGACGCTCGTAAGATGAAGCCGTAATTGACCACCCACTTGACAGTCGAACTTGCGAAGGAGTGCAGGAGTTAAAAATTGTGTACGTTTAAACCTTATGGATGCTGTCAATTAAACTTATGTTATTTCACATTACTCTACTATGATATGCCTAGACTGTCAAGTGACTAACCTTAACTATGGCTAAACCTGAATCAGTTCGACTAACGTGCAGTAAGAGCGTACAAAAAAAAATGGCTACGCCGTCAAAGGAGAATAATTCTCGTTCGACATCGTAATTCCCCGATTTTTAAGTCTTTGAAGCAAAGTTGTTAACGATAAAGGCTTGAAAGCATCATCAGATATCAATCGTAAAGTATACAATAGTACAAAAAAGTCGATCCTAACTTTTCCAGCCCGATCGCCTTCATAATCCTCCATCAAAAATACGCCTCAACATTATTCTTAAAGTTATTCAGTGTCCGTGTCACGTCTGTTCCTAGCTCATGTCGCTTCCCAGCCGTGATGCATGTCCACTACGCTTTCTAATGGTCGCGTGACGGCCGCCACGCCACCGGCTAATTTGCTCGCGTGCCGCGAAGTAATGCCGCCGGGCACGGCATTGCCGTCCCCTCGGATACACGTGTGACTGAAGAGCGGTGGAATTCTCTAACGTGGATAATTCTGACCTTTAAGCGATAACGAATATCAAGAGGAACCTGCAAAAGGATGTCTTTAAAACTGGGTAGTATTTGGAGCCAACCTCGGTTGTTAGTTTCGACATGTTTGATGAGGGTTTTCATTGTCTGTTGTCAAAAAAGGGTTGAAACTTCTGAAATCTCTTTGAACGTTTGAGTTCTTGTGATTTATTTATTTAATAATTACAGTAACAGGTTAACAGTAAATACCAAAACACCGACATTGTTAGCACTAAAAAGTGAGTGTAAAAAGAAAAGAAAACAGATAAGTAGGTACACATTACAAACTAAATTAAAAATGTGCGATAAATATAGTGCATTCAGGCAATGGCGTATATCTTTCAACAACCTTGGCCATGGTGATGGAAGTGAAGAGAAGGCCTGAGCCTAGCCATGCCGGAATCGCAGCCTCTTCTGTGCCTCAATGATACAACTTTGGAGGACACTATTTTACCGTACATAATTCTCGTGTTATAATTCCAAATTTACCAAAATCCCGAATTTTAATAATTCCGAACGTAACAGAGCTTTCAGGAAAATTGAAAATTAAAAGTTCAAGGTGTTTTCATTTCTAAGCCCTCGCGTGGGCAAAGTTTAATTAAGCATTACGCCAAACTGCATTCTCCATTTTGGATCAATGGGTTTTTGAAAGGAGAATAGAATTATTTTCCGTTGAAGTCGATTCGAACCTGGCATTTAGGTTTGAGAAACACCACAAAAGCAGTTGCAAAAATAACTTATAAAGAGAAGTTAAATGAGGGTTCGGCTGTGTCGTGTTATTTGCGGCTCTGGGGTGATTATTACCTTTGAGCACGATGTTGGACTTGGAGTTTGAGTCTGCTGTAGCTATTTATATTTAGGAGGAGAAATATCTCCTTAATAAAAGTTCATGAAAGTTCTGTTCAGCAAGTACTACTAATACAATTTCTAGTGATGGAACTGATGAATCATACAAGTAGATCCAGGAAATCATTTAAGAAGATAACGCGAATAAATAAAGATAAACAGATGTTCTTAGAATTGCTAATCTCTTTATTCCCCTCGAATGTCAAATAATTTAACCTTTTTTTCCGTATTGAATGCTTAAATGGTTGTGCTATATTTAGACACGATGAACCCCTCGTGAGTCGTGACTATGATCTGACCTTGATGACATGATTCACATGACATGATTCGCTCGAGCTTTATTTATCTCTAAATGAAAGTACCTAAGTAAGAAATGAAGCCACGAGAATATAAAATAATAGGATTAATATAGTTATAGGCATATCCAAAGATTGGTTAATATTTAATTAAATCATTTGAATATAATCCTATTGCTTTGAAAGTATGTATATTGCAGTGGTATGATTATATTATAATAAAAACTCTGACAGTAGAGTATTAAAATATGATTCTTAGTTTAACTTTTTTATTTATTTATTTAATCTTTATTGCACAAAAATATATACTAATGGCGGACCTAATGCCTAAAAGCATTCTCTACCAGTCGACCAAATAACTAATCAGAAATTTACATAGTGGGTGCACAGAAAAAATACAGACAGGGATAAAAACTAAGAACTTAAACTTAATTATCCTAATTATTGTTTGTTCATCATGATCATAATCTAAAATCTAAAGTATCTTTCTGTTGAATATTACACTTATGCCTCCTAATTTCCTACGAATATCTACAACGTAACCGTTGCTGTAGACAAAAGATGTTCACATAATAGTGTAAAGGCGTACTCGTATTGTAGGATCTTAAATAATTTATCCAAGGAAGTGTATAACCGTAGTTTTGCATAACACAGTTAATGCAAGGCTTATCATGGTTGAATAATGAGAGCGCTCCGTGGGTAGAAATGCGACAGTGACGTGCCGCACGCGAGGCGCGCGCGCACGCGATGGGATCGCCCGCAGACTTATAATTGTTCAGCTATCTACTGGGTTTCTTTTCCCCGGATCTTCTAAATTGAGTGCGGTTTCCGACACGCCATTGGAGAAAACTAATCCGCTATTAAATCTATGAAGAATACGTAAAACTTTAAAAATTATCAAAGTTTATTCCGTAAATGGTGCTGCTGTCACAAAAGCTTTAGGTATAAAGTCGGTCCACAATTGACGGAGAAATCGGTGAACATATATTAAAAACACTGGAACATAGAACCTCCTCCTTTTTTGAAGTCTGTTAAAAAACTGGAGATATATTTGTAGTTAAAGAGGCTAAATAACCTTGAATAGTTTCAGACAATAGTAAAAAACGAAGCCAAACGGTTACTGGTTCCAGTTCTAAAATAGCAGACGTAAATAATTCAGATAACGGTACCAACTCACGAACATCCGCAAGAAATGTCACCCGAGCCGGCTCTCAGAGAACGTCGGAAGATCAAAAAATGTAAAGTCACACCTTGCCCCGAAATAAAAACTACACCGTTAACATGTTCCAACTTATTTGAAGACATAAATGCCGATAACGTTACTCGTTTACAAACAAAAATTGTGTTTTTAACAATAAAAGTAAAAGCTAAATGATCGTCTTGTCTCGTGTATCGTTTTAACGCTTTAGCCATTGTTAAAATCGGAAACTGGCCCATACCGGCAGTACCGTTCAAGACTACCTAACTGTTAACTTTTTGGGCCGGCTCTAGATTGCAAGACCACCCAGATTTCGACACCTTTTGTTTCGAGGCGTGTTAAAATTCTTTTATCTCGATGAAAGGAAAACCGTAGACTGACCTTGCTTGATATTGTTGAGCAGGTAATTAGCTATGGCTATCGTCTTACGGGATTGGCGGGATTTAATATGTGATCCGACCCACTAATGGACTTTCTGTCAATTCCCACGCGCTCTTTACTCTTAATGCATCTTTGTATTTTCTTTTGTAGAGACGGAACAATGTTAGGCTTAAGATTATGTTAAAGATTATCGATTTCTTAATTGCTACTATTCTATTAATGATGTCCCATGTCATGTGAAGTAAATTTCACTAGATAACTAATATATTGTATTACTATTAATCCGCTTGAACGTTTCTGCTATTAATCTTTAAGTTCCCAAATAAAAATCATAGATTGAAGAAAAATCTTTACCTACTTAATACTGCTAAATACTATTAAACTCCTAATTGTTCGTTGTAATCTTAAGTTTCGCTCATTTCATATTTTTTGTTGCAGGTAAAGGAGGAACGGATGAAGCCTGGTTTGTTGGCGCGAGCCCTTTTTGTTTCTGTTTATTTTCGCGAATTGCTTCTATTCCCGTCCTCACGTGGCTTACATTATGAGAAGCGTGGTTATATAATCACTCCAGTTTTATAGAAACTAGTTGCACGGATCATCCGGTTTGAATAATGTCATAATCCATCTGAAATAATGTACCTGTCAAATGGAGTTTTTTTTTAAATAGGTGGTTCCTTCCAGAGATTACTCTCCACACGTAAACATACATACGAAATCCGCTCTCTCTTTTTATAATATTCAATTTATAACATGAGGACCTACATAGTTTTAAGTTTTATCTTACCGCGGATCAGGGGAACATTTATATCGACAGTATTTAAATAAAAAACGGGATAAATTCAAAGACTCGCTAAATAGAATCTAAATGGTCATAGGTCACTTTTGAAAAAAAGGATATTTGCGCCTCAAAATTCGTTTTCCCTTAAAAAAGCTGTTTTTTTATAAAAAATAATAGCGTTTGTAGAAAACTTCTTGTTACAATCTTTACTAATCCTTCGATCAGCTTTTGTAATTTAGGCTCAAATCCGACGAAAGCCTCAGCTAACACATTTTGACCATTGTTATTTTCTTCTCTCATCACGGGACCAATTTAGCTTTGAAGTTTAGTCTAATTTATGTTTTTGAAGGTTATGTTGTACAATAAAAATTGTACCGATTTTTCCGCCTTTGATAATTCAATTGGCTTTTCCGATTCCAATAGACATTGACATACCATTACAATATTATAAACGCAAACACAACGACGTTAGGATAGTTAGATATAATCAGTGCAGGTTGTTACAAGCGCAGGAATGGCGAACCAAATCCGGCTGGCCATAAACTGTGAACACGTACGAACATTAAAACTATTCGTAACGTTAACATCGTGGTATAACGTCACGTCCCGCGGTCACGATCCTTTATTTTTTTATTCCTCGCCAAATAAAGACGTTTGCTTTGTCCGAATCTGGCCGCGCGAAGGTCGACCACTATCGCGCTCCGTCGATAGATCACGTCGCTGCTACAAGTCTAAAAACTACCAAAGCAAAGGTTAAATTAAGTTTTTGTGCGAACCCCGCATGCGGGCAACGTGGTTCGAATTCAAATCACCGAACTACTTTACTAATGCGGAATTTTAATGCTGAAATTTACCTTCTCCCACCACGAATGCCATACGGAACTCGAAAACATTGTAAACGTATGTAAAGACAAAAAAATGGCAGTGCCAATTTGGATTGGCATTATTGATTTGAAGATGCAGTTACATATCGTACTTTTGGCAGTTGTATAAATTATTGAGCGGTAAAATTACGAAATTGTGCAGTTTTAAAAATAAAGGCGGTGAAATGTATCTCTTGTATGTTTCGGTATGTTATGTATGTAAAAAAATATAATATAATTAAGATCAGAGTTGTATGATTTATGATTGGAGTAAACATTTATCAAATCAAAATGTACAAAGACTATTATATGAAAACCGGCTCTTTTAACCTTACCTACGACTTTGCGACTAAATCAACGGTCCGCTACGCGGGACCCCTATCCTTGAGGGGTTTCCCCTTCGGGCGTATATAGACAGCAAACTAACGTAACCTATCTTTTTTGGTCTTTTAACATTTTCTACATAACCAGCAACGCCCTCTCCGAAGTTTACCGGCTTTTTAATCAAAAGGTCGTTTGAATTTTATAGCTCGCCATGAACTGTTGGACTGATTTCCTAACCGCCCATTCCAACATTTTTACCGCCCATTTCTTTACCTACTGCACTGAGACTTCATTGAACTTCATTGTAAAATTAAATAACCGACCAATTTTCTTTTCATTACTGTTCATGTTTTAATAATTAATTCACTAATTGACCAACCACCGAAATTTTTTAATATTGGCCGTTTATTTTTTTTATGATAATAAGCACCCTAATAGTTTTATGACAGTTGGTTTGTAACAATAATTTAGATACTATGTTTGCAATTTGCAACGTAGCCTTTTCCTTTCATGTACTTAGTATGCTTATTTCCTCAGCTTTTTATCGGTTCCAGTTAAAAATGATTTTCCATACACATAGTTACGTCCATAAAATCTTTGAAACCGGTTTGCCCATTCGATTTTATGGAACACATTATTGAATTCAAATATAGCCAAGCGTAACCGTTTTAAAAACAAGTTTTATGTGAGCTGAGGTCTAAATTAGCATCGTTACTGATGATGATTGAATTACAACAGGTTGTGGTACGTGGTACGCAAATACGAACAGGTTTCGTCATACAAAAAGTGTCCTGAGAGAAGTAGCCGATACTACCCAGAGTGTGAGAACCTTCCCACGTTTATAGCACCGCCGCCGCTTGTTCCACCCCACTTCCTAACTAACCTAACATTACATTTCTTCTGTTTCTCACTTAAAAAACCAACACTTTTAACCATTATAACACCAGAAAGATTGCAGGCCCATGTACGTCTAATAACCGTGACATTTCATATCTCAGTTTAGTAACTTGATATGAGGTTACAACAAGGTTTTCTAGAATTCATGTGGGATATGAACAGTGTTGACTTTTAAGTGTCCATTAATCTGATAAATAGCAATCTGGCTGCGAAATGACATTATAATAAAGGCTGACTGCTTAACGAATATAAATAAACTGACGCGTTAATGATGCAAGCTCGAGATAAAGTAAATACGTAAGATTTATTTTCGCTCGCGTTAATTCCGCGATGATAACAAACCGCGCGCTAGTCAGTATTTTTGTGTAAGAATCGAAAAACAATCATGAGGGTCGTTGCCTATCTACTCTACACCAAAAGGATAGATCGTGTGTCTACCTGCAATTACCTGGCTTTCAGAAATTAATTGAAAAACTGGGAGGAACAGTGGAAAATGAAAGGAATTTGGACATAACGCAATACATGTACGTTCTTCACACCGATTTCCGGGAGAATAGTACTAGCCCAGTGGAGCCGAGTAATTGGGAATTTTGCGTTACACCACAAAATTGATGAAATGATGAGGCAACCTTACAGTTCCTAATGGTGCTAAAGCGTCAGGAGAAGTTAACCTGGTTCATTTCGGCTGTTAATTGGTAGTGTTTCCACTTGGATCGCTTCTCACAATGGGCTAGGGAACGGCGTAACATTTAACGCAATCAAGGCTTGCGTGACGTGAGAAATCATTTAGATCGGCCCATTGAAATGGTTCGCGTTAAGTCACGCTTGTGGGATCTTCCGACACGTTGCTGACCCGCTCCGATGTTGTTGCGAGATTGCGTGAATTCTATAGGCTGATTGTGGTATGTCCGTTTTTTTTATTTTGTTTGATTCAACCAGTATCTATGGAAAAGCCATGCTAAACTTACGGTACATTTATTTCATCATTATCATCATCATCAGCCTATACTAATCCTCTGCTGGACATAGGCCTCTCCCATTTTACGTTACCGAGCATGACATTTATTTAATGTTCTTAAAATTTTAAAGTTCGGTGCTAAATTAGTACATACATATATCGTTGTCAGATTTGTAATTCTACAATTCGTTAATGTTCGATAATTTCGATTGAAATTATTTATCAAAGAGAACTGCATTATGCATTATCATCGTCACCTACATTGCCAGCTGAAAGACGTTAAATCGAGTAGTTATCAATAAACATTATCTCATCATAATTATTAAGTACCTTACCTTCGATCAGTATGATAATACCTGTTGTATCCACTGCCTTAAGAGAGATAAAGTTGGTAGTGATCTGGATCTCAATAACTACTATAACGCCTAGCAAACTAAATTCTATCTCGTTCTTCGCAAGGAAGCACATAAAGCCAATTCCTTTCGATTATTGTATGGGCGGGGCAGCATAATAATATGTGAATTTTTAATAGCAATTAGGTACAATAATTTTATTCCAAAAAATCTATACAAAAAAATGAATGTTTATTGGTAAATCCTTGTAACTCCTGGATCAATCGGTCTCAGCATCGTGACGACAGAACAGCATGTTTTCATACATTGTTATTGCTTTGTCGTATGAGTAAGTTAATCCATCATGTGCTTTATCGTGACTCGTGAGTTTGTTTGTCTGTCCTTTGCACGTGAATATTTGTCACATTGTTTTTGTCATCCAACTCTGTCTTGCAACTTTTACGGTTTTTTTGGTTCATTAGCCGATAAACTGCCCAGTCTACGCTTCTAAAAAAGAAATATTAGTCATTCGGACAAAAATTGATCAATAAATAGTTGATGACTAGTTACAAAATTTTAGAAGCACAATAATTAGGTACGTACTCCAAAACGAATTTTAGGTGCCTCATTATTGTAATTAAACCTCCATATATTTCAAATCTATTAAATTTAAACAATTTTCTATCATATACTATTTTACATAGATGCGTCAGAAATCGGTTTTTCTTTCAGAAAAAATGGTACGCACTTTACTTTGGACACAATGTCAATTAGTCTTACAATTGTCATTGACCCCGGCCATTGTGTTTGTTTGTATATCATGTCAATAGAGGATATCCTGTATTGGCTATATCGTCGACACGTCATCTTTGGACAGATGCTGCAGTGCTTTGTTTTACAATATCATTAGGTATTGCTTTGTACAGTTATGTTGTAAAGTCAACGTAATAAGCAAATTCGTCATAAGTAAGTCATCACTGTTGTACATAGTTGCTTCAAATCAGGTCCGAAGTCTGGCTGAACTGCTATACAAAATTGTGTAACGAGTGAAAGCGACCGGGTACAAAATATGACGCATACTGTGTCAAATTTGAGAGAGATGCGTCAATAAGGGCAGCTACCTACTGAAACCCTTGCAGACACAAAAAAAACTTAGGAGACCATCTCTAATCTTTTAAGTTATATCTTATATCAATTGACAATGTCACAGTGGAGCCGTTTGTCTTACTTATAGGTTCTCTTCTTATCTAATTTGCGTACCCCTCATCTGTTCAATTTTACGCCTTCCCTCAATCACCCTGATAGGTACATTTAAAAAAAATGCTTATTCTGCCAACGAACATTACTTTTAAATCTATGAAATCTATATTTTAAGATTATCAGAGGTCTGCAGCAGTTCTCACTGAAGTATTTCCACAATGATCGGTCCCGAGGGGACCAAATACAATCAAAAACTTATACGCACTGCTTTAATACCCATGCACCATCATCATCATCATCATCATCAACAATACAAAGCAATTTAGTGGAGCCAGAATTAATTTGCGGAAAAAAGTTACTTTTAATTATAAATCGTCTCGTCTATTTTTGTAATCTGTTTTGTCTAATGAAACTGCTGTTTCGTAAACAACCAAAAATAACAATTGCCCAATAAATCTCTCAGCTCTATCTAGATAATCTCTAAACGTATTCAGCGCCAATGAATGAAAATTCGCATCGATTGTGCTGTTCCAAAACATGTAGTCTTAATCCCAATGTAGTAAAGTTACGAATCGCGATGGCGGCGGCTCGTGACGTCACCGCGCAGTGCACGGAGCCGAGCGCAAGATGGCGGCCGTGACGTCACCCGTGCGTTTCCTTTCGCGTCGCCTTCACCTTGACATTTGAATTTGATTCTCGGACGTGTCGCAGCCGCGGCCGCTCGTCCGCGACACTCGTTGCATAATTGCATATTTAGTAATTGCTTTAGCATGCCCTATGACATGAAGGTCATCTTTGTATTGAACTTTGTCAAAGTTGCCAGTCGTACGGATTGAACAAAAGTTAATTTGTCAAGGCACTTTAGGCCCGGTTTTATAAAGGCCCGTAAGTAAAAATGTCAGGTCAAATTTTAGTAACTTCATACAAGTTGACCATACGAGTTGGTCCTGACCGAAATTTGATCTAACGGATCTTTATAAAACCCAGCCTAAGTAAAGAACTAATGAGTAATTTTCTTAAGATTCGCTTACCGTTTGACATGAAGTTGCACAAAGCACTATTGTCCCATTAGGACACCGTCATGCCACTTTCTAATACGCCAAGGTAGAAAGTGACAACTTGCGAATTAAGTTGACGTTTAATTTAATTATCGTTTGTTGAACTGGGCATTAGATGAACATTTCTTTTGACTAGTCAAGGCTAGCATTAATAGTCAGGTAAACCTAATATAAAACGTAATACGTAACGATGAATTGACCAGGAAATGTCATTGCTGTTTGATCTTCCTGGATATCAATGTGAGCTCTACATATTATTTAAATTATGTTAATGGCGTCACGCGTTGCAACGCGTTGATTAATGTCCTCTTTATCGCATCATATATTTGCTCAATATAATCATGGGTTATGGAATGTTTACTCTTTGATAACATGTAGTCTTGTTATGCAATTCGCAGTGTTTACCGACAACTTCAAATTCAAATATTATGCCATTTCTTGGTAAAAGTCCCCATTAAAATCTGGAATGAACATTTTCATCGAAAGTCTACTACTGTACACGGGATTAGTCCGACAGAAAAAATATGCAGAGAGGGAGGGAGGGACCCAATGCCTCAGCTTAGAGACAAAAGAAAAAAACACTCTCTGCTTTAGAAAAAAGCTCTTTCTTTATTATTCTAAAAGGCTTGAATGTTTTTTTTTTCCTCCTTCCTGGCATATGTACTGTATACTGTAATACTGTCTTGACTTCAATCTTGACAGATACCAAATTATTGTATTTCCATCAAAATCCAAAATTTCTGAGGCTAAAAAAATGATGATAATTAACCTCCACCTCAAAATTTCATACAGAAAATCGCAAACAGATAAAATGTCTCCGTACTTAAACTTCGATGCTCAAAATATAGACAGGTAAACTTAAACAGTAAAAGTACCTACATAAACTCACGCCCTTATTCCCAGTTTGGGGTAGGCAGAGCTACAGAATTGCCAACAACTCTAAAAGCTTGTTGATAATTCTGTAGCCACATTTTGCATAATCAGGCTAAGATGTTTACCAGTGTATTAGTGACAGGTTGCAAGCCCACCGCCTAACAATACTACAAGCCTTTATTCCCTTAGTCGACTCTTACGACATCCACGGGAAGGCATGGAGTGGCACTATTCTAAGCCGGCAACCACACAGCTAAAAAAATAAAATAAAAAAAAAATAAAAAAAATAGTTAAAAGTACCTATAAAACATACAAATGCCACGTGTTAGAGAAACCTAATCTACGAGTATATCAGTTTCTAGATAGAAAGATTGGGAATAGTACCAGATCCGTGTGCACCGATAACGTCGATATCAGGACGGTCTAAATAAAGGTCGGTGACATGACTCTCGATAATAGGATCTAGATAACATTCAGGTGATTCGGCTGACGCAAATGGTGATAATGTTATCGGCTTACATGCCTGAAGCGAGCACGATAATTAGGATAGCGATGAACACAATGATGATGCACTTTAAACTGAGACCCACAGTGAAAAACAAAGTTTTTACGATAAAAATCATCGGCTATTCTTTGTTCCTGTTTAGTTCGGTCTTTAGGATATAACTATTAAATGAATAAAGAGCCCGATATAATGTTGAACACTTCTTTCAGAGCTTATCTCTTAAACGGTCCAAATGATATGAACCATCACGATTAAGCTAGCTTTAAAAACAAACCCCTTCCAAATCGGTCCATGCATACACATAGATACACATATTAAATTTTTCAATCTTCTTTTTGGTCGGTGGTTTAAAATCGACCCACATGAGTCACATGAGACATGACACACGGTCTTTCAGGTACTATCGATTACTGATCCTTCGCTTGCGGAGAGGGAGTGCCGCCCCTACTAGTATAAGTAGGTAAGTACGCACTGATACCTATATTAATTGACGTGAAACGACATACCTATTTGGTGTGCACGCCGTGTGACGCCGTGATGTCATTCAGTTTGGCAACAAAATAATTGTTTATGTTCCTTAATGCACTTGGGTGTATAATATGTTCAAGTATATGTACGAGTAGGTAATAGGTAATTGTTGATCAAATATAAAACATAACAATATATTATCAAAGTTTCCTGTTGCTTCAATTTAGAAGAATTTCAAACAAATAGGTCATTCGTCTTATCATACTTTTAATGAAAATTAAATTCCAAATTATTGAGACATGCAACACACCAAAACTCGGAAGAATCAAATTAATAACAAGTTAAAAAAAAACTAAGCGAAGTTCAAACCCAAGGTTTTCGCCTTTAATTAAGTCGTGTGTTTTACAAGTTGTAGGACATGGTTCAGGCTCGGTTGTCCCTCGACACTGGGTAAGTCATCCGGTAAAAAATTCCGTAGACTATAAAATGTGTCCATGGACCATAGATCCAACATTTCTTATTGAAACAAAATGACAGAGTCCAGGATTGTAATTGATACTTAAACCGGGGCCGCTATTCTACGGAGTAAAACGTATGTTATCGTATTGTTTTTAATTCGGCAACCATTACTGTCAAGTAAATACGAGCTATCGTAACGTGGACAATACGATTACTTGTCAAAAGCAATATGGTTTTACCGAGTAGAATAGAGGACGTCGTGTTTTTTTAGAACAATCATACAACTTAAATATTAGTTAGGTACGGTCACGAGCGTTAATTTGGGACCCATTTCAAGAAAAATATGTTTGAAGTCGTCAATGTCATTAGAGATGGCAAGTCATTTGTAACTTTTAGGAAACTTAATATTGTAGTGTTTTTTCCGTTTGCTCATGTTCATTAACCTAGGATGTCCCTACATACTAAGTTAAGGCTGTATTGAGATCACAAGCTAATGTTTAATCAGTCACTTAGGTAGTGTGAATGTTACACAACCAGTGATTTGATTGGTTGTATCGTTTAGGTACAAATGATAGGAGAATCGTACCATCGATCATATCGAAGCAAATATTTTCTGTGGCAGCGACAAATCAATCATCGGAAGTGATAACGATCCTGTACTATCCGCTATCTTCCCTTCTTATCAAACTTAAATCAGTCCTTATGTATATTTAGATTACAGTTATGTACGATTTGCACACGCTTGCCTTAGTTGATATGAACTTGTACGTACATAGGTAACTGTCTGCTGCAAACAGAATTGATGGTTAATTTGTAGAGTCGAGAAATTAACCGTCAATTCTGTTTGCAGCAGACAGTTACCTACAGTATAAGGATTTATTCTTTTACTAATGTCCGATCATCAGTCATAACTATATTTTCAACTAACCTTAAAAAAAGGAGAAGTTGTTCAATTCAAAATGCAAAATGCAAAATGTGGTTACAGAATTATCAGAGTTATAGAGTTATGAGAAATTTTAGAGTTAGTAATTCTGTAGCTCTGCTTATCCGACTCTGGGAATGAAGGCGTGTCGGTCTGTATGTATGTATGTATGTTCTGAATTCGACCGTTTTTAGGGTTCCGTAGTCAAACTAGGAACCCTTATAGTTTCGCCATGTCCGTCCGTCCGTCTGTCCGTACGCAGCATAGCTCAGAGACTCTTAGTACTAGAAAGCTGTAATTTGGCATGAATATACATATTAGTCACGCCAACAAAGTGGTAAAATAAAACCATGAAAAAAAAAATTTTTTAGTGTCCCTCCCCTTCACGTAACGTGGCGAAGTCTTTTTTTTTCTCGTCTACCCCATAGTGTGATGTCGTTGGATAGGTCTTTCAAAAATAATGCGGGTTTGTGCAAACAATTTTTCGATTAAGGGATCCGTTTATGAAATATTAAGCTTTAACACGTTTATTGCCACATAACGCGACGTCGCGTGAAGTGGCTTTATACGCTGTGGCGAATCACTCGACGTCGCGTGATGGTCCCATACAAATTGTTCGAGCCACAAAATTATGGCCGTAGCGTATTGGCTTCTGGTTTTAGTTTGGCCACTAATGAAGGGAATTAAACGTTTTTTTTATTTTGGCCATCTGGTAAAGTTCTGCATTTTGACCTTGGCAATGAACGTGTTAATCCGCTAATTTTTCTTAGAGTCAAGTGTCCCCCCCTACAGCCAAAACTACAAATAGTAAAAATCTGAAAAATATCTTAAATGAAAGCACATATAATGAATTTAATAGGAAAACTATCACGACTAAGTAGACTTCATTGGTTCTTGAGTTACAAACGGATTAAATGTTTATACCTATCGAAAACTTATTTGCGGTGTTGGTAAACTGACCGCGACCTATGTCGATGTATGGGGATAACAGTTTTCCAACGGCAAAGTTAAGTTTGTCGCGAGGTCTAATTTTTTAGCAGTGACGGCTTCGGAACCCTACACTGAGCATGGTCCGACATGCTCTTGCCCGGTTTTTTTTAATGTTGGTTACGCGTTACGCGATTACTCCGATAACTGTAGACCATAATATTCAAATTATTATTTTTTACATAGGGTATAGTCCCGAAATGGTCCTATTGCCACCAAGTTAGTATCTGATAAGAGGATCCGCCAGGAATTGAGGGAACTCCTCAAATATTATAGGCATACACATAGTGATTTTGATATTTTCAGTAACAAGTAGCATTTGTATTCAGAAAGTATAATTTGGTGCAATGGAACTGATAATGAAGACCACTGATGGCCACCGGAACTCCTCAACAGTACCTATTTCAAGGGTGACTATAAGATATCTAGATTGTGATAGTTGAACGACTAAAATTAGTGTTTAGTTAAGTTGTAATATTAAAAACGAACGACTGTAAAAATGCCATAGGAATAAATAAACGACTATGACGAAGCGCATTTAAATGTTTTACACTATGATTTTTCTGCGGCGTTGCTTGCGGTGAGCTTGAAATATCCTATAGTTTCTTATTAATTGAAAAGTTGGACTATATAACAAGCATATTATGATCACCAAAAAGTATTAAAAAATTGTGTTTGAAAAAACAAAAAACCGCCTTCAAAAAGCAAAAAATAACTTATTTTCAAATGGTAATAATAGGTCAGTCAAACTGAAATCGGCGTCCCATACAATATTTTAAGCCAAAGGCCGACTTCAATTCGACTGAACTGAACTGACCCATTTATTATCATTTGAAAAAGTTTCTTTATTTTGCTTTTTGAAGGCGGTTTTTTATTTTTCTTATATTTTTTTATGATCCTAGTTTTTAAGTCTTTCTACTTAAATGTTGTTCGTCATCCTAAGTCTGTTTTTCACATCACTAGGTCATTAGAATTTTTCGTAGGGCTATACCAAAGCAAATTATTTAAATAATCACAAAGTCGATAACCGGTCCGCATTATGTGTTTCTATTCAATTAAAAAACGATAATACCCATATTAGAAACCTTCAAATTGTCCCTGCTTCTAGACTATCAATGTACAATAAATAATAATTGTTTCAAGAAAAATCTTGTCAGAAATCTGATTTGTGTAAGTATTTTACAAATAAATAAAAAATATCTCCAGCTCGCGCTTGGCACGTTGATGTATCAAAAATATAAATAATTTATCTAGTCTCTAATTATAAGTAATTGTAATTATTTATCGATATATTCACAAATACATTTACACGGCATTGTAATTGGTCATTAGTTCAATATACAACTACAAAGAAATAAAATAACGTAGATCAAATAAAATCATTATGTTGGGAAACCCGATTGCCGCGCACGGCTAGCACGAGTTATTCCATTATTTATATTAAGTTTGTATCGCAAATTGGTCTCCCTAACAATAGTTACTGTTGCACACGTCTGACGCAACTCTATGGAGTGTGTTAATTCCTACTGTACTGAGATCATGGCCTAACCTAGGCTAGTAGACTCTTATCGTTATAATCACATGACACCCTTCCCCTTTTCTCCTTCCCGCTCACATCGAGGGGTACACTACCTATATTATGCATTTTAATATAAGACAGCTCCTGCATAACGTAGCTTCCGAAAGTGTTGGTTGTAAAGTGAGCACGGCGACGTGCAAAATATTTATTAATTTGCCACATGAGGGCTCTTTTACACGTCGGTAATATGAAGTGAATCTACTAGTACGTCTAAAACTCACGTTTGCTATAAATTGCAGACTTGTCTCTGTTGATTCCCGGTATGGGCATGGATTTGTGAGTGCGAGATTTCTTCCTCAGTCTTGGATGTTTTCTGTGTATTTAAGTATGTATGTCTCTAGAGAGCGTCGGTGGCCTAGTGGCTTAGAGGGTCGACTCGTGATCGTAAGGTACCGAGTTCGAACCCCCGCGGTCACCATGTACCAATGAGTTTTTCTAACTTAAGTGCATTACCCGATGCTCTTACGGTGAAGGAAAAACATCGTGAGGAAACCTGCGCATTCGATCAGCTGAGTGTGTAAGAGGGTAATTGCACAAAAGATCCTAAAGGGTCGAAGTGTATCCGAAAGGGCCCATCTGTAAGATAAGATAAGATAAGATGTATGTCTCTATATAAGCATTCTTAGTGTATCTCTACACCGGGATTCTATAGTGTTTCTACGTGCCTACGCTATTAGTCAGTAACAGAACAGTTTTAAACGTAAAGATAACTCGTTACAACGTTTGACAGTTGCGATATAATGTCATATATTTCCTACGGCACGAAAGATACGGTATCTCAGATCATAAGCCCGTTGACGTGATGCCACGCGCATATCAGCCTGATACGGAGTGGTGCATAGGTGTGCTGTTACACAAACAAGTGATAAGGGACGGCTTATCAGCTCAGATAGTGGCTGACATCCATTTGCTCAATGGAATGTGTTGAAAAAGTAAAATGATTGGCGCGATCTTTATATGTATATAAAATAATACAGCTGTAATAGGTAGGTACAGTCGGCCAAAAATGTGGTCTACCTCCCTACGGTTGAAGTTCATTTGCACGTTGTGATACAACAAGTTCGATTTCCCCTTGCACTAATATTATGACAATGACAAGTGTCAACCTTAGCGATAATTAGATCTCACAAAAACGTTTGACAAACCTGGTAGACCACTTTTTGGCCGACCGTACCAAAGAAGGCGGATTACTGTAATGTAGTAGTCGAAGCATTCTATAGTCTTTGATAACTACATTATCATTCTCCTGCCCTCATCCCAACTTATTTGGGGTCGGCGCAACATGTCGTTTCCTTCCAAACTTCTGTATTAGTGGTCTCTGTATAGTCATTATCTTTCTAGCCATATCATCTTTCACACAGTCCATCCATCGTTTCTTTGGTTTTCCCCTACTCGTCTAGCCATCCACATTCATACTCAAAACTTTCCTGACGATATTTTCCTCATTCTTCCGCATCACATGCCCATACCATTACAACCGATTTCCACACAACTTTTGAGTCACCGGTGTCACTTACAGACTTCCTCTTATTATTATACTCATTTATTATTCTATCCATTCGCGTAACACTACACATCACACATCCCTCTTAGCATCTCATTTCAACTGCATGCAAGCCTTTCATTCCTTCCTTTCGTGGCCCATCATTCTGATCCATACAAGACAGCAGGTCTAACCATTATCTTATAAATAAACATCGGTATCAGCTAACTGTATCTATATTTAGGTTTATATTCTAAATAATTTCATAAAACCTTAATACTTATTTTGCATTCGAAAAAGAATATATGCCAAATAGGTAACGAAAGTCAATTTAATTGTCACACCAAATAAATATTAGGCAGTGTGGAAAGGTAATGAAGTCATGTGTACAAAATGTATATGGACTTTACGTCAAATTTCAAATATAGAATGTCGAACGGTCTATACAGATGTGTTATAACTACATGCAAGAGGTCATTTACTTAAGTTTTTTACCTATATATTATAAGAGATTTCAAAGGTTAACAGCAAAATCCATGGAACAAATTTTAGTAATTTATTAAACCTTTAATACATTTTTAGCGTCTTACTTTTTGTTTATAAAAAATATAAGTTCAAAATACTAAATGTATTTGTTTGTATTTGTTTTTCTGCAAACCGTACTTTGCCATGAAAGTTGAACGTTGATACCGATGTTTACTTATAAATCTTCCCCTTAAGTTTAAAGGGAATGCGGGTGTCGCAGATTGTTCCCGTGACCTGCCGCCGTTTCATCCATCCAGTGTTAATTCTGTCCTGAAGTAAGCTTTATCTATCCGCGGTTTGAATATAGGAACCTGACATTAGACAATGTCGCTCGTTCGCACTGTCAAAAGAAGCTCTCTGTCAAAGGTGACAAAGCGACAAAATACAGAAGTGATCATCTATGTATGACATGGTCTAGATATATTAACTTAATTTGTAGCATTTGCAGGTATCTATTGGTTGCAAAGATTTTTTTAAGCAGGGATCGTTTATTTTAAAGCGGGTATACGAAATAATTTGAATGGGAATCAAGGCTTAGGTACTTCCTTCAGCAAGTTACTTAATAAAAGAGCCGCAAGTGCTGTTAACTTAGCTTGTGAATATACTTTACATTGGCTTTAGTGTATAATTGCATTAACACTCTTCCTTCTTTCTGGAACTTCGCATTTTTTTCGCTAATTGATCGAGATTGTCATTCTTTGTGCAAAAACTCCTCTAAAACTGTAATTTAATAACGAATTCTCTTCAAAATTTCTCACGTTTCAGAGAATTTGCGCTTTCTTCTGCCTTTTTTTATTTTAATAAAACGTTTCCTATTTAATCAGTTCTTCTATCTTCAAAAAGATCTCTGAAACTGTACGGAATGTTGTTACAAATTCTTCTCATAATTTTCCATTTTCCTTAGAATTCGCACAAATTGGTAAGGTTAGGTATAAAGAATCTGCGCCTCAGGCTTAGAAACTGGAAAATAGTTAATCATTTTTTATGACTTGTGTTTACCGTAATCATTTAAAATTAAACCGTGGATTGTACCGCCAATTAAGGTTGTCAAACACATTTGCTTAGCAAAGCGTAAGTTAAAGCGAGCCAGCTAATGGTGCGTTCCTATATTCAAAACCGTTGGTAGAGATGTGACTTCTCGTTAAAATTTGACACATTTTGTACGTAGCAAATGTCATAACGCTACTGCTCGTAAGGAAAACGATTCGTTTCTTGAATATAGGAACCGGGCATAATTGTTATGTGTCCCAGGAATTGCTGCGGACAGCAGGGCTTGAAATATATTAGTCATTTATGAAATAGCCTTTAAAAAATATAGTTCTCATTGCAAGTCGTTCTGAGAAGACACAGTTGTCAAAAACGCTACAATTTAACATACGAAATAAAATATTTATTCATTTAGAATCAATGATACAATCCACTCAGCAAGTACAAAAAGACATACTACAGTGTCCTAATATCTACTAGGCCAGCAATAACACTATGAAGTTAGTTTGGAAATAACTTTAACTTGATAAATACAAAAGGTATCGAGGAGTTTGATAGTCCTGTAAGCTAACCTGGGGCCCGTTCCAGAAAGCCACTTGCATCTCTGCACTCTGCACTTTGCAAATCCACGGTAATGCAAAGTGCAGAGTAAACGTGTTACAGAAAACACTCTGCATAATTTGCAAACTCTGCAAAGATTCTGTTCCTAAAAGATACTTTGCAAATCCACAAATCCACACTTTGTATTTGATTCTCCCTCTTCAACTTTGCGATTGTCTTGTGGAACAGAAATACTTTGCAAATCCACAAATCCACACTCTGCATTTGACTCTGCCTCTTCAACTCTGCAATAGCTTTGTGGAACAGAATACGTTTGAAGAGTGGGATTTGTAGAGTGCAGAGTGGCTTTCTGGAACGGGCCCCTGGTTGTATCAGATCCAAATCAGTAGAATTTTGCCATGACATCCAAACCACACATATCTGTAACATTTGAACTACTAGAGCTCAGAACGCTCAAAACAAATTTTAAAGCTATCTTAGAACTTTGTACATTCCAAAATATGTTGTCATCTTTACTATTTAGTAACAATATTCCTAGAAGTGAACTCGCAACAACATTTTTAAGCGATTTGACCCGTTTGCTCTCATTACAGTTTATTTTTAGTTGCTAACTATCGCCGTCGCACTGATTACGCTGAAAAACATTGCCAAGAGCTAGTGGCGCATACGTTTAGCATTTTAAAGTACGCTGTTAATTAGTTTAACGGTAATAAAAGTGTGTAATGTAATGTGTTTCGTTGTTTTTATGGATCTATCTCAAATATGCTGTGTTTGTATACGCACCGCGTCCGATTTCGATCCGAGAAAATAGGGTTCGACAATTTTGAATTATGATGACATTCCGAAATCTCGGATATAGTGTAGGGAGAGTAATGTGATGTCTAACTTATACCATGCTCATACGTATAATTACGAGTACATGACTTTAAAAATGCTTGGACGCGGTGACTAAAGTTTAACAACACTTATAGTTTCAGTGTTTCATCCATAATTTGTAATTAAGAAAAATGGAGAAATGTTTCTATAGTGTCAAGGATTACGTAAATTTTAAGGAAATATGAAATCAAATACTTTAAATGATGATATTGACCACAATAAAATTTATTTATAAATTAGTAATGTAAATTATAAAATAGAATTTGAATATACCTACGACTAACATTTGTACACCTGCTTGCATGCTGAATACAAGTGCAAAAATAATTATAACACCTTATAATACTGTATTGTGACAAATAAATTATTTTGATTTGATTTATAATTCAATAACCCATATGTGCCCAGTGGGTCGTTTTCGACCCATTAAAAAATCACCCTTCCCCCCTCACACCCAATATCTTCAATTAGAGACTCATTAGTACCCTTTGAGACCAAAAATAGTTCTGGGCATGTATGGGTTGAGCAAAGAATATTAGGTACCATTCAGAGTAATTTTTCATTTGAAAATTTATGGCATGACGTGGACACCTACAAAGATTGTAAAATTCATTAAAATGTTTTTACAATAAGTTCTAGAAACTGTATCATTTTATCGCAATGTTTTGTAAATACTACGTTTGTCTCTAAGATAAGAATCCTCTTTACGTTATCGGACTTCTTCATTATTTACGTCTTAGCTTGCGCGTGGTAAATTACGCCACGTACAGTAGGTAAGCGTAAACAATTGATTTCTGTTGCGATCATCATTGTTTTGGACTTGGCCTTGGTGATCCGAGAGAAAATTACGATCTCGATATTGGATCTTTTTTATTTAGAAACCTAAAATATTTTCAATTTTAAATGTATTTACATTTTTTTACTTGGAACGTGCTTGACTAATTCATGCTACAGATAGAACTAGGCCGGCTAGTAACTGTTAAAAAAAGAAATGGGCCGTTACTAATGTTGCTATCTTAGATTGTTGTATAAATGTTTAATAAGTTATGGATATTTGTATCGCGACGCCATCAAGGAAAAGGTGAATTGACGTTTACTTGTGCAAAATAAGTAAAACCTCAGACCATCAGATCTTCACAACGCTCCTAAAATTGTAAAACTTTACTTTAATGTTTTTAATTGTTTTATAAATGTCACGTCACCAAATTTATCCCGTCTGTATATTATCTAATAAACCGAAGTAAACAATACTATCGCCCACGTACGGCCATTATCTGTTTACGCTCATTATGTGGTAGTATCCATGCGCATTTTAACCATTTCATTAATTATATTGATGACTATGTTTTTGTATCTACTATTGTAAATCGTACTTCTTCTATTAAATTTTAAGTAACATCATTATATTCCCCATCATCATCAATCACATCAACAGTTTCTTGTTTCTTGAAACTACACTATTTCTGCAATTCGAATAATTGTAGCCTACACTAGCGTTATAAGCCTTTATCTGTCACAAACATTGGGTCAGCTAAATTACACGAGTGTTCAGTTAGCGACGCTCAAATACGATAGGCCGTGGAAAGTTCCTTGGCTTCGAGATAGGCTATCGGCACGCGGACCGATCGTGGTTTTGTCACCAAAGCGTATACCTCTTTTTGAAATGTTGGGAATGTTTGACTAAGATTCTAGTTGCTAAATCTATTAATCAATTTTAAAACATTAGATATGGTCTCTGAGGCAAAAAGGTTGACTTGATACTCTTTAGCTAGCGTTAATGATGCTTGTTCTAGTTTAACGTAAGTACGTTACGATCACAAAAGGATTCTAAGATTTTTATCAAAACTGTAACGGTTTAAGGCAAATTCAGAACGTTCAGATTAGATTTTTTTCCTTATGTGGAAAATGTGTCTTTGAATCGTGTTATCTACATCGTCATTTTTTTCCTTAGATACCAACCAACCAACTAAGAAATTTGACGAGCGTCGAATGTCGCAATCTAACAAGCAACACGATCCGACCGCTCATGTTCCGAATACGAAAATTACGTCAAGTTTTAGTAATCGTAAGACACACGAGGTCTTAGCGATCGTTAGCGAAGCAGGATTGTTATGACACACACAAATCTTCTCTGCAACTTGCTTTGTTTATTAGCATATTTATGTTCTGCTATGGGACGAGCCCCAAAATTAACACTTTTCTGCGACAAGCGTGTGCAAAACTAGCAATTCGTGTAGACGCTATCAGCGATCTGATAATCATGCAATGGCGTATTGTTTGCTTAAAGTTTGTTTTCATATGGTAGAGACATTCAATTGGAGGGACAGTAGGATAGGGCTGTTATATTAGCCGCCAGAATTTCACGTATGGGTTTTAGCGGGCTAGTCTACCGCAACTTGACGACTTAATTATGCGTCTATTTTGCGTCAGAAGAATTTTAACTTATTTAGGATTTCCAAAAGTGTAGTCAGTTTGGCCAAACTGTAAATAAAATCCTGTAAAATGTGTGAATGAATTACATTGTCATGTGACTCGCAAAACAACGATTAACTAAAACTTACAGACATATGTACTTACTTATATTCTGTATGACTTTAAGACTTCAGCTTCGTAGTGGATTATATCTATAACATAACCAATCGTAATAGTTTTATCTTAATGTCTTCCTAGTCAATATTGACACTAGCACTGACGTTCTGATCGCTTAGCCTTAATACCTAGGGATCGTCATGTAGGTTATCAACGAGCCCACGCTTGCCCTTGAGCGCGCAAACACTAGCGGATCGATAACTTGAATCATTCGCATAACGCAAGTATTGTGTAATGTTTGCCGGTTTTGCCATCGCACACATGGTATTTGCGTTCTGATGAGGAAACTGCTGAACCGGTCATATTTTCTACGGTTTATGCAATGGGCTTCGTTAGAGTTTTGTGTGTTATGTACCTACGCCATCTTTATATAAATGTGCGACGATTAGTTAAGTAGGTACTTTCTTTATTACAGTTTTATTTAATAATAAAACCTAATGCCTAATGCCTAATGGCTTGTTTGATGTAAAATGTCACGTTACAATAAGGTAAACGTCATACCTTCCCTGACATTTTTAGACAAAGAGGTAAGGGAACACGCGGAGGTGGAGGTATGGTTATAATAATCGAATCATGTACTTTAGATTTATTATTTCGAGATAAAATATTTCTGGTTTTAGACTTCAAAAACTTGCATTGCGTTCCACCTTATCAGAAACTCAAGGTTTCGCTCAAGTACGCTCATATCACCAGAATAAACATACGCACCTACATAAACAGTCTCTACAGTTCCATGAAACTCTATATGCGTTTGCGGAAACGTAGCGAATAGTGGAGTGGTTGTAACGGACAGACAAAGCGGGGCCTTGTGAATTTCCGATAAGCATACGACTGTTGATGGTCTAATGTTACAAGGCAGCAACATAGTTGGTACTTCGTGGAATATTTGACAACTCGCAAAGTTTTCTTGGGTTTGTTCGAATTTAAATAAATCAAAACTGGGCTAGCAGATTTCCAAAACAAAATATTTGGAAGCAGCATATATATATGTAGTGGATACTCTGCAGAATGGGCAGAGTTATGCAAGTCAACATTTAAAGATTATATGAAATCATTGTCAAATCATGCAGCTACTCTACATAACATGACTCTCACACCGGACAATTGATATAATTTAATATTTACAGCATACACGCAGCTGTATGCTGAATAAATACTGATAACACGTCCGTCCGTGTAAATAGATACTAACATCCTTAAAACGGAAAGTCAACGCAAACTGATAAGCTTATCAATAACGCTAACACTTGGGTAGACGCAAGTCGCAACTCGCAACGTTGGAGTGGACACGTGTAATTGTGGGTTAGGCTAGACTAATAGACGCCAAAACTAACCACTCATTAATTAGCCTATGACCCACGACCAGGCATAGGCAAACGTATGAAGTAAAAGTATCCTGTGGTACAGTCGCCATCAGATATATTGTAGCGGGCGAGGTACTCAAATATTTCGGAGCAGCATTACTTTTCAATAAATTCGTTACACTAGTTATGGTCAATAACACCAGAACATGCAATTTGTCATAAATATAAGAGCAGCGACCTTTCAATAAATTCGGAACATATAACGAGGTAAAAATATCAGAAAGCACAGAACGTCAAAGGTATCTACGCACTCAGGGTGATCATAAAGATCGGAACATTTATGGAAAATATACCTTTAGTCTGTATCACACAGTTTAAATTCGTTACTATAATTATTATGCATGTCGAATCTACTCGTGATGTGTACACGTCACAATTGATTCGAATTCCAAACAAAACATAAATACGTCATGCCAAAGATCGACATGCATAATAATTATAGTAACAAATTTAAACTGTGTGATACAGACTTAAGGTATATTTTCCATAAATGTTCCGATCTTTATGATCACCCTGAGTGCGTAGATACCTTTGACGTTCTGTGCTTTCTTATATTTTTACCTCGTTATATGTTCCGAATTTATTGAAAAGTCGCGGCTCTTATATTTATGACAAATTGCATGTTCTGGTGTTATTGACCATAACTAGTGTAACGAATTTATTGAAAAGTAATGCTGCTCCGAAATATTTGAGTACCTCGCCCGCTACAATATATCTGATGGCGACTGTACCAGCATATTTCATAACAAATTGGAATATCACATGAATTTGAAACATGGGACTTCCAAAAAGGCTCCCAAAACCGACAGCGTCAATAATTTAGTGAAAGAGTTTAGTTAATAGTATTTTTTATAATATTTAATATTTTTTTGCTCTTTGCCGTATTCCTAATGGTAACGCCGTCGGCAATGGCATCTCTTTAAATACATTCACGATGATAACTTTATTAATTTTCTAGCTCAGCACTTCAATTTTTTCCCATAAGGAACCTCTCAATTGCAATCTCCGTTAACAAACCTTGACATTACACACATCAACGCTAGTTTCACGGGAAATGCGGCGTGAAGAAATTCTTGGAATTATGTGAAATAAACAGTATAACAATAACACTGTGCCATCAGCACCATGTGGGCTGTTTACTGCGCGGTCGTGGATCCCAAGCTTGTCAACTGCCAAGAATCCACATCATAATTTATAAAAAGCCGCTGAAACAATCATGATTGAAAATTTTGAGCTATTCCGGAAATTCCTTTCGTTTTTACGAGTACGTACAATTTCGGGAGAAGCAAATTGGCATCTATTCAGTTCTAAATGGCTACGCTGATGAATATTACGAATATAATGCGTAAATAACAATTCATCTCGCTGTGGAGAGCAAAGATGCACCACATGCCATTAACAAAACTGTACTAACACTAACGAATAAGTTTAAGTGGTAAAACAAAGTTGCGTTGCGAATCATTGTTGGCAAGATAACAACTGTCGGGATCTCCATACAAATAGTCTACATTGTTTTGTTAAACAAGCCGAAAACCTATTGAAGTAAGACTTGAAAATGTAGGTGGTAAAAGTTTAACAAATAATTGAACATTAATTCCAGGTGACGTTAGCACATTTCGATGAACAATCATTATGGTAAAATTGTAATAATAGTTTTTTAATAGCCAATGAATTATGTTTTTTGTTCGATACGATCCTGTTACGTGGCAGTTAATTAAAAAATACTTTTGCGCGTTAGCCGTTATTATTTATTTAATAATTTTCCTTTATAGTCATTGTACTTATTCTAATTAATCGTAATGATTTTCCTTTGGAAGCTCTAAAGAGTAAACAGGTAAACCGCAAGTTGAGTTTGAAGTCATTGCGTGGCGTCATGGCTAACATTTAATTATTATTGACTTTATTATTCACATTATTATGTTTTGGTCAATTGTCTGTGCTCTGTCCGTCACGTACCATTCAGTTTGATAAGCTTTCAAGGAAAAAGGGATATAGGTAAAGTTAATTATAAGGCGTCGATGGTCAAATTAGTCAGATGTGACTAATTTACCTAACACTTCGACAAAAACAATTACATTTCTTAATATAGATCGATTTTGTAAATTACATTATGAATTTTCCAACTTAGTAATTGTAACGGGCTTACGTATAAATCACGAGGGTGGAATGCGCCAGTCATGACTGCGGTCATGACTTTACTTTGATATTTTTAGTTTAATCCAAAAGTTGAAGTTCAATTTGCTCACATCATCGGCTGGCGGTGGTAACGATAGATAGTGTTCTCTCAACTGTTGGACCCCTGACTATATTATAATAAATCCGTACCTAATATTTAAAAAAAACTTGTCTATACATACCTACCGTATATCAACAGTCAATGCGTCGACTTCAAACCGTATTTTTTCGGAACAGTGCGCAGTCAATTACAATTTTGCAAACTGCTGTTTCAAAAACGGACAACGCTGTATATCCGCTTTATAATTTGACGATCCATGCTAATTATCAGTACCCCCATCATGTTAATCAAGATGCAAATATCATGTCATGGTAAAAAAATAAACTTAAATGTAGCTAAAAACAAGATTTTGCGAGCAATATTGGGCCGTCCGGTAAATAGGTTCAATGTTGTTAAGGGTAATTATGTTAAAAAGGTCTAATTCCTCACAAAACGCAGAGGAGGTAGAATCAACAACGTTCTGCCATCTAATCTAGTAGCCTAACCGGCATGACAAAGCAAATGTTAGTGGAAAATCTACCAGACCCAGCAAGCCAGGGCTACAAAATTACTAGAGCCGATCCGATCATGTGGGAAAGAAGATGATGATGAATATGACGGTGACTAAAATTTCTGAAACGTTATGAACTGATTCAAGGCCAAGAACACTATAACGAGACCATTACTGTATAGATTTCAGAATGTCTGGCGCCGAACGCGGTTTGGTGCTTGACCCACTGATTTTAATAGAGAACTGACTCCAATTCGGGTTCCTCGGCACTGAATGGCCCTTTGGCACGGAACCGGGCCAAGGATCGCGCCCGGTTATTGATCCCTCTGACCCGACGCCGGCGGAAAGTTCATTGTTACTATTCCATGTATCGCTGATGATACGGCCGTGTCCGCCCTTTACGCCAATGCACTGCCGCCGATTCAATTACATTTCAAAAATAAATATCTGGGATTAATGATCCTAGACTAAGCAGACTCTTACTATCGGTACAAGACAACGATGTTCATTATTAATAAGATAAATAAATAATTATTAACATCCAAGACTATTCATATTTACCCTTAGTCCCTAGAGAATCGTGCCCAGGACCACTAGCTTCGTAGGCAGTGTTGCCAGTGTTACTATCATCTAGGCTAATTGATCGGTCGTCAATTATATCGGTCTATGAGTTGAAGTCTAAAAATGAGTCAAATTCTGATAGTGCACGCACCAAACACCGAATTAGGAACGTACCATTAGCATCTCTAATGTAATCCTGAATTTGTAGCGACTTGTAGATCAAAGTTTACTATTAATGGCTTAAATATCGCCTTAAATACCCTGAAAACTTTTAGCAAACTACGGCGTCATGTTTCGTTCTTATTTCACTTTACTATGACACCATTATTGTATTTTAATTTGCTCTCGACTTTAATCACAGTCAGAAGCAGCTAAATATAGTGTTGTTTAATAGCTTCAGTACCTGCCTACAGGATATCCCTACAATATGGACCCAATATCTTTGTTCTTGGCACTGAATTTAACGGTACAAAGTTACATCATACATGCAGGCAACAGATGGTCCATGACGTGTCCACTCGATTGGTTCAATTCCTGTCTGCGGGACTCACAAATACTCACAATTGGCGCCGCGTGATTGGCCGCTTTTAGGACTGATTCATCACTTTCATCAGCTCGAATCATTCAATTGAGGCTAGAGACCTGGATACAACTGGTTCGGAAGGTCTCAGTGCCAATGATTCAGTTAGATATCAATTGGTTTTCATGTAGGTACAACATTGACAAACAACGACTTTTCCGAAAGGGTCAGAGTTAGGGCTTTTCATTGTAAAAAGTTGCTCTGCCTGAAATTGTTGTACGGCGGCTTACCGCACACGCAGCAATGTCAATTCATATTTTGGTTTTGTCAATAAAGTTAGCTCACAATCTAATCTTGCTTCCGCGTAAGCGTAAACCTTGTAAATCATCCTTAATCGATTGCTGAATGAAGTACCAATAAATTATATATATTCTCTAATACATTCCCATTTACGGCAATTACTCTTCAAACTTTCAACAGCAGAACCTCTAACGTCATAAGACCTACGGCTTATTTAACATTTCTAATTCACATTGTAAAATTGACCAGTAAAATATTCCGGCTGGCGAAATTTGACATGACCGGGTCCCGTAGCATCTTGCACAGCCCCGGGATCAATAGCGGGATCCTTGGCCCGGTTCCGTGCTCCCGGTGACCCGTGCAGCCCTCGCAGCCTCTCGCTGAACTGGGTTCAAGTAGGAACGGTGCCCTAATGAGCTCTTGGAAGTTAAGATGTTGGAATACGAGGTCAGAGTAGATTTTGAAAACGATTGCGTGACAAATACAATCCTATTTTTGTAGTTTGTGTAAGTGGTTTATCTCTAAGCCTTTATTCGGTTCAGTCAGTCATGGTGGTAATGTTAAATTAAAATACCGGCTTTTATTCGTATATCTGTGCGCGATGAATCGTTTTATTTAGATTTATTTATTTTAATACTTTATTGCACAAAAATTTAAGTAATGTACGAAAGACGAACTTAATGCTACAAGCATTATCTGCCAGTCAACCTTTTAAAACACAAAACAAAAAGTAGGTAAGTAAGTGCAATAAAATGACAATCATTTCCCTTTATCTAAATTTGGAAAAATGTTGAACTATTATTTGATTTTATTATTCTACAATATAGTATAAATAAACGTACATGTATACATATTTATTAACTAATTATATACACATATACTAAATATATACAAATATGCGACTAGTTATCAGAATTAATGATGATATCTAAAGCTCTACAAGAAAACTAAAGAGAGAGAGGAAAGGTAAAACTCACGAAGCTGTTCGTTAAAACTATATTTATTAAGAGCTTGTTGTATGCGCAAAGTTAAAGCATTCCAGAGTCTTGCTGCTTGAACTGCACAAGAGTCAGAAAAAAACGGGTATGAGTAAGAGTGGTGCAAAGTTGGCGACTCCGTGACGAACGTACGGGGCGCCAATGACTCTCTGAGACGAACTTGAATTTGCTTTTGAGATAAGAAGGAGCTAGGGGTCATTTAATACTGAAAACAGCATAGAAAGTATCCAAAGGTTCCTACGTTCCCGTATCGGTAGCCATTTATATTGTTTCAGAAATTTTCGGATAAATGTAATTTATGTCTCTTCTTGACTAAATACCGCAAGTGGCAAAGTTGGAAAAACTCTGCTCTGTTTTGACGTAAATAGAGCATAAGTAAACACCTTTAATTAAGAATGATATGAATTCTAGACATAAGTAGGTTGTGTCATTAAATTAATGATTTATTTAATCTCATGGACATCATCTTGTAATGAAGAATTCGCGTAAAACTGGGCCACCTAATCAACACGAGCAAATCCAATAGGCCGCGCAGTATCCTTGGCCTGGTTGCCTATTTTGCAGAGGCCTTCACCTGTTGAGCCAATATTCTGAAGCACCTGGCGAAAATGAGGACATTACTTTCCAAAACCTTTCTGAAGCTGAAGTACACTTATACCCAAAATTATTTCAACTCAAGTCTCGTAATCGACTAAGCGTACTTTAGTCCTTTGATGGTTTTTTTTTAGTTCTGATTATGGAGTCACAGGTAATAAGAGAAGAGTCATTCAGAAAACATATTTGTCTATAATGTTATTTTCTTAAAGTTTATATTTCAAGCTTTTACCGACTGACTCTGTTTATGTTTTTTATAAAATGTCAGACGAAGAACTGAAACCCAGTGTTTTAATGTCCGAGTTCAACCTAGGGTATTGATCCCGAAACTCCGACTGCATATTGCGCTGCCCTCTACAAACGTATACGCTAGTTGTTCGTGATTTGTGTGGCTGCTGTACTAAAAGGCAATTTCCTGCTACAATTTCTTGTTTGAAGAACGTTATGTATGAGTATGACTGCTGAAAGTGGAGAACTCGCCACCATACGCCACAGAAATAAGTTCCTACCTAAAGCTTGACTTAAAAACTATAACCACAGCAAACAATTGTCAGATAGTGGTTTTAAAACCATGTTTGAGGTAAAGTTACTATTTTTACCTTTTTAATTTGATAATATATGCGATTTGACTTATAACTAGTAATGCAAAGTTGAATTTATTATTTAATCACATCCTAGGATTTCTTACAAAGTTTTGTGCTAAATAAACCCACAGCCATTCGCCACGTAATTTCTTGTCTTGTTAATTACGGGTTACCTCCGTCGGGTTGTCTACTCGCCGCGTTTAACCAGGCATGCGCTGGACGCCCCAGCATCCACAACACAACCCACACCAATAAAACTAGCATTAGCACTAGCACGTGATGGCTTCAACCGACGTGTACCATATTA
The DNA here is from genome assembly GCA_946894065.1 of Acleris literana. Taxonomy (NCBI): domain Eukaryota; kingdom Metazoa; phylum Arthropoda; class Insecta; order Lepidoptera; family Tortricidae; genus Acleris; species Acleris literana. The sequence continues at coordinate 722,431 of OX335683.1, read as the reverse complement.
ATGTCATATCCATATCACTTCTATTATTAGTCAGTTTTCTGTGCCTCAGGGGTCTTACAGTCGCACGTAAATCGAGTTTCTGGATGCCCTATCTTAAAGCTAGCACTAATTCGTTTTCTAGAGTTATTTTGGTTCCGAACATTTTATGTTTTAAATAAATTATCATCGCATATCCCTATCCCAAAGTCAGTATTTCATATCTATCTATTGTCGCTGTCATGACACTCGTAGTTAGCTGAAATAATTTCTGCTACTTCTGTTAGTAAGATGTTTTTTATGATAATGAGTCTCCTTGTTTAGTGTTCCTTGGTTCTATCGTGCTAGTTCGTTATCCCGGATCAATGCGACCACGCCTGCGCGCCTTAGGCGTCTCCCCGGTCAATACCAGGGAGATTAAACGTCACCCCAGCGGTGCACTGTCTGGGGTAAACGACCAGAGCGCGTTACGATAGGTCTAGATTTTTAACCGACATACCATATCAATAGCTTGTTAAACTGCACTGTTCTCCTGCTCAATGTTTGTTATTATATTATGCGTCATAGCTATCTTGTGATCTGCTATAGTTTCTTAGTTTAAATCAATTATTTCTGCGTCATTACCTTTGTTTTGACGTCAAATAATTATAGCTCTATAGCTCTCACGGCATTGTTGATTGTCATTACTATACTTCGTGCCATGTTGAGGCGCCGAGTCACGCTTGAGTGAATTAGAACGACGTGCTCGTAATTGCGACGAACTTCCTCGCTGCAGTCATCAATGTCATCGTTGATCACTTAGAGCTAACTGGCTCTTGTGCTATTCCGGCTGATCTAGGCTCTACTCCAATTAGTGTCAATTCACGTCTGGTACGCTTTTCATCTGTTGCAATTGGCTAAATAGGAAGTTTAAAGCTTCCTGGCTGGATAACAGCGGTTAAGCGTTAGGAAATAAATTTGTAACTGTGTTTTCCTTTGGCAAAGTGTGCTTAGTAAGCTAGGTACAGGAAAAACGTTTCTTGGAAACGAGAAAAGATATGCGAAATTATCTTTTAATTCTTGGTTAACACTTATCTTTAGAACCATGTATGTAGAGCCCTTAAATCAACAGTACAATCCAATGTTATAAAGATAACAGATTAGAACCTTCGTTAGTAATATCTCAACATCTTATTAAGTTTTTTTCAAGTCAAGTTGCCACTTCGCTATTAAGGCTGGTGGTAGTGGTGGTGACAACAATATGTTTCAAAAAATTGCCTCCCTCAATACAAGACGAACCCTATTTCAACATATTATGTTAAAATCCATCAAGCCATTTAGGCTGCACAACATACACACTCCATTCGAAAAACATAACTTAATTGCCTTCTGACACAGTCGGGCTAAAATACTTACAATTATAGTAAAATGGATCTCTACTAAATAATTTAATAACCTACTAGAGTTAATCGTCCGACGCATTTAGTTACTAAAATACTCGCTACTAGACTAAATAAGTTGTAATGTATTCCGAACTACTCCGAACCGGCCTGGACAAGTAATACAACTGCTGCATTTTCGAAAATGCGTATTACGTTACTATAAATGTCTGTAGCAAATAGTATTTCGCTTAACATTTACTCTCACTTTACTCACACATACCGACGAACATATTTAAACAAAAAATTGGGCTGGCAATTTTCGATAACAATAACCGGGATAACTCGGTGTGACGTCACGGATCAATACTTCACCCCGCCCCGGGTGATGTAACTCTGCTCTACTCTGTGTACACGCAAATAACTACTTTACGACTACAATCTAGTTTCATAATAAAAGTTCACATTGACCTTAACAAATGGTTCTTATTTTGGGAATGATCTAGTTTTGCTTTTGCTGCAGTCACTTCACCTCTGGGTTCTTATGGTATTTTAAATCAAAGTCATATCAAAAAATTGTTTTGTTTTAACTTAGCTGTCTCTTAGGTCTAGTACGCTCAGCAGAGGCCCTTTTTTAAACGCCGCATGTCAACATCATCATCATCAGCCGCAAGACGTCTACTGCTGGACAAAGGCCTTCCCCAAGCTTTTCCATAACGATCGGTCCTCTGCTGCTGTCATACAGCGGTACGCTGCATGTGCCATGTACTTATTTGGTTTGTAACAAAAAAAACCGTTTTCTTTAAAGTTTGATGCGTGTTCCAGAGCAAAATTTTTACTTGTGACTTAAACTAATTTATTTTCGTTTTTAAAACTATCAACCGAATCAACGCACCTGAATAACGGGTTATGTGATGTTAAACATATTTTCGACCAGTCCTATTAAAGTTATTTCCAAATCGTATTTTTCGTGTTTCTTAATTACATGTTTTGTTGCTTTTCTGACGTTCGTCGAATCCATTAGATCTTTATTATACTTGCCATAAATAACTTTGAGGCTGGTAGTGTCACTGACTCGTATTACGTTGACGGCCTGGTTGTTTGTCGATCAGCTAATTGGTACCAATTATATTTTGGGAATGTCACTTGTTAACCTGTTTGGCAAGCGGTTTATAATTGGAGTTTTACGGCTGAGAATTCGGGTCCGAGTAATTTTGTTTTTCGTTTTTTTTAACGACGAATATTTTTGATAGCTCCTAGAATTTGAATCCAGCTTTTTTTCTATTTTCAGGATTAGAGCGGCAATTCTGATTACACTTACCTAATTTAATCTTTATACAAAAGCTAGTAGCTCTTTCAACTTTACTACCTTGCATCTCATTCGGTATCCCTAAAAGTATCTATCATGTACCTAGTATAATCTGTCGTCTCCAACGCGCCAAATGCGATACAAGCCGAAGCCTCAACATAGCTGGCAACGTTTAAGATGACATAAAGCCGCCGTACGTGCATGGAACGTAAATAAACATTGACACGTGGACGGGTGCGGGCCCGCGCCTGCGCCCCGCGGCCAGCCCCATCGACCGGCACAATATACGTGATGGGCTGGAGGACCAGACTCCACAACCTATATCGCTACCTAGGTATCAATATTACACTGCGGAACCTAACCGATATAACGGCGTAGGAATGTAGTAATTACTCAATATTTAGTCACAAACCTCATTATAGCTAAGTTTAATTGCTAGATTAGCAGCGATCAAGTCAATGATGGTACAGTTACATTGGATAGAGTCCAAAGTTACGTTTTTTGGTAATGTTGACTATTACAATGTAATGAATACAATTACGTTGTTGTCTTGAGTATTTTAATGAGTACATTTGGTAATATAAGAAATGACGATGACTCAGAAAATATTAATTAGTCATCAACTAATGTCTTTACTGATATGAAAGTGATGTCATTGCAAACTGAACAGGTCAAATAAACAATAGACAAACGGAAAAGTGATAGCCAAATCGATAATTCTTAGTATTGTCGAAGAACTTTCCTCGATCGTCAGTTAGTACAGTTATACTGTGTATTAAAATTTGGTCAGTCTAGATGTAAATAAACATCGCTGGCACGTGACTGAGTCCGGGGGTTTCCGCGCAGGCGTGCTGTAACAATTTAAGGACGTTCTCAAGTCGATAATGTTTTCAGAAATGTGTCGGACATATTTGGTGGAATCAAGTGTCAGCTTTTTTCATCTGGTACTAGAAAGTTTTATAAATTGTGATTGTTAGATTAGACAACATAGGTTTACGTCGTGTTAAATAAGTGACACCCCAAACCTCGCGCAGATTTCGTTTTGATTAGTAACTTAATTTTCCAAAGTATCGGGACACCTAGGTACCCAAATTTGCTTCGGCCAAATTCAATTATGCCTCCATCCGCGACGGAAAAAACGGTCCAAAGACAAATTCGATTACTTGATTGCAAAATTTGTCGTCATGCAAATTGGTAAAAGCGAAAAACGGGGATTAACTGCTTTGGGACTTAGTTCGTTTCCAAACACAATTTAGTCTTCATCACTCTTTGAAGCCTTTTACATATTCACAGTGGAGCCAAATTGATTATATTACTGAATTGGTTGTTTGTCCACCTTGTTTCGATCAGCATTATCATCACTAAATTTAACTTTGTAAAGTATCTGCAAGTACATTGACTTCACGTTATCGTAGCACGCTTATCTCTCGGCGACAGATCGTCAGGGAATTAATGTGTTGACACAGTTTTAATATACGCCGACTCTTTGTGCCAACAAATACTACGCTGATTTATCTGGCCGAAATTCGAGTGTATCACCCATTCGTCAACCGCGGTTACCTGGCCGCATAACTGTTTTTTCCGATTGTCGGTGGCATACAAAAAAGCGATAAGCTGCCTCGCTTCGTTATTACTAAAGCACAATAAGAACGAGCGGCAACATGGCGAGAGCGAGCGATGAGCGACGCGACGTTGCCGCGCCGCACGCTCGGCTGACTCGTCACGTGACGTCACGTCTCAAGATGGCCGCCACACCGGTCGCGTCCCCCGCCCCCCGCCCCCCCGCGCTGGTGTACCCCGTTCCCGTCTTCCAGCCAGTTCCGTTCGTGGTTCTTAGTAATAATAAGTAGAATGCAGCCGTCCGAAAGGAAACCGACCGAGAATAGATTGAAATTTAATGCGCGACGAGTATAATACGCGCTAACACTAATTGTTATTCTACAACAGCAGCTGTTTACTTTCGTTGAATATAGACTTAGTTAGCGGAATCGAGGGCCCAGCGGAATGCGCGGTGTGCGTGATTCACTTACACAATAGTTGCACTCACCTATTCTATTACCTAGGTACTTATGTCATTTCCTAAGTCTTCTTTTTAACCTCCTGTTAACCTTATCTCTGATCATATACTAATGAGTATCAATTATTTTAGACTGCAGCAATCAGAACGTCACCTTTAAATTCATAGGAGTATTTTTCAAGAAAACGGGACTAACAATTTAATTGCTGTAGATCGACCCAGACCCTACGGTATTCCTTTCCCTGTCATACGCAGAGGCATGAAAAGTTTGACTTGGACAATGTTCGAGTAGGTAGGTACCTATCTAAATATAAATGATAAAGGTGATCTGTTGAACTCTGTAACGTGAGCATGCATTGCATCTGGTAAGCCAGTGATCGCGGGTACCTATAGCGAATCCAACGTTCCCATTATCGAACGATAAGGTTGTTGTGTCGTGTTGTGTGGGGTCGGGTCGCGGTGCGGGCACTGCGGGCCCGAGTACATCCGCGTCGCGGGTAACGGCTCGTCCCGCGGCGCGTCGTGCTGCGCGCGCTGACGTCACCGCTCGATAATGGCCGCGCCGCCCCGCGCCCCGCGCCGTTCCCCCCGACGCTCCCGCGCGACGCCTCGACCCCTGCTCAGTCTCTCCTCGACCTGCCTACAGAGCGAATGTCTCTCACGTGCCACTAACCGACACCCGGCGTCCGCGGAAACAAAAGTGTAATTTATGTGCCCGTGTACCATGGTGACAGTGTTTTTTCTTAACGGTTCGATAAATCTGTGACAATTTACAAGAGAAACGAAGACAACCGATCTCTCGCGCTCCGCTCGACACCCGGCGGCGAGATGTCGGTTATGCAGAAAAGGCAGCACTGCTACTTGTGCGACCTGCCCCGCATGCCGTGGGCGATGTTGCACGAGTTCACGGAGGCGGTGTGCCGAGGGTGCGTCAACTACGAGGGCGCGGACCGCATCGAGGTGGTGCTGGACGGGGCGCGGCAGCTGAAGCGCGCTCACGGGTTCCAGGAGGGCCGCGGGCCGACACACGCCAAGGGCGCGCACCGGGCGCCGCTCGAGGCTCACCAGAACGGCTCCGAGACGGCGGTCCGCGGCCAGCCCGCGCCGCCGGCGCACCACGCGCCCTCGGCGGCCTTCACGCTGCACCACCCGCGGCCCACGGCCAGCGCCGGCCTGCTGGCCGAGTACGGCGGCCGGCGCGACGAGCACGAGGGCCGGCGCCTGGCGCACCTGCCCGCGCACCACCTGCCCGCGCACGCCGGCGCGCGCCTGGCCCCCGGCCTCACGCTCAAGCGGCAGCTCGACGACGACGACCACCAGAACCACCACGAACCCGCGAAACGGATGCTCGAGGAGCACTCTCGTCCGCCTCTAACTCGCGGTGATTCCTTGCCCGCGGTCTCCCTCGCGGCTCCCTTCGCACCAGACAGAGTTTTCAAACAAGAAAAACACCCACATCGCACACCATCATTCGATGCTTCATCATTCAAATCTAACGGTAAGTTTTCTACTTTAACGCCTTATTTTTTTTTAAATACTTACATTTTAAAGATCGGCAAAGTTCGCAAGTGAAATTGAATGGTACACTCGCCAATCTGACTCATCTCCATTTCGTTAACCAGCTTGCAAACCTCGTGACACATCCGCGCCAGACACATTTTGTTTATTTAAGCCCATACGTTGTGTAAAGAAACGATCGGCTTGGAAAACTTAATAATAAATTACACATAATTGGCGTCGCGTAATTACTTGTAATGATGATTATTTACCGGACTGGTCTCGAGAACCGTAAATACGGAGTCTAACTATATCTGATCTGTCTGCTTCATATTTTCCTTGTAGCAGTTCAAAACTTGCATTATTTAATTTGAAAGCACGACGAAAGACAGCAAGACGATTAATATGTCCGGTCGAAGGACCATGATGACTACAGCGTGTAGGAAAACTTCGTAATTTTAATGTTATAAGAAATTTGCTGTATTAATATTAAAACTTACTCCTCCTTACTACTCCTTCCATCTTCGTTTTTATTTTGTTTTGAGCTTTGCTTGGTTAATTTCGTTGTTGCTTTTCTTTCTTTGCCTGCTTTAAATACTTAACTTTTAAATTTTTTGTGCTTTTGCTTCATGCTTCCTGCTTCTTTGCTTTACTGTTATCACGGCCAGTTTTTATATAGGTACCTACCGAGAAATTAAATCTAAACAAACATCTTTAAATGTATTGGTTTTTTAGGCGAAGTTGCAGACATAGTCTTTGGTTACGATAATCGTCTTAAATTTAGGTATTAGGTGTACACTTTCGCATCAAGCAGAACAGATAGCAACGATTATTTAACTTTTGCCTGACTTCTGCATAATACAATAGGTACATTTTCGGGTACAAACATCACGAACTCCGTGATAGACAGTAGTCAAGAGCGTTAACGCGCACGAGTGATGTAACACAACAGACATTCCGTTGTTTACTAATAACAATGTAGGTTATTATTACAAAAATAGAGAAGTCACGCGTAGAGCGATAACACGAACGATAGTGATTGAACGTGAGCGCGGGCGACGGGCGGTTTGCGCAAGCGCTGGCCGCGGCTCATATCTAGGTAGGTGCATTAACTCGGTCCATAAATACAAAACCAGTCCCACTGGTTGAGCGTTCTCGAAAGCGAGCCGGCCTCTCGCACACCACGGCGCTACGTACGAACACCTACGCAACGTGAACGTGGACCGTGCCGTGAATGCATGCACGAAACGGCAGCGTGGCAACGTCGCGTGACGACATTTTCGCTCGCGTACGTATGTAGGTAGGCCGGCGGGCGAAAAAATATAGCGCCGGCCTACGCTTGGCAGAGTCGCTCGACCACATTCCGACCGGCCGTGCGCGCCGCCGCCGCCGGCCAAAAAGGTCACAGAGCGTGACGTCACCCCGCCATATGGGCGAGCCTTCACACCAACTATCACGCCGGCCATCTCGCACGCACCACTCGCTCCGGTGAATAAATCACACTTTACAGTGCAATTGTCCGCGCCAACAGCTCTCGAGCAAGCTATAAGCCCGTAACATCGTCGATACAAATGTCACGCAGATTTATTTTCGCAATCTTGAACTTGAATCATCATTTTTTTAATAATCGGGTAGTCTTAGTCACATTTTATAATAGCAACAAACAAACGGGTCGTACAAATGTTAACGATATGCGCGCATTTGACCGACAATAAACGTTTCGTAAGTTAGGTTCGAGTAGCGAGCGCACACATGTGGGTTCGTATCGCAGCTCTGGCAACATGGCAACGTCGCGGCGCCGGAGACCGCCGCACGCCACTATCAGCGTCGAATTTATTATTATGAACGCACTTACCTACCGCCCACGGCGCCGTTGGCCCCAACGGCCGCGCCACGTTGTGCCACCAATGACACATCAACCCGCTACGTAACAGAGTATTAACATACAATACTATTTATAAGACATATGCGTGTGCGAACGTATGTTTACTATCCGTCGGTCCACCGCAAACGATGTGTCATCCAACATTCAATGCGAGGTTATTCGGGCGAGTACATTGAAACTCGCTGGCGGACATTTAGATATCCATCAAAATAGTCCCATCCACATCGAATCACTGTAATCAAATCAATCTTCGAACGTCATATTCATTGTCACGTGTATAAGACGCGAGACAGTGAAATTGATCTTGATACAGAACAATGCCGATTTTTGAAATCTACTACAGTGTATTTATTTTAGCCTCGTTGATTAAACGTTGAGTCTCCACAGGCTATGGCAACAGTGCGCCGATGACAAACGGCTCGGCGGGATCCCCGCTGGGCCGCGCGGCCGGGTCGCCGCCGGTGTCCGGCGCGCCGGGCGCCGGGCCCTCGCCCATGGCGGCGCTCATGTCGGTGGCCGACACGCTGCCGCCGGGCTCGCCGCGCTCGGCCGGCGGCTCGCCGCCGCAGCCGCCGCCACAGCGCTCCGCCAGCCGCTCCAGCCAACACTCGCCTAACTCCTCAGGTACGCATATACCACGCACCGAGTTTTCCAACAGACTAGATAATCATTCTCGAAATTAAATTCAGTAGAAGTTCCATTATCCAATCGGTGCATCCTCACAAACCGTAATAGCAATTAACGACATCTGCACAGCGTTTGACTGTCCTACCGTTTGACGGGTCGGACACGGGCGGGCGTCCGATCGCCGCGCGACAGTTCCGCGGCGCGGCGCCCGACGACCGCTTGCGCCCCGACCGTCCGCTGCAGTCTGCTGATATCTTTTAATATGCCAATAAGGCCCAATACATTCACTCTGACCTAAAATCTCGAGGCAGACGGTAGCTAAACATTCTCCTCCGGTCCGGCAGGCTCGAATGGCGGGCGGCGGTCGTCGGGCTCGCGGCACGTGTCGTCCACGACGTCAGTCTCGTCCACGGAGGCCGGCGAGGGCGCGGACGCGGCGCCCGCGCCGGCGCCGCTGCTCAAGTGCACGCTCTGCCAGGAGCGTCTGGAGGACACGCACTTTGTGCAGTGCCCCAGCCAGCCGCATCACAAGTTCTGCTTCCCGTGCTCCCGGGACTCCATCAAGCGACAGCAAGGATCCGAGGTGAGTCTACCTAGGTGACCTAGCCCGGCGCGATCTGATATGTGATCCCTTAGAATCTGAACAGTTTCTGTAACGTCGTCTCCTTGTTTTCAGGTGTACTGTCCAAGTGGAGAAAAGTGCCCATTGGCAAACTCGACAGTTCCGTGGGCGTTCATGCAGGGCGAGATCGCGACGATCCTCGGCGAGGAGTTTAAGCCGAAGAAGGAGCGGGAGACCTAGGGCGGCGCGGCGCCGCCCCGACTCTACCTCTTGTCCCTCCCGCCCAGCGGGAGCGTCCGCGGCACGCGGCCGCGCGCCGAGCGCGGCTCCGCGGAGGGCGTGGCCCGGCCACCGCCGAACACGATCACTGTACATACACTTGTAAATAGACAATTTGTAATTTAGTTCGCCCGGTGCGAGCCGGCGGAACCCCGGACGAGACCGCCGCGGCCCGAAGCCGCGGTGCGAGGGTATGCCCCGTATTCAGCGTATTGGATTCAATTCTCTTTATTTATTTTGTAAGAGTTTGTACGACAAGGAGCTTTGGTAGCGTTTTAAGTAATCTGTAATTGTACGACGAATGGTGCAATATTCTGAATATAGTACATATCCGTTTTGACGATTTTCGACGAAGTTTTGTCTCGACGTGGAATTGTTTGGGAGACGCGAGCGCGCGTGCGCTCGCGGGTGGGATCTCTTCGGATGCCATTTTCTTAGTTACCTGTAGGTCCGGAACCATAGTGAACTTGGCATTTATTAATGTGATGATTCTTATTATACTGTACGAGTATCTTGCGATATACGATCATGACATATATTATGTAGTCCAGAGAGGTGATTGTATAAAGGTAGAAGAGACCAGAAGCTCTCGGCTCGCCTCCTGTCCCCGTCCTTGCTCTGTACAGTCGGCCTCGGCCCTAGCTCGTGTATATTTGTATTTACCGCATATGACGATGTCACGTAGTCTTCTTTATCTTTGAGGCGATTTATTCAGAGTGGCTCGAGTTCCGTTACTTGCATTCAACGACTAATTCGGTCTGATGACAAATTAACAGTTTATTTGAGGACGCTATCGGCGTTCTTTTCGATTGGGAGATCTTTCAAAATTCTAGTTTTGGACGTTCTGGCTCCGCGGAGCTTTCGGTGTTTGAGTTGATTATTTTGTAAGGATAAGTTGTCCGCCGCCGCGGCCTGCGGCGGCGCAGTGTTAGCGGGAGCGCTTGGCAATGTTGGGAGCGTACCTAGTCATTTTGTGAAATGTCAAATTGTCAGAACCGCGAACACGCGGCCGTTATAGGAACTCTTAAAACTCGCTGCTATAATTGTATAAAGTGAAGTAATTATCATTGTATGTCATAATGTTTAACAGTTCGTAGTGTATGTCAATTTCGAAGGCTATCAGAAGACAGCCGTGTGCATGATGCAAATCTCGCAATCTAACCGTTCGAATAGGTTCTAGCGATTTGATCGAGCTGTGGTTTACAGAGATGACTTTTCTCTTTCGTAATGTCTGTAAACCAGGGTAGGACCTCTTCAAGCTACATTATTCTTAGTACATTCAATTAAATTGATATGTCTTATTTATTTTAGTCATTATTCGTGTACATATACGTACGTTGTATATACTTTATAATTGTAAATATTATGTAGATAGACGGAATAGCCGTGCGGATCTTGAAGGCTTTCCATCCAGTATTACTAGGAACCGTCAGCCTTTTAGATGTTAAATATTTTTTAACGTATTCTCAAAAGTTGTGAGACGCGTCGAATATTTTATTAATCAATCAATTTGTTAACAGTTTGTGTATTGTGAAGCTTAATTTTTTGGAACGCATTGTTTTGGGCGATAAGCTCCCTTAATATATATTAATTCCTGTGACGTCGTTTGACAAAGTGTCCTTAGTAATTAACGTTTTATTATTACTTCAACCGATTGTGATAGTATTTTAATGAGGCACGATTTTGTCAAACGCCCTTACAATCTATTTAACGTTGTGTATCTGATAGATTCGAAATTGATAATAATGTAGTATTATCAGTGGAAATCTCCCGGACGCGGGATCAGCGTTTCCTTGTTCTCGCCGGACGGCAAGAGTTTTTTAAGCACAAAGTGTGCATCTTCTTTTGTTCCGCCGTTGTACTCAATGCGCATGCTAAACTCCCCAACGGACGCTGTCCCCTGAGTAATTATCCGTTATTCTATTTTTAAGTTACATTATCTATTTCCTAATTCGTTTTATAACATTAGCTTTGTAAAAACACATTACTTTTACTTACATGTACAATTTAATTATATTAAACTTAACTAAATGTAGATATACATTCTGGGATTTTTAAGGCGTTTCCACGGGAGGCAATCTGGGTCATCAATTGTTAATGTTTTGCTTTTATTTCTACTTACCCTGTTTAGAAGGCACATTGAGTACCAGCGGCGCGTTTTAGTCCGCCTGTACCCATAGGCTTGTTCGTAGGTGTCGGTCCGACACGGGATCGTATAATTTCGAGACTTGTCTCTTTCTACTATAAGCAACTGAAAGCTTCGATTAAGATGTTAATATACATGTTGGTGAAATACAATTGATGTGATTTTGTATTTTTGTACTTTCATTTTATATCCTTTATCCCTTTCCTTAAAATTGCCGATTTATTTCGCTGGTTTGCCTTTTTGCATATCCAAAGTATTCATTAGGTATATAAAAAGATTTACAAAAAAAGAGAACTTAATCCTGCATCTTATCTCGAAAAATGAGACGATTTCTAATAAATGCAGTCAACAAGAACAAAGTGAAGTACTTAATTTCTTTAATTTGAATATTGTACCATATCTTATGGACCTACTCTGTTGGTGTCCCGAAACATACATTTTTGATATTCTGGACAGTGTGGAATCTGCTTCCATCAAGAAAGACATCAAGGATACAAATAATATCCTGCAAGAAAAAAATACGTCTATATATGGTACAGACATAATACAACACTAAGGTGTTTAGTGATGTCGCGGACGTGTAGTAATTTACTTAAATTTTTACATGAAGTACAGATTCAAGTTCCTTATAATATTAAGTTCGCTCTTACAAGAGTTACAAGACTCTTCACTCTCGGTTCAAAGCCTGGCTCTATCATAGCTGTTATCAAATTGTTTTGATTTTATAAAAAAAGTTACTTGAAAGCAATATCTTATTTAGTCGAACAATTATTGCATTTTTACAATTTGGTTCAGTCACGTGGTAACTCTACGATCACATTTTACAAATCGTCCTCGTCTGAAACAAACAGTGATTTGATTAGGATGGGTAAAAAATGGAATTTCGGGGCAGCCAAGACCCGTTTAAGTTTATGTGGAAATGATTCATGAAGAAAAGCTGATTGTTGCGCAGTGACACAAACACTACTTAAATTCAATGTCGGCTTAAATCGCATGGTGTCACTTAGCATTTTAGTAAGATAAGAAAGTGAAATAAACTGGGAAATGAAATACCACTTGTTCGCAGTGCGAACAAAAGGGTGCGGACATGTGGGAATAGCCCTGTGGGAATAGCCATGGGTGCATATACCCATATGTGCATGTGCAATGTGACTGACACGCACTAGAACAACTATGTTCAAAATTTTAATCAATATTAGCGATTTTTGGGAGATGCTTATGTCCCCAAATATCCAGCACTCGTCTAAGTTGAATTGACATGTCAATTTACAAAGCAATGAACACGTAGTAGACCATTTAATTTTTGGTGCAGGCATCTTTCAAGTAACGTAATGATGATAATGTTGTATTTTGTTACAGATCGGAGCGGAGCAGCGGAGAGAATGCCGGAGCCGCTGTGTCTGACCAACAGATGAGGTCCGGCGGACCGCAGTACCCCGTCGATCGATATTTGGTAAGTTCACATTTTCGTAGACAATTTTTCAGGAGTACACATGCATGGTAGAAACAGATTTGTTAAAACCGCGTGCAACCGTTGCTTAACGTTGACAATTAAGCGAATCCCGGTTTAGTCATTCGCATTCTACTACCTTCGGAGTTCTTAAGATCAATTCACGTATAACTGCAGTAATAATGTAATTTAACGTTCTAAAGGTTTAGTTGCAATCATTCCGATACATTTCTTATCGATAGTGTCTCATTACTGTCTCTGTGACGTAAGTTGATGATAGCAAATTTTTTCGTATATTACAGGTTGAGAGCAGCAAAAAGATTGAAATGGTAAACATCATAGACGATATATGGAACCCGGAGCCATCGCTCCGGCCGGAAGAGGAAATCATACTAAGAAAGTTGCATGAAATGCTGCAATCGACTGCAGACGACCTGAAGCTGCTTTCCGGAGAACTGACGCGGAGCCGAGAGCCAGGGATCCACGTGCGAGCGGCGCCCGCACCGCTTGACGATGAATTTAACGAAAAGGTCCACATAGAAGAAGTCGTAAACGCCAAATTTCACGGGTACGAAATTGTCGACAAACCCCCTAAGCTTAAACGACCTGAATTAAGTAACAAACCCCAAAATAATGTTCTCAAAGATACCATACAAAATGCTCTGCCGAAAGTTAAAACTACTGCTACAAAGAGGCTAACTAAGTCACGCACAAACGTAGTTCAAATCAATGCTACACCAAGTACAAAGCATGATAAAGTAGAACAAGTAAAAAAACCGGTTATAGAAACAGTAGCTTATAGTGAATTTTCTTACGAATATCCCAAACAAAAAGTAGAAATTCCTACGAAAGGACTACAAGTACAATTAATGCCTAGCATAAATATAAGGAGTGAATTGAAAGAACAAAAAGTTCTCCATTTAGACATAATGCCGGAATCAGTAAATGATGTTGCCAATACTGATGATAAATCCAATGTAGCCGTCGTTATAGTGCAGTATGATGCACCTACACCCAGACTAAAAGCTCCGCAAGTAAGTGTTCAGCATGATTATCTTCAAGCTAACATTATTGGCAAAAAAGCGACAAGAAAAGTTACAAAAATGGTGACCTGCGAAAGTAGCTCATCCACTAATAATATAAGTTCTGATCACTGTAATAATGTAGAAATACCTTTGCTAAAAAACATTAGAGCCCCTGCAAAAACTACAGCACGCATAGACAGGAGTAAAATTAAAAATAATAAAACATCTAAGACTGAACCGCCTAAACGAACACATTTTAATTTGGATGAATGGAAAAATAAACTTAATTCTGTGTACGGACAACCGTCGAGTTCTCGAAGAAATAAAACTCCTACAAAATACAAATCTAACGTTAAGAAGTTTTCTCCCAAAAAAACCAATATCAGGTCAGCAAACGTCACCAAACCGCAACCAAGGCTAAACAACGCACAGTATATTCCGTATTCGCAGCTAACTTTAGGAGGTGTCAATGTCAGCGATATCGAAAGAGAAATATCAAATATTCCGAACAGAAGCAATATACCACTCAGTCCCATTCTTGATAAAATTATAAGTAGTCAAGAAAATTCGCGTCACAATAGTCCAAGGAAAAACGAAAAAAGGGATAGCCCAAAAATATTGACAACTTCTGACGAAAACTTACTACAAGAAGTATTAGACATAGAACACACCGTCGGTAAAACTTTGTCTAAAAATCTAGACATGGAACTGAAAGAGTTAAAGGCTCCAAAAGTATCGAGTGATAGTACGAATGAAGACACTAATGAACCTGATAGCTACGCAGATGATTTCGAAGATGAGAAATCCAATAAAGCAAATTCAGGCAAAAATAGTCCGCGTAATGAACCACGAGCGGTTATAAATTCTTCGGAGCCTAAAAATAGTTCAGATGAATCCGGGGACAGTAATGTCGAAGATGATAAGTTGAGCACTACTAAGGATGAAACCAATGTTCATAACTTAACCTATTCCAAGCCTAATCTTACGCTGAAAAACAGTGTTGACATATTTGAATATGTTCACGCAATTGATACGCAAGATACAGCTACGCAAATTCAAACAACAAATAAAATTTCCTTAAAAGAGACTCAAACATCTCCTAGAAACGTGGCATCTAATGTGCCAGTCCAGCCTATTCACAACAACCTTTGGCCTGTCGAAGATCCTAGCAAGGAAGTTGAGAAAATGTTCGAATTGGAGAAAGATCTAATCAAGAAACTAATAATAGACGAGTACGGCGATTTGTTACAGCGCTCAATCGATAAACCTTCCACATCCAAAGTAAATCAAGAATCACTCAATACAGGCCTAAATATGGTAGCATCCCAGAAGGTAACCCAAACATCTCCAAAATGCGTTAAGAGCGTGATGACTTCGCCTACTAAAACGAAAACCAGAACAACGTCGCCTTTTCGTTTGTCTCTCGCAGTTGATCATCACACTAGCCCCATGGTATTAGTCACAAACGAGGAACAAGTTAGGATTGAAGTCGCAGAAGAACAGGAACCTGAAGACCTGGGGATATCTATTAATCTCTCGTCGCCACGATTCAGCCTTAGATTACCTAACACATCATTGGAAGTACTATCCAATCTGGAAATATGTAGTCGCACGCTTTCAAACGTTAGTCGAAAAAACACAGTCAGAAAGGAAAGCAGTGATAAATTACCTAAACCGGTTAGAAAAATCGTAAGTAGCTCGTCATCACTAGATGCCGATAAATCCTCATCAGAGATAAGTAGTTTAGGAGAAGTTAAATTTAAGCTGAGAAGGAGACTAAAAAAAAGAGTTCCCTCACTATCTGAATTTACGAGTAGTAGTTCATCGTCATCAAAATTGAGCATGGACTTTAATTCTGCAAGCATTTTGCCTTTGAGGAGTGAAGGAGAAGTGACTTCAATTCCTAGACCTACAAGTAGAAATACATCACATCACATCACTAGTAAAAGCGACGGTGAAATAAGTTTCGGGAAATGGTTATCATAATGCTTACTTATTCGTGTTTATAAAAGTTAAATTGCATTTTGTAACTTTGCTTCCTTACCATTATTGTGCCTTAATAATGAAATTTGTTAATTGGACTCGTTAACTTGGAATATATGTTGTAGACTCACCAGAAGTACAAATCATAACTGTTAATATAATATTGTGAAAATGTTGGATAAGATTTATGTGTGTGTAAATGAATTAATTAAATAAAAAACTTTCTTTTTCTATACGAGGTTTTTTATACTTTTGTATGTATTGTTTCAGAATGGTTATAATATTTTAAATATTAATTTGATCAAATGTGTTGATTGTTGCAAAAATCTTCCTACTATCGCATTGGTATGTGATATTTTTATACCTATCGAGTTAGCTTGTAACTTAAGCATGTAAGTAATATTATGAATTTTGTCTGTAAGATTGCCATTTTATATTTCAGTAAATAATTGTGTTTGATTTGCAGCTGGATTAAACAAATACTTATTTCTGACATGAGGTTTTTCTTTTTATTACTTTGTATAACTTCCCATATTCGTTCCTGTCATACCAGAGGTTTGAAAGAAGTTTAAATAAATAAATAAATCGATGATAGTGCAATATTATCAGATCTCTGTGAAGATGAAACACACATCGAGTCTGAACTCGTTAGATTGTCTGTGATGAGTAGAAGGCTAGACAAATTTATGGGCAGTTACTTAAACAAAAGCTGAAAAAGTATTTTTCATATTGATTTCTGGAAAAAGAGACTTGCGTTAGACGCCAGTTTTATAACTGATATTTGCGAGATTTCGAGAAGGAAAGTTTGCCCAGAACCATCCCCTTCTGTGCTGCATGTGTTTCAACACCTGAGACTGGGTTAGCGCAATATAAACGGTATTAAAAACTTCTGCACTATACGCGATTTTCGGGCAACAGCCCCGGTTTGTCTACAGCGTAAGTACTTAACTATAAATATGACAACACGGTAAAAGTATCACTAATGCTAATGAAGTTAAGGAATAAAGTTGGACCGAACACACTGCCTTGGAAAACGACGTGACTAAATAGTTTTTATCACAGGTGTGCGTTCCCGGCGCCGCCCAAGTGTAATTTTTTTTCATACAAACCTTGTCATGAACGACGCAAAAAAAAAAACGGTCGAGCCATTCTTGAGTTATGGCGTGACCAAGGGAAACAGGGATTCATTTTCATAGGTATAATACCTAGAGTAGCTTCTACCAGCAACTTCGTCCGCGTAGAATTCGTAATTTTGTCATCCCCGAGCTTTCCCGGGATAAAAAGTAGCCTATGCCTATGTGCTATTCCAGACTAAAATCTATCTCTGTGCCAAATTTCATCCAAATCTGTTCAGCCGTTCTGGCGTGATTGAGTGACAAACTTCCGACAATATTTAAAACTTTCGATGTTTTGGGCAACTTTTGAAGATATTGAACACCAGCCCCATATTTCACCACCCTGACAACGACAGGTGACATTTCAGTGTACACATGGCGCAGCTGATATGAATCCCACTGATTTGGAAGCTTGTTAACTTTGCAACGTATAGCGAATTGTCACCTGTCACCTGTCAATATCAAGATGGTGAACTAAGGGGTTGGTCCTCTTACGTCACCGTTTTCCATTTTTACGGGAAATATGGGGACTGAAGTGTCAAAGGCTTTTGATGTTGATCAATGGGATTTTGGTATTTTATCAACAGTTTAACTAAATAATTGGTGGCGTAGAATACCTACGAATCTAGGCTGGCTACGTAACAAATACGAAGACTCAAACGTTAGATTACATTACCGCGTCCGCAGGTCCGCAGGATACAAATACCGAATATTAGGTATTATTTGATGTTGACCTCGAAAACGGGAAGAGATATCGTTTATTTACCTAAGCTAATGAAAACTACATTGCGTTACGGTTCTTCATAGCTCTTGTGATGTTTATACCTACTAAAGTAGGAATAGTAATTTTGCTCGCGATGATTTTCCTGGACAAAATGTAACTCATGGTACTCGCGAATATCTTTAACTTCCTATCAGTGGAATAATTTAAAGATAAACCCCCTTTCTAATAAACGTTGAGTAACGTTGGAGTAACGATGGTATAGCTATACAATGTTTTGTCCTTATCTGTAAAATTCAAATGTCACAATGACAGATAAGGACAAAACATTGTATAGCTATACCACCGTTACTCAACGTTTATTAGTAAGATTTAAAGTCCACAGGTATCCCTGGATTAATGTTAAAATATTTTATAATTTTAACGGACGGAAGGACGAACAAGTATAACGGAAAGTGGTTTCAGAACGAATAATTTTGACATTTCTCGACTGACAGTTTTGCTGGAGTGTGGCTAGCTTGGCGTCGTTTCCTAACTGTTGGGGTTAATTTAAGCAGTGTTACTGTAACATTGTCATTTTCGATTAATGGTTACAAAACCGGCTAACAACAATTAACTTTATTTATTTGAATGGCAATGACAATACGCATTAGTGAAGAGCGAAGAAAAAACTCAGTTGAATAACATTTTATAAAATATATTTTTAGTACCTAATAGAAATATTGAAAAAATATATTTTTAATTCAATCTATTCAAAACACATTAATAAAAAAAAAAACATGTTAGTTTTTCAGTTATATACATTTTAAATTAATTTCCTTACTTACTACAAAACTACCGCAATTTATAGTCATCACATTAGTCACCACGGTACATTTTTGTATTTTGCGATGGACAAGCGAACCGGTCAATTGAGACATTTGACACCAATGTTTATTTAACTTATAAATTCGCTAAATAGATAAATTGCTTTAAAAATAAGTATTGTTTTTTTTTATAAATACTACGCTACTATCATGTATTTCTTTTGGTATTTTATTACATATTTTTGGGTTTATAACATGAAGGCACTTTTTCGTTTTAGCGAGCCGTGTATGGTACTTTTAGGTCCGTACATCGCCTTATTCTGGAGCCATGGGCATCATCCAGTGTTGGGAACTGTTTGAAATTTCATCTTACGTATTTTGCTATATCCAAGATTTAAAGGCACGGCAGATTAAGGATTATATTTTCCTTGAACAAAAACCTCGCCGGATGGTCCAACCCAATGGCACGCCAGCTCAGACATGGATAGCACGTTTTTGAAGTTTAAAATCCATATCTCGACGCTCTATTATAAAGCTATAAGTTACAATTTTACAGGTCTAAACTGGCAACACTGCTCAAATGGCTGGTCGTCATTGGTCGAGGTTGTGTCAAATGGAAACTTGTAAACTGTAAATTGTAATTTGCAGCTTTATAAAACAGGCCCCAGGGGCACGTTTTATAAAGCTACAAGTAACAATTTTACAGGTCTAAACTGGCAACACTGCTTAAATGGCTGGTCGTCATTGGTCGAGGTTGTGTCAAATGGAAACTTGTAACCTTTAAATTGTAATTTGCAGCTTTATAAAACAGACCCCAGGGGCAAGTTTTATAAAGCTACAAGTTACAATTTTACAGGTCTAAACTGGCAAAACTGCTCAAATGGCTGGTCGTCATTGGTCGAGGTTGTGTCAAATGGAAACTTGTAATTTGTAGCTTTATAAAACAGGCCCCAGCCATTTGAGCAGTGTTGCCAGTTTAGACCTGTAAAATTGTAACTTGTAGCTTTATAAAACGTGCCCAGGCCAGTAATTCTCTAGATCCAGCAGCTCAGACATGGCTTCACGAACCGATGTAAGTTGTTTCCGTTAATCTAGAAAAGAAGCCTCAGTGTTATAAAAAGTGCCTGTGACG
This sequence comes from Acleris literana, assembly GCA_946894065.1. Classification (NCBI taxonomy): domain Eukaryota; kingdom Metazoa; phylum Arthropoda; class Insecta; order Lepidoptera; family Tortricidae; genus Acleris; species Acleris literana. Next base: position 702,543 of record OX335683.1, on the reverse strand, counting down.
CCGTATGTACTCGGATTATTATCCCAAAATACAGACAAGTGTTTCGAATTTCGTGTGTTGAAAATCCATATTTGTTCCGTTTTATTTACATAAGATTAGAAGATTGCTCTATTTATGTAAATATAAATAAGAATAAAAAAGTTTACTCATGACAGCTAAACACATTTCTAAGTAACGTTGTTGGGAATTTCAATTTCCTTGCGCGGGCAACCCTACCAGAATCTTCGTATGACAGACGGATTGATAATGGTTGTGTTTTGAATTGATATAAATACGTTTACATTCGTTTTACATTACACATTGCCCTTGTTTTGTTATTACTGAGTGAGTAGTCATCGGACCACTCGCGCGGTTTCATTTGATTTGATCGAAGCATTGCTAACGGACGTCCGCCTTTATTCAATATTAAAGTTTACAACAACGTTATACCTAGTGGAGTAATTATGAAATTGTTAATATTATTGGTAGCGCTCGGTGCTACATGGGCTATAGGCGATGCCACCCCCTATTCGAGCTACACCTACGACTGTACCCATTGCCAGCCAGAGCAGATTCATATCAGCTTTGGAAGTAAGTTAACTTTTGAATACCTAATTCATGTAAATTCCTTATGGGTAATCCTGGATGAGGAAAACTCACTGTTTAATCCTGAATGGCTCAAGATAAAGTGTTTCTTGATATATGAAGGGAAGGCATTTTATGTGTGCTCATATTACTTGTGTTTGTTGTATTGTGCATTTGATATTGTGAGTAATATGTTATGGGAAACATACTAGAATCTTTGTTTATGGTTGGTGCGGTATTACATATTGCCGACGCGTTAGCCTAGTTGGAAGTGACCTTGCCTATGAACGTAGCAGTCCCTGGTTCCAATCCTGGTAAGGGCAGATATTAAAAAAAGATAAAAAAGATAAAAGATGTTTATTCAGTAAGTAGGCCGCACGGGCACTTTTACACGTCAAAAATCTACCAGCGCTTCGCAAGAGACCACTGCTGAGAAGAAACGCCGCAAGAAACTCAACAGTCAGTCGTTTTTTTTAAAAATTACTTATACAATTATAGAACTTAACCTAGCATTATATAAAACAATGAATTTAACATTAAAATATATATATCATGCGTAGTTGAGCAGGAAAATGTGTCAAAACTCAGTATGTTCAGATGAACTCTTAAATTGTAATAATAATAGTATACATATACTTACCCATGACGGTGCAAAACAACCACATAGTTTTGATACATTCTCCTACAGAAACCGTGTCCCCTAGACAATAATTATACCTACAATGTTTAGATATTTTCCTGACTAAGCTATTACTAAGTTATTTAGGTGTTTAATTTAGGCCAAGCATTTTTATCTGTTAGATAGTCCTCGACCCTATAATAAGCTTTCGACATCAACGACTTTTTCAAGTAATTTTTAAGTGCTGGAAATGATAACTTTAAAACTTCGTCAGGTAATTTATTATAGAAATGAATGCATTGACCAACAAATGATTTATATACCTTACGGACACGAAATTTTTTAATAGCAATTTTATTTTTATTTCTTGTATTCAAATTATGTATATCACAATTCTTAACAAAAGAGTCTTGATTTTTAATGACATAAATAATATTCTCATAAATAAATTGTGACGCTACTGTCAAAATACTAATTTCTTTGAATAGTAATCTTAAGGAATCACGGGAGTTTAGGTTATATATGGAACGAATGGCTCTTTTTTGTAACACGAATATAGTCTGTATGTCAGCAGCTTTTCCCCAAACCAGAATACCGTACGACATAACACTATGAAAATAACTATAATAAACTAAGCGAGCTGTCTCAACATTGGTAAGTTGCCTGATTTTCCTAACAGCATAAGCTGCCGAACTTAATTTACCTGCTAGTACTGCTATATGGGGACTCCATTGCAAGTTTTTGTCTATAGTTATCCCTAAGAAAAGCGCCTTGTCCACCATCTCCAAACACTCATCATTTAGAAATATACTAGATTTTACCGGTCTAACATTAGGCAAAACGAACCTAACACATTTAGTTTTCTTAGCGTTAAGTAGCAAATTGTTAATAGTAAACCAATTAAGTACTTTAACCAGCGTGGCGTTTATCCTACTGTAATCGACGGACTTTCGGTCCACCTTGAAAATTAATGAAGTATCATCAGCAAATAGCACAATATCACAAAGGTTATCTACCGTGGGTGGTAAGTCATTTATATAGACCAGAAATAAGAAAGGACCTAATATAGAGCCCTGAGGCACACCTAATTTAACAGTTGCTCCAATGGACTGTGTTTGGTTTACAACAACCGTTTGTGTTCTATCGCTAAGATATGAAGACATAAGATTTAGAGAATTATTTGACAGACCATAATGTTCTAATTTTAATATAAGAGTCGCATGATCTACGCAATCGAAAGCTTTGGAAAGGTCACAAAAAATTCCTATTGCATCACAGGATTTCTCCCAAATATTGTATATATATTTAATGAGTACAGATGCTGCATCAGTTGTGGATCGTCCTCTGGTGAAGCCGAACTGATTACTGTTAAGCAGTTTATTTCTATTGAAGTGACCTAACATATCTTTTAACATTAACTTCTCAAAAACTTTACTTAAAACCGGTAGAATAGAAATGGGACGGAAATTCGTTAAATCACACATGTCGCCCGATTTAAAAAGTGGTATGACTTTACTATATTTCATAAGATTTGGAAAAACCCCCTCTGAAATGCAATTATTGTAGATTAAAGCTAAGTGAGGTGCAATTATATCTATGACATGATGGATCACTTTAACTGACGCTCCCCATAAATCCTCAGTTTTTTTTAAACTGAGCGATTTAAATACCTTAACAATAGAAATTGAATCTACATGGCTAAAATCAAAGGTTACATTACATTTAGTAACATTAGCACAAAGTAGTTTTTGAGCTACTGTGCTGTGCTATTTGTGTGATTAATGCGAGTATTTGTCCCTGAGTCTTGGATATTTTCTATGTATTTAAGTATGTTTAATTGCCACCGTTTAATTGTAAATGTTAACTCTTTTGGTAAATAAATGTTTTTTTTTTTTTTTTATGTATTTCTCTATATAAGTATTTATATCGTTGTCTAGTACCCATAGTACAAGCCTAGAGCTTAGTTTGGGACTAGGTCAATTGGTGTGAGATTGTCCTCTGATATTTATTATTATTTATTATTATTCAGTCCCAAGATCTGTTTTTTTTTGTTAATGTAAAAAAATATTTAGAAGAACATAAAATATTAACTAACTTATTGATGTGTACCTATACCTAAATATTTAGGACTTTTAAAAATATATAAAGATCTGAATTGAAATATTCCTGGTCTTAAATATATGTAATTAATTATATTCAATTGTAGTAATTATAGTCAATTGCATTTTTTATTTTTTATTTATTTATTTATTTATTTATTTACCCATTATTTGCTTAGCATGTAAGTATAGATTGTAGAATCATAATTTTCATTAAAGTTGTATAAATAGTTTAGTGTTTACATCAGAATAAGGATTCTACGTGCTGTGCCACATAACATTAGTCACTTTAGTGCATGTGAAAACCTAAAGTGGGTTTTATTGCATTTTATACTATAATGTAAACATGTAATATGGTTAAGACATGGTTCCACTAGGCACATGCATACCGTGGCAGTGCCCTACGTGTGGACATTGAAATTGAAGCTTGTTGGTGATCATTAGCAGGATGGCATTGCAGCTGGCCTGCGTGCGGCGCACCAGGGATGCCATGCAGTCCACACGAGCCTCTGCAAACATCCCTGATGCGCTACAGACTATAATGACTTTATTCATTTTGAAAACTTTCTAAAACACCTTATAAATATTATAATGTGATAAGGTATGAACTAAGAAACTCTTTAATTAACAGTTCCTAAAGTTGCCATCAATAGAACTTGCAAAAGATGTAAACAAAACCAAACGAACCAATTCACCATGATTACTCGATGATCACATACTTTTAAAGATCAAGTAAGGTCTTTGTAATGATTTATACACTAGATCATTATTTTCATATTAGGTTTAAGATGAAATAACTACCTATTCATTATACATTATTTTTAATAAAAACACGCTTGGTGAATATTTGAGGTTAATTATCAAACAGTAGTAATTTGTTTGCATTGTTCACAAGTTCTATTGATGGCGAATTTTCTATTACATACCTACAAAAGTAAGTAAGTAAGTATTTATTTATTTACAAAGAACATGGTACAGTAATATAACAGGACTTAAAAAACAAAATGTAAATATAAATTAAAATAACCCTACTAAATTCTTTACTAAAAATACAAAATACATTGAAAACTAGTTTATACCAATTGAATTTTTTAATCAATTTGTTTATAATATTATTATTATTTATAACAAGAACTTTTATGCATGTAATTATACACATACATATAAACCTTCCTCTTGAATCACTCTAACTATTGCTGAAAACTGCATTAAAATCCGTTGAGCAGTTTAAAAGATCTAAGCGAACAGGCAGCGGGAGCGACTTCATTTTATACTACGTAAAGAGAAGAAGATAAGTACCCGGTCCACCAATAGTACTACGTTACTGTAACCCCGTAAGTGTTGAGGAATATAAAGGAATTTTCGGGCTTGTACCACTCACTACCAGAACAAAACACAATATTTTAACTAGATGACTGGATCTGATAAAAATGGGAGCATAAGAATTCCAAATAACTATTAGATATATAAAAACCCCTATAATTATAATGGTGACCCCTTTCAGAGCTGATATCTCTTAAACGGCCCAACCGATTTCAATGAAACAAGGCTAAGAACCATCGCTAGAAAACGTGCTTTCAAATTTAACAATAGAGTAAACACTACCTCAGCAGTTCATATATATAATATAACATATTATAGAAAGAGTATTTTACCTCTGCTTCAGCCTCATCTCACTCACTGAGATTGTCGGAGTCACAGCTTAATGTAAGTTGTTCCTGCTTCATCAAACTCTACCATTACACAATGGTAGTGTTTCCTATTTGCATTGAGAATCTTCGTTCTGTTAAAAAAAAATAGTAATGCAAGACTTTATCATCGTAATCATAATCATAATAAATAGCCTTTATTGCTGAAACTAAAACGGTATTACATTATATTTTTAAACAAATTTACTTAAAACGAACACATTGGATTGTCCGGATTAGTGGTCAGCGTGTCTTGTGACACATAGGCCTCTCCCATCTGTTTCCATTCCTGTCTATTAATGGCTTTCCTGGTCCAGGTGGCGCCCCCAATAGACTTGATGGTCATCCATCCACCTTTTAATTGGTCTACCTCTTTTTCTGTTACCGTGTCGTGGTTGCCATTCTGTAATTATTTTGGTCAATTTTTCCTTACTATCCCGTGTCATATGTCCTGACCTGTTAATTACGTCTTCTACTTTTGTTTTTCATCCTATTTCCTCTTGTTTCTTATATTTAATGTGATGTTCATCATACTTATTTCTATTCCTCTTTGGCTGGTTCTAAGCCTTTGGAGATGTTTCTGAGTCAGTGCCCAAGTTTGGCGACCATAGGTAATACATGGGAGGATACACAAGTTAAAAACTTTTTTCTTGGCTGACATTGGAAAGTGCTTACTCTTAAGTATCTCCTTAAGCGACCAGAATCTTTTCCAAGCACTTGATACTCTTCTCTCTACTTCCAAGACTTTATATAATTTTTATTTATTGTGATTACCGCACTTGTCTTGGGACTGTATAGTACCAGCTCATACTTCACAAACCTGACAATGATATATTATAAGGTTAACAAGATTTGATGCATTTTAATAGCCAAACTACTACAATTATTTAAAAAAATTGCCATTGTTTTTCTATTTGACGGGCATTGATTGATCTAGTTTTATTAGGACTATAAAATAAATGTTTTAAAAAACAAAAAACCGCCTTCAAAAGCGCCAAAAAAATAACTTCTTTAAAATTGTAGGCACCTAATAGTATAGTCCGGGGCGGTTTTTTGTTTTTTAAAACATTTATTTTATTTTATACTTTTTATTTAGTGATCATAATACGCTATTACGTAGTCCCACTTCTTAATTGATATGAAACTTTAAGTTATTTCAAGCGCGCCGCAAGCAACGCCGCGGGAAAGTCATAGTCATATTTCAACAGATAAATATTCTTCGTTTTAGTCGCTCAACTATCTTAATCGAGATATCTTCTCGCCACCCTTGAAATCGATACCGTTGAGGAGTTCCGGTGGCCATCTGTGGTCTTCATGATCAGTTCCACTTCACCATATGATACTTTCTGAATGCAAATGCTGGACTTGTTACTTAAAATACTAAAATCGCTATATGTTTGCCTACAATATTTGAGGAGTTCCCTCAATTCCTCACTGATCCACTCATCAGATACCGATTTGGTGACAATGGGACCACCACGGAAGTATACTTTATCAAACCAAAAAAATTTTTTTACAATCGGTTCACAATTGACGGAGTAATCGGTGAACATACATAGAAAAAAAAAAGATACATACAGTGGAACGTATAACCTCCTCCTTTTTTGAAGTCGGTTAATAAACCAATCGAGTTGAATGAACTGGTGACAAACCAACAAATGTATATTGTGACCTGTGCTTCATAAGTAGGTATTTCAATTGATGTTGACCTATGACCTAGTAATATATTTTTTGTTTTTCCGCTATGTTTATTTACCTACTTACATTTAGCTTTTGTTTACGGGATAAGATAAAAACCCCATTTTTTTTGTTCAATATAATATAAATACAACATAGTTTTAGTTTAATATAGTGACCATCATCACAAACATACTTCGGAACATAGTCAGTGCACGAAAATATCAGGACACAACTCTTTATAAAATGGGTTAATATATTTAAAAACGATTGTAGATACTATTCATGCGCTATTTTTTTGTCTATGAATTGTTTTTGATAGATCAAACCAAGAAATGTGTTATGTTTATGATTTCAGCAGTTTGTACATTTCATAGTTTGTCTGCCTAAAACTTTCAAACGTTCACTACCTATTGCCAGTGACTCCGTCTGCTAAGAAGTCGTTTATCGCTACTCCCTCAATAAACTAACCAATTTTCAGTGATAAAATTACCCTATGTTTCTCCCCACGATCCAAGGTATATCCATACTAAAATCTGTTCATCGGTTTAGCTGTGATAGCATAACAAACAAACAACCAAAGAAACATAGTTACTTCCCCATTTATAAATTAGGTAGGTATAAGATCTGATCTTCGCTCTCCCGGGGCAAGAGTTAGTCAAGAGTAAACCTATTTTCTATAAAAAAATAAACAACAACATGGTTACATGTGTGTTGTGTATTCTATTTAATTTGAAGCTACCAACGATTGATTGTTTAGTAGTCAAGGCCTCTATTCAACACGGTAAAAACCATATCGTTTGTGACTTGTTATCGTATTGTCAACGTTTTGCTAGCTCTTATTTACTTGACAGTACCTAATGGTTAAAAACAATACTATACTATATAACCGGTCAAATACGATTTGGATTTTACCGCCCAGAAAAGAGGCGCACACGTGTTGTTTATTAACAAATTGTTTTATTTTACTAAACAGATAAGGACACTCGGTATTGACGTTATTGACCAGCATATATAAACATAAACACGTGATTATAACTAGCTTCCTCCCGCGACTCCGTCCGCGTAGAATTCGCTTACTTATCGTCGCTTTCCCTTGAAAATTGTCCGATAATTCCGGGCTAAAAGTTTCCTACTCGTATATAAATAGAAATAGAAATAGAAATAGAAACATTTATTCGACGAACACAGAAAAAAAAACTGAACAGAGAAAAACATAATTTAAAAAAAAAAAAGGATGGCAACACAAAAATAAAAACAAAAACAATATAGAAGGAAAGAATAATGTTGCCATGGGTGATTCTGTGACGTCGAAATTGACACCACTCAGCACTATGTCACAGCATAAACCGCGACGCTGGTTTTCAGTGGCGCCAACGTGACACACGAACGAAGAGACAGTGTTTAATTAAAGAATATAATAAATAGTAGTAGATTCACAAGTAAGATAATAATAAATAAATTAAATACATTTTTTAATATGAAAACTGAGTAAAATAGGTACAAAAATCGGTCAAGATAATTCGAACAAAGTAAAAAAGGAAGGCAACTGAACACAGATAAAGGAAGAAGAGATTGAAAACATGCAATAGGGTAAAGATCAATCTCCGGGCTAGAACGATCAGTTAGGGCGCTCCGTGAGGACGAAATAAACAAACAAACACTTTCGCATTTATATGTAGTATACTAGCGACTAGGGTGATGGAACCAGTTTTAGACACTATGCGCTGACAGGCACCAATAACGCATTCACTGCCACCGACGCATATATGCGTCACCGTGACCCAGTGCCCTCAACGCATATGTGCGTTCTTACTGTAGGCAAGCTCCGTATAAAACAAAAGATGTGGCACCTGGCGAAAGTTCGAAAAACAGTACTGGCAGTGAATGCGATAATGCACACTTTACTCTTAGTACGTAGATCATAAGGTCATAAATTCACTGTCGTAAAACAAATGAATAACCCTTATCTTCTGTAATATAAGAAACAAGTGTCCATCATTGCTCCTTGTCCATTATTGGTTCCATCACCTAGCCCTCGTTTCGCTTCGGTTTATGGGAGTTTTTATGTTGAAAACCGCATCAAAATCCGTTGCGCGCTTTAGGAGTAGTTAGCGGATATACATACAGACCGACAGGAGCAGAAAGCTATGTATACATACTATGTAAAGAAGATAAAGAAGTATCGATGTATGCCTAACATGTTATTTGCCTGGCTAAATAATTATTACAATAATTCCCTATTCGGATCGTATGTTTTGAGATGACCTGACATAAATACATAGTAGTTTGAGTCACATATGATATCATTATAATAATAATTACCTACTTACTCGGTTCGCTGTTTGAGACGCGGAAAAATCAACTCTATCATAAGGGGATACAGTAATTTATTTGTGACGTCAAACTCTTTTCATCTTCCATTATTATTGAGACTGTTGATAGCTGATATCTATTCACGCTTTTATTAAATCAAATAAAAGAAGGTTTTGTTTTTGATTAGGTTACTCACTGGACTGGACAGATCGGAATGTGGGTGTTTTTTTCCTTTGTTACTTTGGTTACGCAGTGGACATTGATGTCTGGAGATTAGTATGAACCCTAATAAGTTATTGTTTGGCCCATTAGATGTTCTCCATTGTCACCAGCATAGCGTTTTTTTATGACATGGCAAGGACAAACGAGTACACATGCCACCAGTGGCCCGTTTCACGAAGCTACAAGTTACAAATTACAAGCGGAACTCTCTTTCTAGCACAAGGAGTTAGAAAGAGACTTTCGCTTGTAATTTGTAACTTGTAGCTTCATGAAACGGGCCTCTGATCGTAAGTCGGCTCGCAGGCCTACTAAGATTCCAATTTCAAGATTGCAAATGTGATGCCAACCCTGAGGACTAAGATGGAATGCCTTTATGCGAGTCTGACGTTATTTTGCCAAAAATCTTATTTTTCTGGTAGCAATTTTTCCAGTCGCAAATTTTCCGATTCGTGATTTTAAGGCATTTTTTTTCCCATTTTTAATTTTTCCTGGTCGCATATTTACCATTCTGGTTTTATTCCAGTCGCAAATTTCACCATTGTAATTAGGCCGAAATAGGTAGGTAGGTTTAGGTTATGTCAGTTTTGCAGCAGGCCCGAAGGGCCAAACCACCCAGAAGTAGGAGCGCGGAGCTCCGTCGACTCTGTGAAAATAATATAACTATTCAGATAAATACAGATTTGGAAATTATGATAGTGGAATTATTTCTGCTGAGATAAAAATCTGTGTCAAAAAAAGCTACTGAAAAAAATAAAGACTGGTAAATTTTGCGAATGGAAATATCGCTTGCTTTTCGGAAAGTCATCGCCACACTCTTTTATGCTAGTCATTTCACTGGTTGTTTTACCCCCACGCCAGAATACGATAACTGTTTAGCGGTAGTTTGGGTTAAATGGTGGCAGTGAGTGGTGTATTTAAAGAACTGTTTTCTTCCAGCGAAATCCAACGATATCGTAGTAACATGGTCGACGTTCAACGACACGGGTGAGTCCGCCGTGGAGTACGGCGTGGGCGGCATGACGGAGCGCGCCACCGGCGCCAGCAGCCTGTTCCGCGACGGAGGCCTCAAGCGCCGCGAGCAGTACATTCATCGGGTCACGCTGCCCAACCTGCAGTACAATACTACTTACGGTTAGCATTGTTTATAATGCGTAAATATTTTGGAATTTGATTCTAAATTTATGAAAATTATATTTAATTTTTTTGGTTGTGAAAAAAAGGTGTGATGCTTATACGAGATTTCTACCTCTAATACTTGAGCTCTCATGTGCGCTGAGGCTGTTTTCTTGCGTGTTCAATTATAACCCCTGTTGCCGATGCAACTTAAACGTCACTGGTTTTTTGGTTAAATATATGTATAACTAATAAATGTGGACGGTACATTTTTGATGAGGAGCAGCACAAACCTTTGCCAAATACGAGTGTATGAAAATCTCCACTAACCTTCCTGCATCAGCACCAGCTCAACAAATGGATCACAGCGCGAGTAGCGCGGCGTATGGCTCCAGGTCTGCTCCTGTTTGAGGGTTTGGGGCTACGAGCTCGACAACACAGTACAGCGCGGCTGTTCTTTAGTAAAACGGAGACCAGTACGAGGGTCTAGTCTTTCGGAAACTCACATAAAGCACACACGAAAACGGAACGTGCGCACGGTAGCCCCTCCAGCGCAAGATTACCCGCCGAAGCCAGTGACGAGCGCTGTCAAATTAGTGGGGAATAAATTCATCTACCCTCATTTGGCAAAGATCGAACTATTACTATACTACTATTATATCGGCCGAAGTGAACATAGAGAGTGGACGTGTCACAAAAAAATCTTTTGAAAATAAAAATAAAAACATATTGAAATTAGAATCAAGTGCATAGTCTTAAGATTGACTTTTCATTAAATGTGCAAATATTTTTAAATATTTAATATTAAACTCAGTGCGCATACTGCCAGCAAGAAGCACCCCTCTTCACCTCGGGTAAACGAGACAGTTGCTATTTTTTTACTCCCTCGCACGAACGCGCCAACCTAAGCTTGCGCTCGCCACAATAACCGACGATCCTTATCAACACACTTATTCTACTCGGCAGCAAAAAATATCGCTAAAATGTACGTAAGTAGATCGCCAACAAGTAGTAGCTCGCAACCCGACCTGTCGAAGCTAGAGGAACACATTACTCAGCGCAAAATCAAACGTAAACAACCAGAGACGGACTGTGACTGCAGAAATGAAATACTCAATTTGGGGCAAGAAATGAAGAATTTGTTTGAGCAATTTGCGAATAAACAAAAAGAGTATTTTTCTTCTGTGCACGAGGATATGATGCAGATAAAAACCAAAGTTGAAAATATCCAAACCACAACCGATTTCCTCGTATCGGAGCACGCAAAAGTTTCAACAGAAATATGCGAATTAAAGGATAAAAATAAAGACACGGAGGCAAAAATAAAAAGTTTAGAGGACAAAATTAACACAATTAACACAAACTCTATGCCGCGCTCAAGCAAGTCTCAATCATGCGCAGAGGAACTTATCCACGAAATATCAGAGCGTACGGAACGACAGAAGAACATCATAGTCATCGGAATAACAGAACCCCAATCAGACAGCGCTATAGAGAGACAGATGAAAGACAGAAATGAAGTTATAAATATTCTCAAAACCATCTTTAAAACTGAAGAGCCGCCACAACCATGGAAGATTATGAGAATAGGAAAGTATAATTCAGGGGGGAATCGTGCGCTCAAGGTCTGCCTCAATGCAGCTACAACAGCGAAGGAAATTCTACGGAATAAGCATGAATTTCAGCACAACACAATTAAACTTTTCTCAGACCAAACTCCACTGCAACAGTCATACTTAAAAGAACTACGAGAACAGCTCTCAAATAGACTAGACAGCGGAGAAGTGGATCTAACTATTAAATATATCAAGGGACAACCTCAAATAGTGTCAAAAAACGACAACACTCAACACAATCTGTAAGTATATCCAGCGAAACCGAAGACTCTAATCAGAATCTCTTCTCATATCAGACTTTGACAACTTACGATGATTTGAAGCCTATGGATAACTCCTTCAATTTCTTCTATACTAATATCAGGAGCCTTGTAAAGCATGGGAAGCTGGACGAGCTAAAATGTATAATAAAACTTATAAGCACCCAATTTCATCTAATACTATTAACGGAAACCTGGATTAAGACAGAAGAGGAAGCCAACTTTCTCGCAATACCTCATTATGTACACTACTATAACTACAGGACGGACAAAAGAGGAGGAGGAGTATCCATTTTTATACACGATAGGATAAAACACAGCATAACAGAAACGAAATACCTGAATGGTAATAATTACTTGTGGGTACATACGCAAAAATTCAACTTAAACATAGGATTGGTTTATAAACCAGGGGATACAAACATGAGTACTTTTTTAGAAGATTTCGAGAACCAGCTACCCCAGAAAAAGCAAACTATTATTTTTGGTGACTTTAACATTAACCTATTAGTAAAAGACAAAACTTCCAAGACATATACAAATATGATTAATGAGAATGGATACGAAATTATCAATAAACTTGATGAGCAGCATTCAACTCGTGAAACATCCACTACCAAAAGTATTCTAGACCACATCCTCTCAAGCGCAAAAGACAAAATGATTCAGATCGCGTTACTTGATTCCTCACTATCGGACCACAAACAAATTGTTGTCAGAATGAAAAAAATCAATCCAAGTAGGAAACGACTTTTGAAAGTGCAATACGAAGCAGTCGATTATGAAATACTCAGAAAACTAGCGGATGAAATGGACTTCGATGGTGAAGGAGACAATAATTTTGATGACCTCCAGTATTCCATAGTAAACTTAGTAAAAAGTAGTATTATTACAAAAACAAAAATATGTAATAAACCAAAACAAGATTGGATCAACAGGGACATAATTCTAAATATAAACAAACGTAACGAACTATGGCAGCAAGCTAAAAAAAATCCAGAAAATAACGAATTATCACAAAACTTTAAAGCACAAAGGAACAAAACCACAATTCTTACAAACAAGACCAAAAATAAATATTACAACGATGCTTTTGGCAAATGCAAACACGACCCCAAAAAAATGTGGAGTTTAATAAACTCTTTATCCCTAAATAAAATTAAATCTAACTACGTTCCTCAAAAACTTGTCACAACCTCTGGCATTATTACAAATGAAGAGGAAATTTGTGAACATTTTAACATCTTCTTCGCAACAATAGGCCCACACTTAGCCAATGAAATACCATCCCATTATCATAAAAGTTGCTATGCGGTGCCAAACGACAATACCACATACAACAATGATGTATTATTGACTAATTTACAGCCATGTAACGAAGAAGAAGTTAAAAAAATAATAGATAATCTGGACATTAACTGCAGTTCAGGAATAGACAAAATTACGACCAAATCCATTAAATGTATAAATCAATACATCATACCGAAAATTACGAAATGCATTAATACCTGCTTAGGCCGTGGAACTTTTCCTAACTCACTAAAAACAGCCAAAGTAACGCCATTATTTAAATCAGGTGATAAAAAAGATCCCGGTAACTATCGACCCGTGTCAGTATTGCCCATAATTTCAAAAATCCTCGAGAAAGTCATACATCAGCGGCTAAATACCTACTTGACGCACAACAATTTCCTGTCTAAGAGTCAATACGGCTTCCGCCCTAAATCGAGTACACTTTCTGCAGTAATAGACTTAGTAGTTAAAATTAAGGCCAACATAGATGCCAAAAAGACTTGCCTAGGTATATTTATTGATCTAAAAAAGGCCTTCGACACAGTCAGCCATTCACTACTTTTGGACAAACTTAAAAATATAGGCGTCACAGATGTTGCACACAAACTTTTTGAATCATATTTAAGCAGTCGTTACCAAATTGTGAAAATAGAGACCGCTCAAAGCACTCCACAACTCATTACCTGCGGTGTCCCACAAGGCTCAATTTTAGGTCCCCTCTTGTTTTTAATTTACATTAATAGCATATGCCAGTTACCGTTACATGGAGAGTTAAGTTTGTACGCAGATGACACGTGCATTTTTTATTATGGTAACTCTATAGACGAGATTAAAATCAAAGCTCAGGAAGACCTTAATACTCTTCATGAATGGTTCCAATTCAACCTAATGACTATTAACATTGCTAAAACCAGCTATATAGTATTTAAATCAAAATATAAAAAAGAAAATGATGATATCTCACTTAAAATCAATAACATACAACTAAATAAATCAACAGAAGAAAAGTATCTTGGTCTAATTATAGACAGCGAACTCACTTGGAAATCACATATAAACAAGATCCAAGCTAAGTTATCATCTTTAAGAGGCAGACTTTACAACACTGCGCATTGCCTTCCTCGCCAGGCATGTTACACTATTTATAATTCACTTGTAAACTCCCACCTGAACTACCTCATAGAAATATGGGGTAGTGCAAATAAAACTTTAATAAAAGATCTACAAATATCCCAAAACAAAATTATAAAAACCCTTTTTAGATATGATTTTCTCACGTCGAGCCACACAATTTATACGGAAACAAAAATCTTGAATCTCAACCAGCTTTACTTCTATAACACCTGCATTTTAATAAGAAAAATTTTAGATAAAAAAATCCACTCGCAATTGATCTTTAAAACCAAATTTGAGAAAGGACTACGTCCATTACGGAACGCTAATGAACTAACTCTCCAACCAGCGCGGACAAAATTTGGTAAAAAAAGTATAACTTACGAAGGAGCAAAATTTTATAATAAAGTACCTAAAAATATAAAAGAATGCAAAAGTTTCAATAGTTTTAAACGAAATTTACTGCATTATGTAATGGACAAAATCTAAGTCCGGCCCTGGCACGGTCTGCATAGGAACAAAGGAATGTCTTATCGGGCCTACGACCATCTATTTTATTTTCGCTTTTTGTAAGCGGGTATGTATGCGTACCCGCAATAAAATGCATAATTCTACAACAGAGTACCTACTATATGCCCATTTGTTAACGTAGCTAGTAAATATTAATCAGGAACTACAAATGTTATTTACTAATTGCATGCCCACTTTTTTAAATATTCTGTTCTAAGCTCATCTCACCTTCTATTTAACCTGTTGTTTGTTGCTTACATTGTTGCAAAATGTTGCCTACATTGTTATTATTAATCTTTGTTCACTCAAAACCATAACTTTAAGCCGTCTATGTTTTCTCTGTATAAGTGAAATGTATATATTTCTTTAGAGAAAATAAAGTTCTTTAAACACAACTATCCCAATTTGAGAAATAAGTATTGTAACTTGTTGGAAACCATCATATAACTCGTCAAATCATCGTCATCGGGTCAAATATTTTTTTTTGGGAAACAAACATGAAGATACAAAAAAACTTCAAACTAAAAATACACTAGCCAAAGCAGTTTCCACTTATAATATAAAAGACATTTCTGTTGCCCAGAAGATCATAATTCATATCAATCATAGCAAATTGTAAAAGACTTCGTACGATTTGATTTATTACGTCACGACATAGTTCATCTTCTTTTTCTTAAAGTGCCTCTCCAATTTAGTGAAGGTTGGCTATCAGCTGCTGGAATTTGTCCCTATCTTTTGCGGGGCGGAACAGCTCGGACGCGCTCGTAATTCCAGTCCACTCCCGAATGTTGCGAAGCCACGACTTCTTCCTTCGCCCAACTCTTCTTTTGCCAGCAACTTTGCCCATCATAATTAGTTGCAAAAGTTGATATCTGTCATGCCTGAGGACGTGCCTTGATGATAGACAAAAGTTTTCGTTTCTGCTGGTCCCGACGCAAAACCTCCTCATTAGTTACCCTTTGCAGCCAGCTTATCCTCAACATACGCCTATAAACCCACATCTCGAAAGCTTCAATACACCTCATAGTTCATAAAGACCTTGAAAATTTCAATTTCAATTGGCGTAGCTAGGTGACCAAGGGCCCTGGGGCAAAAAAACTGGGGCCCCTAAACTGTTTAGGCTTTATCTATATTTAAAAAATGTAAAGCTACTTTATCATAAATGATCATAATTAGTTATCATCAGTGGTCAGAGTTTGGGGGCCCAAGGACACCAGGGCCTAGCCGTTTGGTAGCTACGCCAGTGCTTGAAACAAAAATTGGTTGAGTGCAATTAAGTCGTTTTGTCCAGAATACCACTGCGGCTCCAACTTCGGCTGGTCGGAGCTGTTCTCGTTCCACGTGCCGCCCGCGGGCTCGCACTGGCCGGTGCGCGCCGCCATCTACGGCGACATGGGCAACAAGAACGCGCACGTGAGTAGCATGTGATAGCATAGTAAATCAACTTCTCCACCAGCATTACTTACGAAAATTGAGCCGGTTAGTAGGTAGTTCTAGTTTTTATATTTTATTTTTAATTTTAGATTTATTTGTAATTAAAAGGACGAACTTTAAAAAAAATGTTCTGAAAAAAGTTATGATTACAGAGGTTAGTTTCAAAAGCAAACTTTTCTTTTTTGTCCATTTTTTACTGAGAAAATAAATAAACAAATTTCTGCTAATGGCTAAAGAGCTTAAACGCGACATGGTCTTTTCTACGTCATAGCTAAGTGCTAGTCTTACCGCCTGTTTCACAATGACAAGTAAAGCTTATTTGACACATAAATTTAGCCCTTTCTCTTTCTTGCACTTTACAAGGAGAGAGCCAACTTTAAGTGACAGATAATTTTACTTGTCAATTGTGAAAAGGCCCTTAAAAACAAAACGCGATTACAAATAAAATAACGTCTATCCTACTACTGGTCCAAAGCGGGCGTAGCAAACACTGAAAATATTCAATATTTTTTTCTCACTAAATAATAATGAAAAAAAATTGCATTTTTAAAACAATTCTTTTGTCAATTATCTCAAGTTTGAGTATAAACTCAAAACTGATAGTTGCTGATAGTACTTAAATAATATTTGACAGAGGACCTATTTCATGTCAGGTGTAAGTATTTATATTAAATGCAACTATATTATATCACTCCTATGTCACCCCCCAGTCCCTATCGTACCTGCAAGACGAGGCGGAGCGCGGGCACTTCGACCTGGTGCTGCACGTGGGCGACTTCGCGTACGACATGGACAACGACGACGCGCGCGTCGGCGACCAGTTCATGCGGCAGATCCAGCCGCTCGCCGCCATGGTGCCCTACATGACCTGCCCGGGCAACCACGAGGAGAAATAGTAAGTCCAACGTGGTGACTGACGTTTCATCATCATCATTGTCATCAGAGCTCGGAAAGAGTGAGCTATTCTTATGTCGTTAGTCATTAATGTCAATAACAAATTAAAAAAAAGTTTATCATGGTTTTGTTTTACTACTTTGTTGGCGTAATTTAAATGTATAAATATGCCAAATACAGCCTTGTAGTACCAAGATTCTCCGAGTTAAGCCGCTAGACGGACAGACGAACATGGCGAAACTATAAGGGTTCCTTGTTGTCTACGGATCCCTAAAAAAAAACCTCGTTTCCCCAGTAACTTCAGCAACTACCGCGCGCGGTTCTCGATGCCGGGCGGCACGGAGAGCCTGTTCTACAGCTTCGACCTGGGCCCCGTGCACTTCGTCTCCATCTCCACCGAGTTCTACTACTACCTGAACTACGGCGCCAAGCTGCTGTTCCGCCAGTACAGCTGGCTTGAGAAGAACCTGGCCGAGGCCAACCGGCGGGAGAACAGGTCGGTGGACGTGTTTATATGGTCACAATTTTAGGTTGGCTTCTCTGCGATTCCTTTGGTTTTAAACTCTTGACGTGTTCACGGAAAGAGATAGGAATTACAAATAGGAATAACATACACAATACTGATTATTCACTAATTGTTGCATTTTTCTAAACATTTAGGTCAACTAGTCAACCTTTTCTAGTATTTCTCTAAATAAGTCCAGCGGAAGAGAAACGCACCTACTAATCGTACTGATTGTATAGTCCATACCATCAGACTTGTCTTATTTAGTAAACACCTTTATAACCTCAAAATTCATCGTTTTTGGCCAAAAACGGCCGTTTTCTGGTGAATAAAGCAACTAGAAACCACATTTTGCACACCATTTTCCTGATTTTACATCATGGATGGTTTTTTTAAATGATGAAATTGTTATTTTAGGCGAAATGGAGCATTTTGAGGTTATAAAAGTGTTTACGAAATGAGACAAGTCAGATGATATGGGCTTTAGTGGGCAAGTTGTGCTGTCACTCCCAACAAGCACTCGCAGTAGTCCAAAAACCTAGCTAATACTTAAACTTATTTAGCTTAAATTCCAGTGGAGGACATAAGGGTTGTGATAAAATCAAAACGGTAACGTTTACGGTAAGAGATTACCTTGAAACCTACTTACAGCTTGGTAAATAAGAGTTTGGCGTGGTGATAGGTGAAGTTGCAATATTCTGAAATCGCAACCAACACGTCAAGTAGCACTTTTGAATCATGTTGCAAATTGCACACCAAACAACGCCCTAATCGAAATCTTTTCCAGTCTTTTTTGCTTATATGATAAATATAGGCTATGAGGAATAAGGTTACATTTTGATACGTTTCTAGGTATTTTTCTAGTGTTAGAAATATTCTTCTCGTAGCAAATTGTATCTGGCTGTTAAAATATTTTAAAACAGTAATCACAAGTAGAAAGCAATAAAGATAAAGGCTAAATATTTACTGAATTTATGTTTGAAAAGCCATTAAAAATATTATTGCATTGAAATTGTTTATTTCTTGATTAACTCATACACTTTAAATATGTATGTAATTTTGAACATGAAATGTCGCTAATGGCTATTTGTGTCCTTATCTTACACATGTCAAATGGATATGATATGATAAATACTAAGGCCATTTAACATATTCTAAGTAGTCTAGGCATAGGTATGTAGTTTATGTATAAATATAACGGTTAAAATATTTATAAAACAAGAATTTCCAACCACATCCAAATGTAAAGTTAAAATAAATAAATAACGATAAATTTCCAATCCCTCGATATTACAACTATAAGAAAAATTCAGATAAGGATGATGTTTTGACGCTTCGTAATTTTGTCTCCTGCGTTACTTGTGATACTAGTGAACTTTTAAATTAGATTTTATTTGTATTTTATTAAAACAAAATTCCTTGAAGCTACTATTTACATACATTCTATGAACATACTTTTCTCAAGTCGTTATTTATTTATGACACAATAAGAGGCAAACATTGCATACCAAATCACCTATGCTAACTACAATTTTTAACCATAAAACACTATGTACTTATATACTAACAACAAACACAAGAACCTATCAATATTAATAAGTAACAATGACCACTTATCAGCAAATACGTCAGCATCTTGAACCCCGCGCGTGAGCGCATTTAACAAATCAAACAAAGGGAATGTCGACTGCTAACTCCTGCCCGCACGTAGTGGTCGGGAACGAAAAAACGCAGCCGCTCGAGAGTTGACGGATGGTCCAATTTGCGTCGCAGTAGCAAGCAATAGTGCGTTAAGAACTGCGTCTTTCGTCTGTAATAGACCATTCTGTTATAGCTAGTCTCGTGACTATTTGTATGTTTTAATAATAAAAAGAAGTTATTTATTTTTTAAGTAGACTACACGGCCCGGTACAGGCACTTTTAGAAGTTGCGTAAGTTGATTGGTCAAAGTTACTAAATGAAAAAATATTAAATGACAAAATACCAAATTGCAGAACCGAAAGTTATTTTCGAAAAATATTACAATGGTAGGTCTTTTAACTATTAGGCATGAAGTACCAATGCAAGAATCGTTCCTTATCACACTATCAGTCATAGCAATAAAACTCGGGTATTTATTTTGAGTTATCTCTTATTGACCGGACGCCCCGATACTAACTGACCCTCTTTATTAAGAGACGACTTTGACCCTGTAGGGTGCTTTGTGCTGTTCCCACTAAGCTGTTTGATTATGCAGGTTTCGAGAGCGCATTTTTTCACATAACTTTTTTGTTCATAATCATTTTGTATTCATAAAATTGTTATTCATAATTTTTACTATCGCTAGAACTGTAAACTTTTCAGAAGTTCTTAAATACTCGACATGTAGAGAAGGCTAGGTTAGGTTAGGTTTGGTTTATAAAAATCCTGAAAAAGTAACAGTTAGTGAAAAAAATATGTTATGAATTCCGATGTTTATCATCACTTATGGCCTGTTGTTTGATCGGTAGTTAAACTAACTAATGATCAAAAAACGTTACTAATGGTTAAAATGGCCTAAGGCCCTGTTGTTTGATTAGTAGTTAAACTAACTAATTGTTAAAATTCGAAATAGGAATGGAAAGTTTGACACATTTCCTTGAGATAAACCATTAGTAACGTTTTTTGACCATTAGGTAGTTTAACTACCGATCAAACAACAGGCCATTAAAACTCTTTATAAGTAAAAATAATTAGGAGAGTAAAAATGGACCTGCAGGTTTCGTTATGTTTTTTCTCGCCATAATAGCCATTAAACCACACCACCACGGGCCACCGACGGCTGATCATAGTGATCATGCTACATGTTAAAGTAACAACCAGATCCCTATTTCACCATCCTGACGATGACAGGTGATAGGTGACATTTCAGTGTACATGGTGCAGCTTATATGAAACCCAGTGATGTATCAGCGTGTTAACTTTGCAATGTATACCGAATTGTCACCTGTCACGTGTCATTGTCGAGAGGTGAAATCCAAAAATTCTAAATATTTATTCAGGAAATTGGCTACGACGGCCTTTCACATTTTGGTAATAAGTATGGAGTGAATCTATTAGCGCTTCGGACAGCAGAAGGCCAATATTTCAATTATAATTCACAATTACACAATAATATGTGAAATAGTGGGCTTTTCTTAACGCGATAAAAACTAACGGACGAGGTGTACACTACTAACTAAGACGCCTTATTATTAATCCTAAGTGGGTAAATTTCAAAAATATTGTGTAGTTAAGGACTCAATTAAAAACACCTTTTATTTTTCACATCATACAATCATATGGCTAATTTTAACGTTGTCTCAATTAACGCCTTAACTAAAGTTTGGTCGTTCTAAAAGGGCCGATTTGACAGCTGTCAACGCAGTATAAAATATAACTTCAAACACATATTTTGTACTGAATTGACAGCTGTCAAATCGGCCCTCTTAGAACGACCAAACTGTACGTACATTTTTTTAGAAAATCTTCCAAGTTTGAGTGGTCGGAAGATTTTATGTTATGTTTGGTTGTCCCCAGGGCCGTCCGGCCGTGGGTGGTGCTGATGGGGCACCGGCCCATGTACTGCAGCAACTCGGACGACATCGACTGCAGCCTCGAGTACACGCGCCGCGGCGTGCCGCTGCTGGGGCTGGGTGAGTGCCACCTGCATCCCTATCCTGCCTTTTGGCCGAAAACTGTTTGGCAAAATGTATCGTTTCCCAACCGTTTCATCGCCAACCCGCTTTTTTTCTGTAACTGTAAATTTTTCAGGATTTATTCCAGTACCATCGTGTCTACAGGTTAGGTTAGTTTAAAGTTTTCTGATATCTGTTATATTTACGGAATAATCGCCTGACTACACTTAAGGATTACACCCTGTATAGTAAGCCCGATGACAATGCAATACTATGGTATCAAAGAGCTGGGGGTTATCACGACATTACTATGCAGTTCATTTTACGGTTAGCGTAAAGGACAGAGCTATAGCTCTGTGCTTTTCTTTCAGCGTAAACTGAACTGCATAAGCTATGTCATAATAACCCTCCTGATCTGATGATGGAGTCGGAAGGTGGCGGAATGATATCCGCGAAACTTCACGTAGACCCACCATGTTATTAGTTTGGTCTTGATAAACAGATAATAACTTTACAAAAAAAAAAGTACAGTCTGCAACAAAAATCACTAACCTATGTTAACCATATAGCCTCGTTGCTCGTTGCCTGCGTACGTAGCCTCATTTGATTTCACCTGTTCACTAAATTATATGTAAATAAAAATTTACAAAAAGTACTCCTTTAGAAATGTATGAACTACTCTACAAAATAAATTCAAGGTTAAAATCATGCTTTACGTGATTTGTCGTTGTCTCCAGGTCTGGAGCCGATGTTACAGAAGTACGCCGTGGACCTGGTGATCTGGGCGCACGAGCACTCCTACGAGCGGACCTGGCCGCTGTTCGACTCCAAGGTGTACAACGGGTCGCTCAGGGAGCCCTACCATAACCCCAGGTGAGTTATAATAGATCTTTCCTTTTGATCCAGTGGAAGCCCTGCCTAATGAGCAGTGATCGGAATAGGTAGAGTATATTTGCCTAAAGTTCGCAAAAGGACATAATATAGAGTGGTTACAACTGGGTGAAATATTAATTTATTTTTATTGAATTCCAGATTTCCGGTATTTTCTGGTACTAGTAAATGTAGTCGCAAGGAAGTGCCCAGTTTATGACTCTGTTCTACGAAGTTTGGATAAATATACTCCACTGTACTCCACCTACTACATAATTAGATATAAGGAATGAGTTACAGGCCCCTTTTATCACAAACTAAAATAAAGTATCCCATGCCGTGAGTAAATATTACGTATATTAAGCATTAAAAATACCGGAAATCGGGAATTCAGTAAAAATAAATTAATAATTCACCCGGTTGTTACCACTCTGTATTATGTCCTTTTGCGAACTTTAGTTAAATATACTCTACCTATTCTGATCACTGCTAATGAGTCACGAGTGTTTCCGAGAAGTTAATAATGTTCTCTAATAGTAGAATGAAGCGAATAATAAATAAATAAATTTGTAATAGACTAAATGATGCGTATATATCTAGCTATATAAATAAAAATAAATGTTTGTATTTGGCCTTTATGTGTTCCTAGACGATTGATCCGATTGTGATGAAAAATTGGGTGGGATCTTCGTTGTATACTCGCGAGGGTTCCTCGATCAAAAAATCTATGAAAATTAACACTTTTTCACTTAACGTGGCATTGCAACGCATGCCGGGTGCAGCCAGTATTTTTTAAAGATACGCCTTGTTCTTGTATTTCATATATTTTTTAATTTATTGTTTTTGAATGAGGTTTTTTTTTCATGTTTATATACTAGTTTACGTACTTGTTAAGTAGTTAGCAACTAAGTTTACGGTAGGCATTACTAACTAATCGAGCGAGCCGCTTATTTATTTTAGTTTAATTACTAACTCATAGGTAAATACCTGGTTTAATATGAGTGTTACTTCCGTTTGTTTTACTCTTAACGGCCTCTGACTTTGTATTAACGTGTCACTGACCACAAAAAAGTTCTATTCGTCAAAATTTCGTTATTAAAATACGTTTTCTTTATTTGTTTTTACGGCAAAGAAAGAAATATGGGGACGGCATGAAAATGTTACTTATTTATAACTCCATGGACGCCTGATACCATAAACGTTCTTCTCTTCTTCATCTTCCAACAATCCAACTCACGTTGTTGGATATTGGGAATTTGAAATGATGCCTTCCAACCTACTTCAGATTGGATAATCGAAATGTAATATTTCTAATTACTTCAGTAGGTAGTAAGTTAGGTTAGAATATGGGAATAAATCGTTGGAAAGTCCTGTTCTTCCTCTCTCTCCTAATATTTACAGGGTGTTTCATTAAGTTAATTGGTACGTTGTTGAAATCTATTCAACGGACGGTTTTTATTTGTCTGTTATATACTTTTTAAATTTCCGTTTAACTTATTGTATCGGCGTGTTAATAGCAACCTAAAAACAGGTTGTTGATACACAGTTACTACACATGGCATGCGCAGTGTTGCATGAATGTTCGGTGTTCTGGTGCTGCGGGGCTTTGAGTATTTTATACAACATGAAGGTAAATTTATATTTAAATATATACCATATTATTATTTTTTTTGCTACCAATTACGTTATATTTATTTTCATGTTGTTCTGTTTTATATCGCCTTTCTTCACTTCTTCAACAGTGTGTGTACATATTCATATCTTTCTCTGTATCTTTCTTCCTTTCATATTGTATACCGCTGTATGAAAGCTAACTTATTACCTACTGCAATCTTTTATTTTTCAGGGCCCCTGTCCACGTGGTAACCGGTTCTGCCGGATGTCAGGAGAAACATAGCAAATTTAACGGTAAGAACTATTACTTTAAAGTGTCAAAAACCTTTGAACTTGTTAATACTGTGCCTGGCAGATTTTTTACCACTATTTTTTTTTATAAAATCTCACTTTTTGACCCCTCTCATCTTATTTGTCCTATAACGAAAAAGTATTGCTATAAAATCACAACGGCTTAAAAATCTTATTTTTTAGTATCAATTTTAATTCATTAATAAGTAACTTAGGAGACAAAGATAGTATAGGTCGGAAAGTCGTCTCGCTATCGTGTTATGCCAGAAACATATTGGATTGATAGGTGTAGTAAAATTAAAGGCAAACTATTACCATGACCTGCCCTTACCATGAGTTACAATTACTGTACTTGCTAGCGAGTCGAATGCTCAGTTCATCTCAGTATTCTTATAGAGTGCGAGGGACAGAGCATTAGACTCCCTAGCGAGTACAGTACTCAACTCATGGTAACGGTACTGATGTGACAAACTCGTCTTGGCTGATTTGTCCGTCACGCGATAACTCAAAGTATAATCAAGAATATCATCAAGTCATAGAACACTGCCATTTCTAGTTGGTATTAATGACCCTCACCTCGAAGGTCCCTGGTTCAAATCACGATATGGGCAAATATTCGTGGGATGACTGCGAATATGGTTCCCGAGCCTAGGATGTTTTCTATTCAGGGTGACTCCTAAGTCGTGAAACGAAATTATGATTTCTAACGCAGCATTTCAAGGCGAATTCAGTGCATTTACCCCCAAATCCAATAATTAAACTTTGTTGAAATAAAACTTAATTTCTTTAAAGAGTAAACATTACAAACCGTGGACACCCTATTCTACTGGACGTGTTATGTACCTATGAGTCTGACAGTTCAACGTAAGAAGTAGGGTAACCATGAGACTCGGTAAATTTAAAATTAATAATTTTATTAATTATTACAAAATATTACATTTACAGATTTTTGCATAGTGTTACGTACGAGTGCTTTAACTAACGGTAAAGAGCCAGAAAAACATATTTGGGAAAAAATTAGGAGTCACCCTCCATATAAGTATGTATTTATCTATATAAATTAGTTTATCGTTGTCCACTACGTTGACTAGATCAATTTGTGTGAATGGCCCCTTGATATTTATTTATTTATTTAGGCGGGCATTACAGCCAAGATACGTTTATTGTTACGGCACTTTGATACTACGACACGATACAATATGCTCGTGTTTCTGGCTTAACCAACCAGGTTTTTTTTAAATTGCTGACATACAGTGTTACTAATGAAATTCAACACTCAATTGCTTGAATCTTGTAGTTTAGAGAGCGTGTGTTTAGATTAAATTGTGTTGTTGGTGGCAGCGACGCGGCCCGAGTGGTCGGCGTTCCGCACGGAGGCGTACGGGTACACGCGGCTCGTGGCGCACAACGACACACATCTCTACTTGGAACAGGTGCGTCTTATAAAACTTATGTTAGGCTGTTGAAATGTCATATACTAAGAAAGAAGGAAAGAAAATCATTTATTCGTGAGACACAACAAAGAACAGATTAATACGCATAATAAGAAAGTAGCCACGAAATGGTCCCAACTCAGCGTAATGCTGGCATTAAAGTCAGCGCTGGTCTTCCGTAACACACACACATAATTATTTCAATACAACAGTTGAGTAATTCTATGTTTTTTTGACAAACAAATTTATAAAGTTTTATAACTTTTGTGACATGATGATACATTTGGGGGTGGTGTTTAAAGTTCACTACTCGGTCATTTTTGTAGGCAATCGTATGAGATGTACGTATAAAGGTGATAACTCAGTGGCCGGAACTGTAGCTATAGCTTGAATACCGTCGATTCTACAAAAAAAAACATAATTTTTTCTGTTTAGAATTTAATTAGGAACATTTTTGTCCTTGACACTCTTTTCGTATCTATTCTAGTTGTCTCAAGAATGTTAAAAAACCGTTAACGTTAACGGGGACACATTTCTCGATGGGGGGGGGGGGGTGCAGCGTCAGGGGGGGGAGAGTAGTGAACTTTAAACACCACATCCAAATATATCATGTCACACAAGTTTTAAAACTTTATTAATTTGTTTGATACTCCCATACATTGAAAACATAGAATTACTGAGCTACAAAACGTAAATTATTAAATGAGAAAAAATAAACTTAAAATTATGAAATTCGCAATTTTTGTATTAGCTATAGTGAAAGAGGGCACCGCCACCTACGAACATACGGCTTGTATATCACATACCTAGCCGCTTTCTAATAAGCATTGGTTTATGATATCCTTATTCTAGGTGGACGTGGAGCAGGCCGGGAAGGTGGTGGACTCCTTCTGGATGGTGAAGGACGCTGCACGCAGGAAACTAACTTATATATAAACTGAACTGACGTAAAAAAAATCTTTTTACTGTCACATGATTTTGGCTAAATAAAAAGAGCTATAAGTTTGTTCCCCGCGCTATCGATGACGTGTGACATAATTCTTTTACATAAATGTAATGCGGTAGTCTTATGATTCAATAAATTTAATTAACAATTCAGTTTCGTGTTTCAATACATAAGGTCTGATCATTCTTACTTGTCTTATATAGTAAACAACTTTCTAACCTCAAAATGAACCTTTTTTCGCTAAAACAGCTATTTTAAACAAAATAAAGCAATCACAGACAATACATTGGCCAACACGCAAAATCACACAAGTTATAATAAAGGGTTTATAACTTGTGTATATCTGCTTCTCAATCTAAATCTTTGATTAAATAAAATAGGAGAGACAATTCTTTTAAGAAGTATATTAGATAAAACACCATGTACATAATGGGAAACCCTTGAATGGTATAACTGATTTCTATCAAACCTAGCTAAGAAAGAACCGTTTTTTTTTAAACTACTTTCAATAACAAAAATCACATTGAAATCAGTATACACCGTGTTTTTTTTTATTTCCGTTAACTTCGTTATATTACTAGGTACATCCACAGAAACAAAGTGGTAGATTAGATTTTTAAATATGGCAAAAAAACATTTTTTTTCGTTCTTGAACAAAGTAATTAAATGTTGTATCTACGTTCATTGTAAAAGGGACTTTTGAGTTAACTAATAATTAGTGTCAAATATGTCATTTTTACCATAGAAACTATCACGGCAATTCTGTGACATTGTTATATTTATTGAAACGTGACCATAGCAATCTTTTGTAACGAGTAGAGACAGAGTTCAGTAACCAATAGTGGCTGTTGTTTATACGTTACCGTAGCAACGACCAATAACGACTAAGATTGAGATTGAAGATTGCTGATTGGACGAGGTTTTTCGTGATTTAAATTTTGGCATTTGTTATCAGTCGTGTGCCGTCTGGAATATATCATATAAGAGCCTTTTACACTAGTTTCATGTTATTAACTGATTAAATTTAATAATTGAATATCTTTAAAAATGTTTACTCAGTTTACTTTATTTACGATAAAATAGCTGTTTTACCCCCAAAAAAAGGTTCATTTTGAGGTTAGATAGATGTTTACTATATAAGACAAGTAAGAATGAACAGACCTTACAATCATGTGTTTTTGTTTCATGGTGGCTTCTGTAACAACTTTAGGTTTAAAATAATATTGCTAGGTACTCATAAGTTTTGTTTTTAAATAAAATAGATTACCGGTAATGTTCTCTTGAAATAAATATATATACATACTCGTATCGCACCCAAAAATAATTTATCGGGTTCAACCTTTATAAACTTGTTGCCCGTTTCACGAAGCTACAAGTTACAAATTACAAGCGTAAATCTCTTTCTAGCAGGAGTTAGAAAGAGACTTCCGCTTGTAATTTGTAACTTGTAGCTTCGTGAAACGGGCCTCTAGTGGTTTATAATTTTTGTTGATGAATTAACGATATTGTCGTTCCATCCACCTGTCAACAGAGGATGGCATGAAGGATGGAGGATGCTCCAAATCACAGTATAGATAGTAAGGTCGTCTTCAAACAAAGGTATATGACAACTCCCTTCTTATTTTACTTGTTTTTTGAAGTGTTGTTGTTACTGTTTGTGTTATTTGGATCTCAGATCCTACTTACCATCAGGTGGCTTGAGTGCTCGCGTGCGTTCTACTTGCCATAAAAATAATAAAATAAAATAAAAATATATACAAATATTTATATTAAGTACTTTACTATTGACATACTTGGTGTTTGCATTTGGTTTTTAATCACAAATATTTATTCTCTCACATTATATTAAGTGCAAGTCACTGGCTGATTATGGTTAGTATCTTGTCGTGTAGTTCAGTCTCATTCCTCACTAATTATTGTAACGTGTCTTTGTGAGAATTGTTCATGGGGTCAAATTTGTGCATTACGATTGTACTACTCTACCTTTATAGTTACTTTATATATTTGCATCCTGTTTTTTCTCCTAATAAAATAAATAAATATAGCGCGACTTGTATGTGTGCGTGCCCCGACCGCACGCGCCGCGAGCCACCACAAGCGAACTCAACAGGACGGACCGAGCCGGTTTAGTCGGGGCCGGGCAGTCGCCGCGTTTGGTTGCGTGCGGATTAAGTATCGAGCGACCCGGTAGACGCAACCCTAGCATTCGAGCGGCAATAGGTATCAGAAACTCCTAAAGGCCCGACGAACTACTTTTCTATAATATGTCCAAAGTTTTGAATTCATCCTTCGTAGGTCACCCAATTCTCGAGGCAATATTTAATAAATAGGTTGATTTTGTCAGAACTTGTATTAGGTAAGTATAATCCCAAAATATCTTGGAAGATAACGGAAGCCATGGTTACGAAACAACAAGTTACCAAGCCAGGGTACGTACGTGTTTTAAGTTTGTGCATGACTAACCGCAACCCTTATGCATGAATGAGTAGTATATGACCACATACCATTTTAATATACTCTTATCTAATAATAAGTTAATAATTTCAATCACATGGATGCGTACCGTTTAGACATTTGCCTAAAAAAACAATTACAAAATGATTGATTGTCAGTTGAATTTGGGTTGATATATAAATAAAGTTATTTTAAAAAATTGAGTTTTTTTATCATGTTGTTTTCATTTTATTGTGTTTCAGCTAATACTTGTAGCTAGTACTTCATATTATGAATGAATATAATAATTTATTGCGTACAGATTCCAGTTTCATTTGCAGATAAAATTGCTTATTATTGTATTGCACGTCGCTATTAAATAATCTAAAAATAAACCTCATCATTTTAGTGCATGCCCTTCATAGAGCTACATAAAAGCATGAAGATGAGCTATTTGCATGTTGTTTTTTTTATAAATACATAAATTAATAAATAAAACTGTTTTCAGAGCCCCCGTTCACATCATCACCGGCTCGGCGGGCTGCCAGGAGAAAACCGACCCATTCTATCGTACGTTGTTACTCGTACTTTAAAACACACGATTAAAATGCCTATATTGCCTATTATAGTCCATTAGCTTAGATAGAGTCGCTACACTCGCATTTACTTGTGGTTATTGTAATATAATAAGTACCTATACTGCGAAAGTAACTTGAGGCGTCACACCCGCAAGTGAATTTGGCAGTTTACATCGAATTATATTCGTATTTTATTAAATAACCACACGTATCTGTGAGTGTAGCGACACTATCTAAGCGAATGGACTATAAATTAATACTGTCATTTTAGCGTCTAGAGAGTAGAGCTGTGATTTTAATTCGTACTAAATTTATAAAGATGAGTTTGTGTGTAAGATCCAAGAACATCCAAGACCCAGTATCAGATATTCGTGGTCTTTGCACAAATATTTATTTGCCCTTCCGGGAATTGAACCCAGGGACGGAACTGATTTTTAAATCTCATCCGGTGATTACGGCTTACGAAAATGGCCGATTTTTTCCAAATTTTAATCTCACTGGTAAATAAAATTCTCGTATTTGATATCATAGGAATGCCGCCCGTCACCCACTGGTAAATAAATCACCGTATAGACAATTTTTTGGTAATTACTTATTGATTTCAGTAAATCTGAATGAATTAATAACGTGACTAACTGACTTACTACGCACGACTTGAAATTTGGCGGGAGTATTCCTTATGTACCCTAGGGGTGCACTAAGAAAGGATCTTCCGAAAATCGAGCCTCACCGGCCTCACCGGGAACAAACAAGAGGAGTAGCTAATGGAATATCTTGCAGTTTATTTGAGTGTTATCTTATCATCAGTGAGATTAAAACATTGACGCCCTGGTCCTGAGATTGACTTTGCTTAGCTGGAAACTGAGCTGAACGTATTGTTAAGTTAGTATATGCCGGTCGTTATTGCAGGCCACCCGGCCAAGTGGTCGGCTTTCCGCTCGACGGATTACGGGTACACGCGGTTCGTGGCGCACAACCACTCCCACATCTATATGGAACAGGTGAGCACAATGTACCTACCTACTATCAGCTCAATGGTACCGCACCATAGAACGTGGGGTACTTACCTATCAGAATACCCACATAGCAAACTGACAATATCCACAAAACGTTTGCGTCGTACTTAGTTACTATAATGTCAAGAACACTAATTGGACATGGACGCTATATGCCTCAATATCAAAACGTCTAAATTTTAGAATGGATGAGTTACTAAATAGTCATGAAGGCTAAATGTCCTAGTAGCAAAACGTCTGGATCTAATTTTATTTTTTATTTTCTTCAGGCGTTTTGCTTCTTGCTCATTCTGCTTTCATTAACTCTCTTAATTGACTCTACGCTGACTGTAATTTACTTTTATGTCATCTAGCTGAAATTGTCCTTTAGCGATAAGGTAAACCTGATAGGTACCCGAACGGTGTCACAGTGACATTATAAAACAATTTGTTTGAAAGACACTTCTTACGACTTGAATCATAACGTCACTGTGACACAGTTCTATGGTGGGTCAGGGTCCATTGGGCTGATAGTACAGTACTAGAAGTTTCTTAATCGCAATCGTTCGCGATCGGCGACCCTTGTCTTTCTCTGAAACACGAGCGACAAATATAGTGTCGGTTGCGAGAGAATGTGTGATAGCGATAAGAGGATTGTGAAGCCAAAAACGTCCATACAAATTGCGATAACGTTTCTCCCCCTTAAACCTTGTCCGATTTTTACGATTTTTGAATATTTTGTAGTTATCATGAAAAACTATGTCTGTACGTTTTCCTTTCCAAGAAAATATTTCTTAGAATGAATAAATTTAAAAAAAACAGAAACGTACAGACCTAGTTCTTTTATAGTAACTACGACATATTCAAAAATCGTGGAAATCTGACTTGATTTGGGAGGTCAGAAACGTTATCGCCCGGAGCTAAATTATGTTTTTTTTTTGATACTACGCGATTTTAGCGGCGCTTCACAATCGTCTTAAGAGAGATAGGTCTGGTCATGTCCGATTAGTGGGTTTATGTGGTCTTATTGGATAGATGATGGATAATATGATGACAACTTCAGTCTTGTGTTTTTTTAGGACCCGAGTCCGATTTCCACGATTTTTGAATATGTTGTAGTTATTTATAAAGAACTAGGTCTGTTTTTTGATTTTTTCAATTGGTATCATTCTAAGAAATATTTTCTTGGAAAGGCAAACGTACAGAAATATCTACAATATATTCAAAAATCGTACTACGTTTAAGGGGAGAGATTACGTTATCGCATTTTGTGTGGATTTTTTTAGCTTCACAATCCGCTTAAGCCGGGTACTCAATAGCGAGTCGTCACTGTTACTGTTGCACGTAACATCGTGATGTGTGCGCGGCTCGCGAGCCTGTTCTCCAGTAGAATTTCGTTACTGTAACAGCTACGGTTACAGTTACAGCTCGTAGGTACCCGGCTGTACGGCCGACAGCGTGGAGCAGTCCTGCGCTTGTCTTCTTGAATTGATATATAGCTATTAAATTACTTATTTGAATGTCCGTTCCAGGTCTCCGTGGACAAGTTTGGAAAGGTGATCGATTCCTTCTGGCTGGTCAAGGATAAGATGCTCCTACAGACATAAAATAGAGAAAATAAATAATAACAAAATTTAAAAAAAATATGTTATTAATTGTAGTCTTCCTTGTTAATATTTATTTTTGCATTAAATACGTACCTATTATATAATCATTGATCTTTTTATATAACGTACTCATTGTAATAAAAATCAAAATGAACATTTTTAACTATGATTTACATAAATTGGTATCACACAAATATGTTTATTGGGTTTGGCTTCGTAGTTCCATTATGGTTACTTATTAACATCATGAATACCGTTTCATTTAATTAAATCCACGTTTACTTAAAGTCAGGTGGGGTTAGTGATTCAACGGGGGAAGTGCGAAAAACCATATATTTTTTAGTAGATATTGTTGGTTTGACGCTCTTGCCCCACCTTACCTTACACATAACCGCGTCAATGACGCACTTGTCATTCAGTAGGTACAACTTCCCCTTTTCATTACCCAAATACGGCCTAGCAAAAAGGAGGGATATGATTATACCCCATGATCTTGTCGCACTGTCGTCGCTTTTTTTGTAGAGATTGAATAATTATTTTATCGACTGTCTAAATGTCGCTGGTATTGTACGGTCACGAACGTTAATTTGTGACCCAATAAAAAAATGGTCTTGAAGTCGTCAATGTCATTAGAGGTACGAATTATTCGTAACTTGTAGGAAACTCAACCTTAATTTTGTAGAATGTCAGATTGACTTTGGACCTAAGGTGGGTCACAAAGGGGTTTGGGTAAAAGTGTTGTCATTTGTAAAATTCATACATTTTCAAGGTTAGT
The DNA here is from genome assembly GCA_946894065.1 of Acleris literana. Classification (NCBI taxonomy): domain Eukaryota; kingdom Metazoa; phylum Arthropoda; class Insecta; order Lepidoptera; family Tortricidae; genus Acleris; species Acleris literana. Next base: position 669,443 of record OX335683.1, on the reverse strand, counting down.
GGCCATTCGTAAAAGTGGTAAATTATGATAGAATTAAAAATAAACATATTTTGTTATGTAATGTAAACCTCTTAGTGCATCGGAGCCGAGATATTTAAATATTCATACTTGGGCGTACTTTTGTACTAAAATCTGAATACTTAAATCTTTAAAATCTCCGCTCCAATATTATTTAACGCCATAAATTATATGTATCTATGTGTATTTAGAGGTCCTCTAAATAACTATTGAAAAATCAACGTTGGCCGCTGAAAAAAAAATGACAATATTCTTCAAACAAATTTACCCAATGCCCTTTAAGTTCTTGACTGCACTTGTCTTAGAGTTATATGTCATGACTCATGACACTGAGACTGAGTCAAAGACAATCACTACTAAAAATGTGTTAAAAAAGAATGGGATTAATAAAAGTCGCGGGTGTTCGTTAGTTAAAACGGTTTATCATAGTTTCACATTGGCCGACAACGGAATCCTGCTGCATATAAATGTGACGGGAGCAATGACCAGCCCCCCAGTTTCAAAAAAATAATGCTTTTTGATGACTGCTGGTACTGGTAATTGAAAAATGACTGCAATTAATTATATTCCATCTAAAAATAATGTATTACGAGCAGAGATTTTAAAAGCAAAACGACAATCGCATTGTTGCATAATATAAATGACAAACATAGATTATAGAGGCGATCGATGAAATGAACATTCAAACCGTACAAAAAAGCGACAAGATAACGGGGTCTAGTTCTGTTAAACATTATTAATTTATGCATAGGGTATTTTATCTGTTTATTAAAAAGAATGAAACACCCGACGTAGAATTAGGAAAAAGTTCTTTTCGCCTATATTCTACTTTTTATCTTCTATTCGATAATGATATCAATAATCTACCTCGAGAATATAAATAAAACATAATCAAAAATAAATTGATGTGATGCACTCGTTTGGGCCCTAGGCGAGTAAAGCATACACACTCACACATACACACACAAAGAGACAAACATAACGTTTTTTGTGTTGGGGGTCAAACTACGCAAATTTTCGTCAAACACCGAATACCTATCTCTCCAAAATAACGAAGGCAGCGACAGAATGGTAATGAAACATGTACTGTGCGATGACTGTGCGAGTTTGTTTTTAATAATAAAAACTGTTTCCAGAGCGCCGGTCCACATCGTAACCGGCTCCGCGGGCTCCCAGGAGGGACGAGACAGATTCTATCGTGAGTATTCGATGCTGTTTGTGGGGTTCGATCTGTTCACGTATGCAAGGAATTGTTGTTCAATTAATTATTCTAGTTATGGTACGAGGGGTGCCTTTTAAGTTCTGTCGTTTGAAAAAACTAAAGACAATTTAAGTGTTAAATGGTATTTATTGTTTTTCAAAGTAATCACCGTGATATGTAATACACTTTTTCATTCGATCGAACCAGTTTTCGAAACACTTATTCCATTCCGAAGTCGGGGTCTCCAAAATGGCCGTTTTGTATGCCTCAACCGCTTCTTCAGGCGTCCGGTACCGTTGACCACGAAGTCGTTGCTTGATTTTTGGAAAAGTGAAGAAGTCATTAGGGCTTAAGTCTGGACTGTACGGCGGGTGATCCAAATTTTCGACGTTTTGTTCTTTTAAAAACGCAATTGTCTGCCGGGCGGTGTGCGAGCTAGCATTATCGTGGTGCAGTACTATACGACGTCTTGGGTTATTTTTTCGGAACTCGCCGATAACTTCTGGTAAACAAACAGTGGTATACCAGTCAGCATTAACTGTTTTCCGATCTTCGAGCACGATGGTCGCAACGTGGCCACTTTTCGCTACAAACGTGGCGACCATTTTTTTCGAAGTGCTCCGTGAGCGTATTACTTTGGTCGGTTTTGGCTCATCTTGAAACACCCAAACAGTCGACTGCTGTTTAGAATCCGGATCGTAGGCATATATCCAAGATTCTTCACCACTGATAATGTCATAAACGTATTTAGAGTCTCCTCGGTTGAATTGCCGCAGAGTTTTGCGGCACTATCTAACGCGAGCCGTTTTTTGGTCTTCACTAAGTAAATGTGGTATCCAGCGTGAGATACACCTAAGTGATCATGCAATATATTTTGAACACTGGTCCCTGAAATGTTTAATGAAGCTTCTATCTCGCGGTATGTCGCATGGCGATCTTCGACGATCAGTTGCCGTACAGCATCAATGTTTTCCTGGGTTACAGCTGTTTTGGGTCGGCCTTCACGATGCCTATCACTAAGACTAGAGCAACCACGTTGAAATTCCAAATACCGACGTTCCACAGTCCGGATGCATGGTGCTTCATTTTTAAAAACCGTAGTCAGCTCTTCAAAGCAATGAAGACGCGTTAAACCCCTTTTAAAGTTGTAAAATATTATCGCACGTAAATTTTCCTTCGAAATTTCCATTTTCACAACCGACTTGTCAACTTTGAACCGACGCTGTACTAAAACGAATCGGCCGATCTCGAGACATTCTTTTGTTTTTGAATTCTAAATTCAAATATTTTAAGATGATGCTAGTTTTTTTTTTTAATAATCACGGGAGTTTTGCAAACGACGGAACTTAAAAGGCAGCCCTCGCATATAGTTACTTTTGACGTAGAGACCTCGTCATGTTGTTCTCATAGTCATTATTTTTATTTTAATGTTTATTGACCTTACATTTTATTTTGCTACTTTTAATTATTATTATTTATTACTTTATTACCTTGTAATGTAACTTACTTGTGTTATTGTTTTTATGATTGAAATAATGACCTTCTGCTGGAGTTTCGTGCGGCGCTTTTTCTCCTCAATTATGGTATTTTCCGAAGCGCTAGGAAGGAAACTCACTCCATTTATTAACCACCTTTGTTTTCCTTAATGGCTTTCAAAATGAAAAAAAAAACAATTTGGTAGTAGTAGGTATGTAGTATGGTGGGCGTTACGAGGAATATAGTATTTGTTTATTTATATAGGAATACCAACAGATGATACATTATAACTAACTAACATTACTAAATAATGTTTACCTAATTATAGGTCCGAGTAGTGTTGTGATAACGATTGTTGCAGATAACCCGTACAAGTGGTCGGCGTTCCGCTCGCAGGACTTCGGCTACACGCGGTTCGTGGCGCACAACCACACGCACATCTACATGGAACAGGTCAGGCGGAGGTTGCCCACACAACACCGCGGGAGCAGGAAGGGGCCTTGCCCAGACAACTTTATATGTCCGCAGAATAATCCATAGAAAAGTCTATATAGTCTATTCCCCATAACAGAACTTGTGCTTTTTGGAGCCAAAATGACACGTCTAGCTGCCAAAGCTTACTAAGCCTCACATCGTAACGTAACACACGCCACTAGTCTTTTTTGACCTCTCTTATACAACTGTTGCATAAACTACTAGGTATTTGAGTTGCGGGGCACCCTATCGTGAATATTTTTTGAAATTGGTCCAGTAATGATGTTGTGGGAAATCGCGCTCATATATAGGTAAATACCAAATTATGTTGTCTGTTCCAGGTTTCGGTAGACCTGCAGGGACAGGTGATCGATTCCTTCTGGCTGGTCAAGGATACGCACCAGGACCACGTTAATAGGCCGTGAAGAGAACAACACACAATGCATTTAGTTTAAAGAAATAAAACTAGAATAAATGTAATATTATGTTATCATGATTTTTATTACGTTCTTAAAGAACCAAAACCAATCATTTATACTATATTTTAACGCCATAAATCAAAGCAAATCAAATAAACCAAGGTCAGACTTTTCCAATTGGCTTCTTTTCTCAGTTTTATTTAAAAAAGGGCACATCCATATACAGTCGAGGTCAAAAGAAATGGCAAAATTTGTAAACAAAACCAAACAGACCAATTTAACATTAATACTCCATAATCACGTCCTTTTGGACATCGGGTGAGGTGTTTCTAATTACTTACACGCTTGAACGTTACTGTCACATTCCGTTTAAAATAAAATAACCATTAACTACAGGCTCTTTCAAATAAAAATTTGTTTGCACAAATATTGAGGTTATGTGTCAAACAGTCCTTTGATTTGTTTACATCTTTTGCCATTTCTATTGACCCTGACTTTAATTTTATCTGACAGAGTTATCTGAAGAATCAAAAATCGGCGTTAAGAGTACTTTTTCTTATATCATCTTGATTTCCATCACGCAATAAATGGGATGGAAAGAGCAAAGCAAAGCTGAGCCCGCCTGCTCCGGCCGTCGCCCGCCATTGTCATTTTATTTAGTTAACGTACACGTGTCGTGAGACTTCTTGCCTCTTCATAATTCACAAATCATCATGTTAATTAGTAATTACCATCAATAATATTTATTTTAAATCAATTTGAACACTCCGTTCTGTCCGAAACCTAATAATCGTATTGAAATCTTCCCCTTCATGATTTTCCTTAAAATTTATTTTGCATTTTAGCATACATAATATGCAAGGTATTCTTCACTTTCTTAAATTTCTCATTTGGTTTATGTAGTTTTTGGATCTTATTCTGAGTCTTGAATTTGTGTTTTTTATTTCCGCTGGCCGGCGCCATATTCGCTTGAGCCTGCTTCGTCAGTATACCACAAAGAAATCTATCTGGTGACCTCTCTCCATATAACTTTGCTGCTAATTTAAAGTGCTCATACATTTTGAAGGCCAACTTAGGGAATACGGCCACAGTGCAGTTCCTACTGTGGTCAAAAGGGTCCTGCACACACATTGGCGTATTCAACTTTAGCGGCTTACATGTCTTCGTTAGCAAGTTCTCTTTGTACAATTGGAATTCCACTGGAACATCAGAGTGCTTCTTGAAGATTTCCCGAATAATAGGGTACCCTAGATAAGGGGAAATTATATTTTCGTCAAACTTAAAAGTCGCGTAATAAGTGAAGAAACCTCCTAAAATATTATAAAGAGAATATTCATTACTAGTTGGGTGGATGTGTTCAGTGAACTCTGTATTCCAACCATCTACCATGAGTGGCGTGCCATCCTGCAGTTGGTGCACTGGGGGTAGGATCTGCATGTGCTGAAGGTAAAAAATTACTAATAATGTCAATGCATAGTTCGGCATGAGGTTAGTTCCTGTTAGGTTATGGACTTTGGACCAATACTTCACTAGTATTGCGAGGTCTTTTGCCCTTCTGTCTAAATGCAGTAAATAGGATATCAATTTGCTATTTCGAACTCCGTTAGGACTTTGGAAGCTCACATCACAGTTTCGACTTGTTGGGACATGGTAAAACTTGACAATGGGCACTTTAGCTGATGCTATACAAAACAGGTTAGCAAATATATAAGATTTTTTTCTGAGAATACTTCTAGCAATAGTCACACATTTCCTTGGTTGTGGTTTGTTACTTTCTGGTATGTGTATGTAGCAATCCACATCACTGGTCCTAATTCCCATGCCAGTGATAATAGAGCCAAATGGTATGACCTCACATCCTGAAATTCAAAATGATCCAGATCAATTTACAGATACAATAAAAATGTAGTATATTTTGTTGCATGATTTACAGGGTTCCGCTTATTTGAACAAAACCCTCCGTCCACCAGGATCCATTGATAGGGTAGCATATTAAAAATTGTAAACAACTCCAAATGGATTTAAGCGTAAGTACATTAAAGCCCACTTGACTCCATTAATGGATTTTAATGTACAAAAAGTCCACTTGACCCCTTTAATGGATCCTATCTATGGATCCTAGTGGACGGAGGGGACCAAAAGTAATTCCATAGTTAATTTAATTTGAACTCTGTCAACCTTAAATTAAAGCATTATTTACTAAGAAACTGATTAAATTAATTTATGTTGTATGTTGATGATATTGCTACTTACAACATGAATCTTTCTTAGTAAATAATGCTTTAGGTTATATTATAAAATCAATCCAGTGCATGCATCTAAGTTGCCTGCCTGTATTAAAAATCACTTAACATACAGATATTACCCCTCGTATGCGGGAACGGTTTTATGATTTAACACATCAGCGCGGTGAAGTGACGCAAGTAGTGACTTGGAAAATAAGTTTTAATTTTGAATGAATGAATAATTATAAATATCAGGGGGCAATCTCACACAAGTTGACCCAGTCCCAGACTAAGCCTTTGGTGGTGTGTGGGTACCAGGAAAAAATATAAATACTTAAATTAATAGAATACTCGGTAACAAAAACTCGTGTTTATCACACAAATATTCACCCATACCGGGGATTGAACCCGGGAACGCTAGCTTCGTATACAAGGTTACTACCAACTAGGCTAACAAGTTGTCAACATATGAAAAGTTACAATTTGTTCTTTCTTTGTGAATCTGTACAGTTTATTTTAGACCTTTTAGACCTTTAACAGTAAGCAATAGAATTTTAAATGAAATAAAAACTGACTACAGTCCTTTGGCACGGATCTGTCTTTTTGCAGTTCATTAAACGGCACGGATCTGCACCTAAGCATACACAGGGTTAAGGATAGTATACCTGGCCATCTCATTTGTAACATATTTTCTACATCACTGAAGAGACAACGCAATTCTTCCACTTCATCCCTGCTCAGCCGCACATAGCTAAACAAGCGCAGCACTTGATCATCAAAAGATCCCACCAAATTCATCCAAGAGGGGTCGAGAATGTCACCTAAGGAATATCAGAATATTTTAGGTCGGCAGTTCATCAAATAATTAAAACTTTTTTCATTAAAAAAAACTCAGTTTTATACCTTCCTCCTCCATTGCTACCAAGGTAAGATAGTGTTGATTGAGAATTTTTTTTACAACACCGCAACCCAGAGATATTTTGCACCCTGTAAGGAGAAATCTTGTTTATTAATACTCATTCGACACATGAGATTTAAGACTAACAAGTCGTTTAGGATAAAGATTCATCAATGCTAAGTAAAATAAACGCAAAGAAAAATGCCAGATCTTTGCTCGAAACACTTTAAAAAAAAAACCCGCGGTTACGAAGGATGTTGGTATGACCTGTTTTGTATGAGATTTAAATTATAAGACATCTTGCGAGTAACGTGTTGTTACGATTATTTCTAAATATTATTTTTAGAGAAGTTCTTCAGAAAAAGTAACACCACAGCATTGTTTTAAATATTTATCGACATCAAATAAACCCAATTCTATAATTAACCGTCACAATTTTTTCTTAGGCCAAAGCTTCTATGCTTCTAGAGACCTGGCATTATTCTTTATAATATTACAGTACCGGTACTAGTATTTGTCAGATGTTTTATTAACCCTGCGCCTAAGTTCTGCACAATGTATTGTATCGTAGTATTAGTCTGTGTGTCCTGTCTTATTGAGGTTAATGCTGACGTATTTTATTTATTAATTTATAAATTATAGGTTACCGGCATATCCGCTGCTTAGCAGAACATTTCATTGAAGCACTAAGCACTTAAATTAAACAATTTTCTTGCACGCAAAATCTCAAAACAAAACAAAGTCACTAACACAGCCATCTGAGCCATCTACGAACACAGATTACTAATCAGTGTTGCCATGCCATGCATGCCATGCCAGATAATTTTCCACTTTCCCCCTAGATGTATTTAAAAAAACCTCTAGTTTCTCGATTACGATTTATAATTAAAACATCTCATGATTTTTGTGAAATAGATGTTATCTTAAATATAAGGATTATGTTATAATTATAACATACAATCTACCTTGGAAAACCTTGAGGAAGGCCTTTTCCAGTAGTGGACGTTTTGCGCATTGCGGCTGATGATGATGATGATGATGATACAATTTACATTATATTGAGCGTTAATAAAATACCAAATTTGACGAGAGTGCAACCAGGGGCACGTTTTATACAGCTACAAGTTACAATTTTACAGGTCTAAACTGGCAACACTGCTCAAATGGCTGGTCGTCATTGGTCGAGATTGTGTCAAATGGAAACTTGTAACCTGTAAATTGTTATTTGTAGCTTTATAAAACAGGCCCCAGTGGCCCGTTTCACGAAGCTACAAGTTACAAATTACGAGCGGAACTCTCTTTCTAGCAAAAGGAGTTAGAAAACGCGAATGCCATAATGAAAGAACAACTTGTAAAGCGGGATAAAGAGCACTATGCAGGCTTGTTTCTTGTTTCTTTCTGTAGTCGATAGAATGACGAAAAAGTACATTCAAGATGCTTCATTTTGGTCTAGAGAGTGTCCACCTATATCTATAACTTCATGTTCTAAACACTACGGTGCGTACAGCACCATCGGGTCTGACTTGACGGTCGTGCGCTGCTGTCCTTCCAAGATGGATAGTGCGTAGAGGGCTTTATTATGAAACTCGCCTCTGGCTCGTTTCATAAAACCAGTCGTGTTTTAAGAACTCTTATTATGTATCAGTTACATAATAGTTATTAATGTGAATGGTGCATAAAGAGAGGCATTAATGCAGAAGTGTGGTGGTGGAACATCACACAGCATACATATCTTTATCTACATGCATATCATGTTTTACACAATATGTGAGAAACCTGTATCTTGTCGTTGTCGATGTCGTTACCCTGTATCTTAATATTCACATTAAAGTATAGGTCACCGATACTGAACATTTAAGATGCAACTACAGCGATAACCAATACTTTAACAATGATTTAATCTTTAAAAGCACATGATTATCGAGTAACAATGGTAAATTGGTTAGTTTGGTTGTGTTTACATCTTTGCCAATTTCAATTGGCACAGACTATAGTGAAGAGAGAGTTCTCGGCGGCAGTGCGAAAACCCAGGGATCAACTATTAATATACGTCTCTTTTACTGACACGGGAGAAAATTGTCGCTTTCTCGCCGGCGTCGGGACAAGTGCGACCATGATATAATGTATTGCATTGTATAATAGGCCCGCTGTAAGGGCGAATAAAACACAAAACTAAAATGTTAAGAAATAAAATTTATTATTGATTAAAATTCAAACCATAGCTTTCTACATACAAAAGAAAAAAGGCAAAGTACTAGCTTAAACAAAACTAATTTTGATTTTCATATAAGTACGGCGGATCAATTTATTTATTTCATTTGTACACTTAGTTTAGGCGACACATATTGCTATAACTGTAGGGGCTCATGAATTACTCTGGCTACAGTTTGGCAAAATGAGTTTGGAAAATGGGTGCTGTTAGACAGCATCGGTAACATTATCCTACCTCAAGAAAATATTGTTTCTATCATGTTTAACCACATCAAACTCTATTTCACCAAGCTATACGGCACAGTACCACACTCTACTGCATCCCAAGACTATTTGTGCGATAATAACGTTCTAACTTGGATTTTTTCTACTGTTGTCGTCAATGTAAATTCGCGTCTTACACCACCCCTCTTCATTTAATCTACGCATTCAGCTGAATTCTCATTCCTCTAGGGGAATTCGTTGGCCGTTTTCTGTTATAATGTTTGCATGTTTTGTTGAAATTCTACATTGCTGAGAAACCAGCGTAAGTCGTAGAAGATTAATATTAGACTTATATTTAACTTGTCTGTGTTACTTGGGATTCTGTAGTCGATTTATTAGTGTCATTGTCATGCTTGGCGGATTCTTCCGCATTGGGGGCGACTCTTTCATCTTCGTAGCTTATATCACTATCATTAGAGTCACTGGAATCGGGCTCGTCGTTTTTCACCGTGTCAACCTCTTTAGTGATTTCCTGATCATTAGTTGCTGCATCTGTACTACTAGGTTTTCCTTTGGTTGCCTCGTTCTTTGGACTCTTTCTAGCGCCGTCATTATTTTTCGGCTCGCAGTAAGGTTTGGCGAGCGTCGCAAACCAGTGCTGCATGACGGATGTGAGAAACTTTGCAAACTCTCTGTAAAAGTTGAGATCACTAACTCCCGGTTTAAGAGTCATTACACAACCACGGTGGCCATTCGAAAATGATATTACTAGTTGGAAGTCAATGCTGATCACATTTTTATCAGTTCTCAGGATTTCTTCGGTAATCATCGTCTCGCGTTCTATAAACCTTAAACCCATAGCGCTGTACAGTTTGGAAAATTGCTTCCTCTTCCATATGGCTTTCACAATTGAGCCTGCATAGTGCTCTTTATCCCGCTTTACAAGTTGTTCTTTCATTATGGCATTCGGGTTTTCTTTCGCGTCGGGATTACCATTCTCTTTCGCTTCGACAACTGCCTTTCCTTTCACATCAGGATTTTCTTTCACTTCGACATTTTTTTTCTCCGAGCCGTTATTTCTTACTATCGCTTTTCCTTTTCCTTTCACATTCGAATTTTCTTTCACTTTCGTCCCGGGATTCTCGTTTTCTTTAGTGTCGGGGTCTATCTTCTCCAGCTCAAGTTTCAAGATAGTTTGGAAGACGAGGAAGACGATATCGCGGACGACGGCGCGCCAGTCGGGGACCGCGAGGCGCTGGAGCACGCTCGGGGCGAGCCTGATGCGGTACTCGGCGTTGCTCTTGCGCTGGATCTTGGGCTTCTCGAGGAGAATCGTCTTCAGGAAGTTCCTGCAGTTGCCAGGTTTGCTTTTGATAAAAGCGTCTGCCGCGAAGCGGAAGTAGGCTTGGATGTCGGAGGCGAGGCGCGAGGAGACCGGCGAGGCCACGTTGTGGCACTGCTCCAGCGGGTCCTGCACGCACAGCGCCGTCGTGAACCGGATGGGCAGCGCCACGCCCGCCGCCACGTTCAGCTTGTAGCGCTCGAACTCGTCGGGCAGCAGGTTCAGGTCCGCGAACGAGGCCTTCGGGATCGCGCGCCCGAGGAACGGGCACACGACGAGCGTCTCGAAGTCGAACTGCGCGTAGAACGTGAAGAACCCGCCGAGCATCTCCGCGATGGAGCGGGAGTCGTCGGACGGCGGCAGCTTGCGGTCCGAGAAGCCCGTGTTCCAGAAGTCGACGAGCAGGTCGCGCGCGCGCTCCCGCTGCAGCGCCTCCACGGGCGGCAGCGACGCGGGCGCCTGCTGCAGGTAGAACAGGATCAGCATCGTCAGCGCGTAGTTCGTGAGCTTGCCCGTGCCGGTCAGCTCGTGCACGCCGGCCCAGTACTTGACGGCCACGGCGACCGGGATGAGCCGCGGGTCCGCGTGCAGCAGGAACCGGATGAGCTCGCTGTTGCGCGCGCCGAGCGGCGTCTTGAAGGACAGGTCGCAGTGCGTGGCGGTGGGCAGGTGGAAGAACTTCACGATGGGCGTGTTGGCGCGCGGGATGGCGACCAGCTCGCCGAACACCTGCGGGTGCTGGGCCAGCACGCGGCGCGCGCGCGGCACGGCGTGCTGGCCGCCGCCCGGGACCAGCATGAAGCAGTCCGCGTCCGACGACTTCACTCCCAGGCCCGTCGTCACCGACCCGAACGGGATCGCCCGGCAACCTGCAAGTTAACCCGTTTAAGTGGAGGCCTCGTCAGGTCGGAGCGAGTACTGATCGAGTCCACAGTTTCGGTATGGTCCTGGATGACAGGCCGGCCGGGCTGGCGCCACTCACCGGGCCAGGCGGGCTGCAGCGCGAGCTCCAGGTCCCGGTAGAGCGCCGCGAGCCGCTGGATGTCGGGCTCCGAGAGCCGCACGGCGCCCAGCAGCGCGTGCAGCTGAGTGTGGAAGTCGCCGACCCAGGAGATACTCGCCGGATTCACAGTTGGAACTGCAAATGACACATTCATTTTTTTTTATTGTATGGTTACGGGTTCTACAGAGGATCTTATACGTAATAACAGTTCTCCTTATCCTACTTAATCTAGTCTTTATTAAAATGTCATTATAAAGCATCTTAAGCCGTGGTGATTTTAGAATATGAGGCTTAACAAGTTGTTCTAAAATATTAGACACTATTTGATACTGTTTTATACTTTATCTACACACATCATAAGTCGTTTATGCGTTCAAAATCCGTTGACAATGACCAGCATTAGCTGCTCGATTGTTCTTTGTAACATACTCATTAAATTTTATGTTTAGATGAAAACTTGTAAATGGCCTAGTTTATTAATTTTACTGTAAAATTTATTGTCACTATATAAAGGCTGTTAGTTTTCCGAATATAAATAATATTAAATTAAATTAATGTGATAGTAGGTAACAGCAATAAAAGCTATAACGTATTTTTTTTTAATTATGTTATTAAATATTGAAAAAGTAATGAATTTTAAATTTGTGATATCTTCCATAACCCCAATAAATTCTAGTATCAATTATAACGTCAACTCGGTATGTTTTTTAGTATGATTGAATGAGGTTTTGAACGACATGATAATTTTAGAGGACTTTATTAACCTATTGTTTAAAAAAAAAACCATTCATATCCGTGGCACAGCCGATGGACACAGCACAGGTGTTTTCGTCAAGTCGTAATTTCATTTCATTTGTTTGTTGTGCCGCCTGAAACTCGTCTTTGGCTCGTTTCATAAAACCACATCTGTGTTAAAAGGACTCTTATCATTGTGTGTCAGTTACATAAACTACCTATAGTGATATCTTTTATTTTGTATTTTTTGTGTCATATGTATATGTATCACGTCAAATTTTTACAATATTTTTATTTCTGACTAGCTGTGCGCGCCCGGCGCCGCCCGGGTGTAACTACACCGTGACACGAGATTTATTTATAAATCTAGATTGTAACAGAAACTTACCTTTTGGCTTATTCCTAATGTTTTCTTTTTTCTTCGGCTGCATCAGGAAGTCCGTCGCCCTCGTGAAGGGTCTCACAGTAAGGAACTCGCCGTAGATGTTGACGGTGGTGGAAGCCTTGATGGCGGCCTTCGCTTCCGCGGGGCTCGTGTACACGAGGGCGGCCATATTCTCCATGATCCGGTCCACTCTCACGTTGCCGAACATGCAGAAGGCATGCGCTAAGTCTTGAGGTTGGCTATAGGAGGGAAACCCTGCAAATAATAACATATTTGAAGTCGGAGGATTCTGGAGAATGTGCCTCCATTTTGCACATCAGAGATTAGTCAGAGGTTTATTAATTAATTAAAGATGCTTACTCTCATCCTAAAATTCTGAATTTTATTCAATTATTTAGAAAAACATACAAGTTGCCAGTCAATATAATTTAATGGCCGTGCGCGGCGTGCGGGCCGTGCGGGCCGTGCGCGCCGTGGCAAGGCGACAGAAGTGTAACTCACCAGTGACGAGCACCATGCGCTCGAAGTCCTTCTCGTGCGCCTCGGCCCGCTCGGCGCGGCGGCGCTGCCACTGGTCCTGCGCGCGCGGCGAGTGGCGCGGCGAGTGCTGCGGGCCGTGCGCGGCGTGCGGGCCGTGCGGGCCGTGCGCGGGGGCCATGGGTGGCGCGCGCGCGAAGGCCGGACGGCTTGCAGCGGTGCGCGCCGGCACCTTGGCTAGTGGCGACACCGGGCCTGCCTCCATCTTCTACTTTACGGGTAAATGGTAGCACCTGGAATATACCCCGCTTCGGTCAGGAGCCGCGATGCCCGCAATCGCCCAAACTGCGGAAGCGGCGCTTTACGTGCTCCACCTCAGCTTTAGGAACGCTTTAGGGTGAACCCACACGCGCGTAATTTTGTGAGTTGTGAGTCGCGTAATTTCGGTCGCGTAATTCTGCTACTTTCGGTTTCATACAAAACTCCCATTTGGTTCACACGACGACGCAAAATCAGCTGGTCTTTTGTATGCACCAGAAATTACGCGAATCACAACTCAAAAAATGACGCTCTTGTGGCTTCACCCTTATATAGTATGGGAACGCCGGCGCCGCCATCGCTCTCAGGCGTTTGCGGTTCATATTGACAGCTATCTCTTCTCGTTCGAATGAATCGCTATTCCTCATAGATGCGAGAGATCAGGCTGCATGAGAAAGTCCGTCGCCCTCGTGCCCCTCCGATTTAGGTTGGAATGATCCACATTTACGGTGAGTTCAAATAGACCGGATCTAATTCAATACAATTTAAAAGCCACCAAGTCTCTTATTGTCAACTTAATTTTTAGCGAACTTTGCTGTGACGGCCTCACTCAGAGATATTGTAGAGAAAAATAACTTTTTCCTTTTTAAAACTTAACTGATTCTTAATACGGCCGTTCAATCTGTAATTTATGGCATTTTAAATGTCATTAACTCATTACGCGTGACATTGAGAACATTTAATATCATGTCATGTATCATACCAGTGATTTATCAGACAAAAAGTAGAATTGATGAATGAATAAATAAAATAAAAATCTTCACTCACCAGTAGATACCTCGACTACTTTATCGAAGTACTCGGTTCCTAAAATTCCTTTTTCATTGCCGGCAGTCAACACGACTCCATTGTCGGATTCGTAAAACTTTATGCCATCATTCAGGGCTCTGTCCAAGTTGATAAAGATGTGAATTTGGGCGTTCCTTCTTAATCCGCTGATTGCTGAGTTGTCGGCGGCTTTGGCTAGATGGATGTGGCGTCTGCGCATGCGACTGAGTCCAGTTTGTTTGATCTTCGGCCAGGAGTGGGAATATGTGCCGTGGACTACGGTACAATACCCAGCCTAAACACATACAACCATACTTTTATTACAACTGGACATATAATTAGTAAATGCTTTCTAAATAATGACGGGTCAGACATATTTAAATTACAAATAATGCAGTTTAAACTTTCTTATCATAAATGACGGAAATTAGCTAATGGACGTACATTTATCTGTGCATATGATTTGTCATTAAAATTACACAACACGGTAGGGTTTGTTTGGTCGCTACAAATAATTAGAACTATACTGTGTAGATAATGTCACAAAACCTGGCTATCTTACTTTCCTGCTAATGAATACTGTGCAAAAAAATTACAAGTTTGTGAGGCTATGAATATCAGTGGCATAGGCTTTTTAATAAACTACATGGAACAGTAAAAAAAAATATTTTTAATAGGTATTGATTTTTGAAATTGTTGGAGGGAAAAGAAATAAACAACTTTATGCAAAAGGAGTTGTTAAGTTATGCCTAGCCAGTTAAATTATGTGATAAAAATGATTGAATGAATTTGGAGCTAAAGGTCTATCAAATACAATATTACCTGCAATGTACATTGCTAACACTTTGTATGGCATTGGTAAAAAAATACCAAGCTAGTCTCTCGGATTATAATAGTCCAAAACCATGCTTAAATTTTTAACAATAAGATATCAAAATTTTGGGCATGGATTCCATACATACAGTACATACATACAGTAAATATGAAAAATTAAAAAAAAAGTAAGTACCAAAAATTACTTAAAGTTGAAGAGTTTAATAAATGATATGAACGGTGAATTTTGCTCATAATTTATCAAAATCAAATTGGTACTAAATCTAGAGATGCAACGATTATGAAGCGGTAAATCATTTTGCATCTGTAATTGTAATAGTTACCATTAATAATGAAGCGATTTATCATAGTAAGAATCGTTAGACGACGCGTTGGCCTAGTGACGCTGCCTACGAAACCAGCGGTCCTTCATTCAAATACTGGTAAGGGCAGATATTTGTGTGTTGAGCACGATTTTTGTTTCCTGAGTAATGGATGTTATACATACATGTATTTAAGTATATATCTTTACATAGTATGAAACAAAGCCGCTTCCGCCGTCTGTTCGCTTAGATCTTCTAAACTGCGCAATGGATGTTAATGCGGATTTCATCAATAAGTGGAGTGATTTAAGAGGAAGGTTTTTATGTAAAATAAATTCTGTTTTACATGCAGGTGTAAAATAAAACTCACATAAACCGAAGCGAAGCGAGGGCAGGTCACTAGTTCCTCTATATAAGTATTTATAGCGTTGTCTAGTACCCATAGTACAAGCCTAGTGATTAGTTTGGAACTAGGTCAATTGGTCTGCCATTGTCCCACTGATATTTTATTTATTTAATCAAATCCCACTTAATAATGCCAGAGGTCCTTCTTTGAAAACAAAGTTCAAAGTTACGTTAGCTCCATCCCTTTCTCCAGGTTTAGTCTTAAATGACGAGTGACAGGGATGGAACTAATGTAACTTCAAACTTAAATTTTCAAAGTAGGGCTCAGGCCTAAATACAAGATTCTAACTACTCAAAAAAAAACTCCCGCTTAAACAAAATGGATCACCTTTGTCAAAATTAAGTTATGATAATAAACATCGCGTCATGAGTTTGTGGTTTTGTTTGTTATAAATTATTAATATTATTATACTGTTGTGTAAAGAAAAATATCTTGTTTCATACACAACTTCATCCAGTAATTTGGCATAAAAGTGATTAGCTTTCAAATTCATTTTGCAAGATTGATCAGAACAGGTTTAACTTTTTATGGTGAAGCTATAATCATTTATGTTCATTGACATTCAAAAAGTAGCAACTAACCTTCAAAATCGGAGTTAATTCAGCATCAGAAACGTGAATGCTGTGCCCCTGGTTGGCCTTGATCTGCAGGGCCCTCGTGCTAGGGTCCGCTCTCAACTGGAACCTCTGCTTCTCATTATTGAGGACCACTCTCTCAATATCACATTTGTTGTACCCTCGGAATGATTTGTGATGTAGAACTTTATCTACATCTAGATATCCTTCCGGACTGAAACAAAATACTCTATAGTTAAAATGTTACCAACAGACAATGTATAATGTATCATTAAACAATAATATGGGTCAATTACTTGAAAAAGTCGTTAATGGCTAAAGCGTATTATAGGGTCGAGGATTATCTAACAGACAAAAATGCATGGCCTAAACCCGAAACTTAGTCAATAATAATTTATTCAAATGCAAAAGCTTTATCTTGTCTAGGGGACACCGTTGATGTAGGAAAACATATCGAAACTTTTATGTGGTCGTCTTGTACCGTCTTATATAAACATAAATAGGTGTTTTTTTTCCTTCTCTCCCTCTGTCTCTCTCGTAAGATTTTTGGCATGTTTTCCTGCTGAACTGTTATTTTTATAAGTATAATAAGTAATTTAATATTTATTGTTTTATATAATGCTAGACTAAGTAGTAACCATTGTAATATGTTTAAAAAATGACTCACTGCTGAGTTTCTTGCGGCGTGTCTTCTCAGCAGTGGTCTCCTCTTGGGAAGCGCTGGTAGATTCTTGACGTGTAAAAGTGCCCGTGCGGCCTACTTACTGAATAAATATCTTTATCTTTATCTTTATCTTTTATCAATTAACTTTTTTACCCACACATTTCTGTCTGTTGCCCACCATTCAGATTTTAATAAATAAAATAAAATCTGGGGACTTATTTTAAGTGAAATTATTTTTAAATTGTAGTAATATCATTAACTTCTTTCATAAATCAAATTATAATGTATTGTTTAAAAATGTGGTAACTCAGTTGACAATTCACTATTTATCACACAAATTCGCGGACAGTAGACAAGTAATGACCCATTTTCACACATTTTAGAAATTAAGATATGGGTAGGTATTTGAAAAAGATAGATTGATAAACTAGTAAAATTACTACATCATTAAAAACGAAAATAAGCAGTGATATTATATTTAAAAACAAACATGTTTTTTGAAATCCGGTAAAATAAGTGTGGGTAAAAAAGTCGATTGACCCATATAGAGCTAAGTAAGAATAATCAAACTAATAGTCTGACAGGTTTGTGTGCAGTGGTGCCACCGAGTGACAGATGTCAGGGGAGGCAAGGCAACTGGTATGCTGGCACGCCCTGCCCTTTTCTGATTTTTCTTCTTCTTCTTATGGTGCCCTTCCGTCTAATGAAGGTTGGTTTTTCTGCTAGCAGGGCTTAATGCCTTTGTCCCTAATATCTGTCACCTACCTACATGTACATATGTACAGTGCTATATAATCCAACAAGGTCACCGACAAACATATTGGTATTAGCCTTACGGTCAAATAAAACAATTTGGACTATGGTCCTGTCTCTGTACTCACAAAATAACAATTGATTGATAAGTAGTAGAAATTAAAAAACCCATTTATTTACTTTTTACTGGCACAACTATAAAAAAAAACACACACCCACAACACTACACCACCTTGGAAAATTAGAAGCCTTCATGAGCAAAAAAGAGCCTACTTAATTTGACCTTGTTGTATTGTAATCCATCTGCCCCGAACTGAATCTGTTGAAACTTACCTACTTCTTTTAACAAACTTGAGAGCGAATACACTTGCCGCATTCACTAATCACTAGCATTTTAGAGATAAGACGAAAAATACCACGGACATACGTCGCCGCGTTGTTCGTGCTCTAGCAACATAGACGTAAACAAAATGTGCGTCCTTGTTATTATTTTTATTTAGCCTCAGAAATTGGTGGTAATAATAACGAATTGTTCAAAAGATAATCCGTTAAAACTGTAATAGCGAAAAAGGTAATGCAAAAGGCATATTTTTAACGAAATATAGCACAATAGAAAATAAGGTACCGTTCGTTATACACGCAGGTCAACACAGCCAACCCAACTCCTTACCTTAGTTTGAGCCCCTCCTGCACCGCACTATGCCGCAAAAGCCACGATAGGGACTTGCTCAACTGAATATCTTTATTGTTCCTGCAATAAACACACACGAACTATGAAGGAACAGGTCAAACGACTATTGCTTCGTCGGCAAATTCAACAAAAAGAAATGTCTACTGACATTTATTGCTGTGAGATCTAGTGAGCGGTTGCGCGAAAGACGTGTTTTCACTTGATATACAATTTTATAAATTTCGTTTTAATTAAAAAGCAAGGCCTGTGTTTTAAAAGAAAAGAAAGGAAATAATACGGGACTTCGGACGACCCGATACGAGGGTTGAGTTAAGTGTTGCCATGATGAATTTTAGAATTTAGAATAACAAATTTTAATGGTAATTACAGCAGCAATAGCAGCATGCCACATAAAAGTAATAAGTGCGCCACTATCCATGTCGGAAAAAATTTCGTAGTTCGTACTGCCATTTTTTTATAGTTTTAATAGTGAACATATTATCATTGACATAATTGCAGACTTAATTTTACTGCATTTCATTAGCGTGTTCGCTATTATTGAGTTTTTGCTGAAGAATTTGAATTTGGTCGAGCGGTGGAAACATACAAGTTCAAAACGTAGTGATTAAGTATTCTGTGTACAATTTGTGCTAGCCGCTCAGCAAGCTGTACCAACGGCAGGTACTTAAGTACTTTAGGTACTAAAAATTGCCATGAAATTTCACAAAATACCATTTCTCTATTATCCACAAACATGGCTGTTTAGCCTAAAAAAAAATTCAAGAGGATCATGCAATTTAAACAGTGTTAGAATGTTAGAGTTAATATTATCTATCAAGCAAGAATAACTTGTGTTTTAGGGGAAATATATTGGCGTGAAGGCTGGCAATGACGCTCATCCTCATGTTCAACTTTACCATCATGTCACCATATAAATTTGGTATTACACATTTTGTGATGAGTAATAATTTATACCAGTATACGTTATTTATTTAAAAATGCCTTAGTTTGCTTAGTTAGATTTTAATAAATGTGACAATGGGTGTTTTACAAAATATAGAACTAAACATGAACTAAACGCAAAATCAATAAACGGATAACCATAGACATTAAAGCATAGAGAAGATAGGTCAGCTGACTTTACTTTTATCATTGGTCTTGTGATAAGTTGTAGTCCGCCATTCTCGGTTCGTCTTTTACATCTTGCCCGTCCCGTGAGTCTCAATTATTTAATTCTCGTCGATTACAAGCTTACGCTGTTTTCTTTTTAGTTGTGCTTGTGCTATTCCTTGTGGATATATAGGTAACAATCCTATTATTCGGTAAGCTGTCGCTCAATTCTGCCATTGTCAAATTTTAGCCAAATTTTGGTATTGTGACAGTGTTAGGATCATTTAGTGTCTTCATTGATTTTACCTCGTTTATAAAAAATCTGTATCCTGTTTGGTGTAGGTGAGAAGAAGCTGGACTATGGGTATATTGTGTAGTTTTGTCATTTTAAGGTCCGCCCATTATCATGTGATTCTAATCAGTGGTACATGCAAAAGATCCTCGAACACCCTGATTCTGAAGAAGGACGACAGTCCAACAAATTCTTTCATTTCCGTTTGGTTAATTAAAACAAACACATTTCCAGTCACATGACATGTTACATTTATCTTATAATCCCCCAAAACTTGTGTTCTGCTGTTCCTGTACATTTTGGTGGTAATTTCTTATTAGAATCTGGGTAAGCCAAATTGCCTTTTATCATATTATTCAAACAAGTTTCAATTAAATGTGAAAATTGTAATATACAAGTGATTGTTATGGTGTAGTTCATTTGTTAATTATGATAACTTGGTTAAGTGGCACCTGATCACCCCTGCTCTATCTTGATAATTTTACCACATCTATAATAATGTAAAAACAGGTTAATAGCCCCTCAAAGCTAGCTTATGTAATGTCTTGGTGTCTCAGATTGCTGAAAATGGCTGTGACTATTATTCCTTCTTATCCCCTTGTCAGTGACAAGACCCCATTTTGACATTTTCTCAACCGTCTGCATCTGTAGCGAAGCCCGATTCGGACATCGTTGGTCAGCAGACAAATGTACACCTAACTCTTTTACATTCATTAAGGTGTATTGCCAGTGAAATAGGATAGATAACAAGCTTAGCCTTGAGCTGTCATCACTCAAAAAACCCTGTGAAATTACCAGTGCAGTTGTAAGCGTTACAACGCATAACAAGGCCCCATTCTGGCTCCACAGACTACTTTTCGCCATTTTTATCGCCACAGAATAGTGGTTATATGAAATAACTGGACTGGCAGAACATTTCACTTTGACAGGAAAAAAAAGTTATGTATGAGATTTTTAGTCATAAATTTAGTATTATTTGTTATCATATTAAAATCACATGATGCTTCAGTGTTGTAGCTGTTCAAATCATATGACAATATGAGTAACAATACTGCGGTGCCCTGCAGGGTTACATGGCTGAACTTTTTATTAGAATAACAACTTCCTGTACTATATGCCCGTGTAAAGCAATGAATAAATATGAAATATGATTTTAAACCTTGAATATAACTCATTTGTTCAAACCAAGTTACTAAATGTTATGCTAAGATATTGTTGTAACCAGTGTAGAAGCACAATTATCCCATTTATCAATATTACCACTATTTTATTCACTTAATACATTCCAGGGATCATGGGATTTTTAAGTTTTAAAATTATTGTTGAGATTAGATTAGAAATCTTAATGTGCTTGAGGCTTTGCCCTTTTTTAATGTGGATATAAGGTAGGCTAAATTAGGTTAGGCCCACTTGGCCTACTTTATTTCAGTTAGCTTTCTATAGCAAATATTACAACAATACTATGGCAAAATTAGTTATGTACTGAACTTTTCATTCTGAATATGATTATCAGTATAATTACATTCATTTTAATCTAGTGTTGCCTTGCATTGCCGGGTTGAATTTCTTCTTTCCTACAAATTCTCCTGACATTTGAAAACAAAAAAAATGAGACAAATCATTTGAGCCCTGGCCAAGTGGTGATGTAACATAAATTTGATTTTTATTTAAAGATATGTTCATTAGGGAACAAAAATAATTGAATAGAAATTTTAGGAACCAAGTACTAAAAATGTAGAGGATATTTTTAAAACTGACCAAAATATTCCCAAATTGACAGTGATTGATGGTGAATGGTGACTGTTATCAGCTGATTAGAATCATCTGATGTGCTGATAGTGGCAGTAAATCTGCCTTTGGTCATCTTATTGGTGGTTGCTTGTACTATTACTATTTAAGGGTGCAATTGGTTGGTAATTGTTTTAGTTTTTCTAAATGTTTAATTAGTTACTAGTGTAGTATCTTCATAGCACTTAAAGATAATGGCAGAACAAGACAGCTTTTAGAAATAAAATCAGGGTTGTTACTTAGTATCATAGGAATATTCAGATTTATCAACTAGGCACAATGCAATATCTCTTAAAAAGTCTTTCCGGTTTTAGGTAAAGTTGGAAAAACAAGCAATAAGAGCATAATTATTATGCTCTCTGTGAGAGAGAGTGGAAGAGAATTACAAACCTGAAGATTGTGTTAAGAGCTATTGCACTGTATCTTTATTTAAATTATTCAGTTCTTCTACATTTATGCCACAAGATATTCCTAACCTTACATTTCTTATCATAGTTGACCTTGATGCATAGAATCATATATTAAAAGTAAAAGTATTCTTTTGCTTAAATATGGCAAAGAGCAATGAGCAAGTAATATTAAATAAAAAATTGGTTTAACCTGCCGCCAAGCAGCAGTGCTCGCATTGTTGTGTTCTGGTTTTGGGACGAGACAACCGGTGAAATTATGAGCATAGAGGCATTCCATTCTAGTCGTCACGGGGTGGAAACGCATTTGAGGTCTTAAGATTGTCTTTGTAAGATTCCAACTGATATGGACTTCAGAATCCACTTAGTATGAGGTGGCCTATGTGTTTGTTTGCCTTACCTGTACCATTTTTTTTGTATTTGTCTTGTTTTTGACACATTCTCATCTAACTATGTTTAAGAAATCTGACCTACAAAGAACTTTGAATATTTATTTTAGGAATGAGGTATGTAAATAAAGTAACCAGTTTTCTTATTGTTTTAATGTTTACAGCATAAACCTTCAAAATGGCGGCCCGGGGCAATTTGAAGATGATTGTCACGGCGGAGAATGAGGAGCATTTCGGTTTCGTGTTCGCCGTGTCTGGACCCGGTGAGTTTTCCTTCACATGCTATATCAGGCACTAGTATACCAAGAGAGATTTTGGTTATAGGTCCTAGTTATTCATTAGAAAATAATTTCTAGCAGATCTTTATAAGAAACATACAGCAAGTGTAGAGTAAATGACTTCATCATATTAAGTGCGAGCCGCTAAACTTCTCGAGTATTACGTCATCAGCTGTTACTCCATATTTGCAGTTTAATTTTACTCCCTCAATATTGAGTGTTGATTGATTTGGAAGATAATGCTCGTTTCTACGGCTTTAATCTATTAACTAGCTTCTGCCCGCGACTTCGTCACGTTGATTTCGATTACTGTTATTCCCTCGGTAACTTTAAAAACTTCCGGGATGAAAAGTAGCATATGTTAATCCGAGGTATAAGCTAACTCCATTTCAAATTTCATCCAAATCAGTCCAGCTGTAACAGCCTGAAGGACTAACAAACAAACATTCGCATGTATAATATTAGCAGGATTATTAAAATATTCTTTTATATCTGTAACGAAAGAAGAAAGAGTAATCCGGTCCGGATTTTTCCTGTGTCCTGCAACGCTAATGATAGTATATCTTGTGGGCAGTCGTAACGGCGGAGAAGATGTCCGGATCGGCTATGTACGAGCTGGTGCGCGTCGGGTACAACGAGCTGGTGGGGGAGATCATCCGTTTGGAGGGCGACCTCGCCACCATCCAGGTAAACACCCACCACGGGTCCACCTAGGGTCTAAGCCAGCCAGGGGAGTAACACTGGTAGCACTTGAACAGATAAAAAAAATGAATGAATTGAGATTGTATGGGACCCAGATCCTAGTTACCGTCAGGTGGCTATGCACCTCCTACTCGTTTGCGTTCTCCTTGGCATAAAAAAAACGTTTTACCGCGCGTATTGGCGCTCTGAGTGTTACTTTCCTAATGACTGGCACTCAGCAGATTAACCATGAAGACCTGATGTGCTCATACCTATAAATCTACTAATATAGAATATGTTATTGATGTGATAGTACATTTCAAAGTTGCATTAACATCCTTACAAATAAAGACGACCGTGTGTGTAGGTATACGAGGAGACGTCCGGCGTGACCGTGGGCGACCCCGTGCTGCGTACTGGCAAGCCCCTGTCTGTGGAGCTGGGCCCCGGCATCCTAGGCTCCATCTTTGACGGCATTCAGCGCCCGCTGAAGGACATCAACGAGATGACTCAGTCCATCTACATCCCCAAGGGTGTCAACGTGCCGTGCCTGGCGCGCGAGATCTCCTGGGAGTTCAACCCCCTCAACGTTAAGGTATACATACATACTTACAATTAATTCCACTTCCTACGATCCAAACAAACTTCCTTCACTTAATCCACACTCATAAGTCTCTTTAGTATAGGTATAGTAACAATGTGGAAAACTATAGTAACAATATAGCTAGGTTATTATAGTGACACTATGATAACTATAGTAAAATAAAGATTACTGGAACTATAGTGTTAATTTAGGTAACTATATTTAATATTAAAGTAACAAAATATAACTAAAGTAAAGATTTTGGTAACTATATTGTCAATTAAAATAACTATAGTAACAATATAGGTAACTAAAGTAACAAAATGTGACTATAGTAACTATATGGATAACTAAAGAAACGAATATATGACTATAGTAACTATATGGATAACTAAAGTAATAAAATGTGACTATATGTATAACTAAAGTAACAAAATGTGACTATAGTAACTATATGGATAACTAAAGTAACAAGATGTGACTATAGTAACTATATGGATAACTAAAGTAATAAAATGTGACTATATGTATAACTAAAGTAACAAAATGTGACTATAGTAACTATATGGATAACTAAAGTAACAAGATGTGACTATAGTAACTATATGGATAACTAAAGTAATAAAATGTGACTATATGTATAACTAAAGTAACAAAATGTGACTATAGTAACTATATGGATAACTAAAGTATTAAACTATAGCTTTAGTAACGATTTTGGTAACAATATTGACAACTCTATATAATAATAATTTAGATAACTAAGTGTAGATGGTATAAGCTATATGTAGTGTTAAGTATAGATGGTATAAGCTATATGTCGTGTTATCCAGGCCGGCTCGCACATCACCGGCGGAGACCTGTACGGTATCGTGCACGAGAACACGCTGGTGAAGCACCGCATGATGGTCCCGCCCAAGGCCAAGGGTACCGTCACCTACATCGCGCCCGCCGGCAACTACAAAGTCACCGTAAGTACCAATAACATGAAGTAACATTATTTTTCATAGCAAAGATGCCGATGATGATTAATGGTGATCATGACGCTATGATAGATATGTAATGACTAATGACGAAACTGACGACGATAATCATATGACCACGGTTACTAAAACGACGATGACGGTGTTAACGATGACGATAACAATGACGATGATGATGGTAAAGATGACGTTGATGATGATGGCAATGCTAATATGAACATGTGGGTGTCGCGGTGCAGGACATTGTGCTGGAGACGGAGTTCGACGGCGAGAAGAGCTCGTTCAGCATGCTGCAGGTGTGGCCCGTGCGCTCGCCGCGCCCCGTGGCCGAGAAGCTGCCCGCCAACCACCCGCTGCTCACCGGCCAGCGCGTCTTGGACTCGCTCTTCCCGTAAGTCCACACACCATAGAGGTTTTCTGATACTGGTGCATCATAGGAGTCTTCCGAGCCGCCTTTTTAATTTTTTTCTTTACCAGTAACTTCAAAATCAATAGTACATTATTGCCTAGGCATGGAAGTAGGCAATTGCGGGCGGAGTATTGGGTTAAACGGACGAGCTTGCGAGTCCGTTTAAAAATACGAAGCCCGCAATTGCTGTTCCTGCCGAGGCAAATATAGTGCTTTTCTCAAAAATCGCAAGAAAAAATTTGTGTTGGAGTCAAATCTTCATCGCTTGAACTCATTTTTTGAATTGCATACAAACAGAAACTTCATGTGAAAAAACCATCACTCCTTACCGCCTTTTTGTTTATGACAAGGAGAAACGCAATAGTTGTTTTAAAAATAAACATAAGCTATTCCAGGCACAAATAAAAAAGTTATGTTTCGAGTAAAATTTGGATGTATAAGACTTGTGCCCTCATTTTATTATGGCTCTTTTCACTTTTTAAAAAGTTACAAGCTAGATAGTAATGGAATTTGTATGCAACATTGCGGGCTTGTGTAGCGAGCACGCAATGTTTTTTTTTTTTTAAATTTGGGAACTGTCAGTAAACTATGTACTTCGCGTCTCAATATGTAGAAAGGAATGTCAACATTTCCGGACATTTTTGAGAAAATATATTTAGTAATAGCTAATACAGCTCGTTAGGACGTCAAGACAATTCGGTAATAAGGAGTGAAGCTACGTAATGCTTTAGACAAGACCATGATATCGGAGAAAAAGCACCACAAGGAAACGGTTTCTTGCGGTCAGCTGAGAAAAATAGTACATTATTGCCTAGGCATGGAAGTAGGCAATTGCGGGCCGAGTATTGGTTTAAACGGACGAGCTTGCGAGTCCGTTTAAAAATACGAAGCCCGCAATTGCTGTTCCTGCCGAGGCAAATATAGTGCTTTTCTCAAAAATCGCCAGAAAAAAATTGTATTGGAATAAAATCTTCATCGATTGAACTCATTTTTTAAATTGCATACAAACAGAAACTTCATGTGAAAAAACCATCACTTTACCGCCTTTTTGTTTATGACAAGGAGAAACGCAAGTTTTGTTTTTAAAAAAACATAAGCTATTCCAGACACAGATAAAAAAGTTATGTTTCGAATAAAATTTGGATGTATAAGACTTGTGCCATCATTTTATTATGGGCTTTTTCACTTTTTAAAAAGTTACAAGCTAGATAGTAATGGAATTTGTATGCAACATTGCGGGCTTGTGTAGCGAGCACGCAATGTTTTTTTTTTTAATTTGAGAACTGTCAGTAAACTATGTACTTCGCGTCTCATTATGCAGATAGTAATGTCAACATTTCCGCACATTTTTGAGAAAAATGTATTGGTACTGTGATACCTTCACTTGCAATATACGGTATATTTGACACTGATATTTTATACAAAAGGGTCATACACACCCGAAAAAACAAAAGTTGTCTCTCCTGTGGTCAATAGTTAAAGGCTTCTGTGCATATAAGTTGTGTTTTTATTTGATAGGATTAGAGTAGAGCAGACGCCGTTTATTCGGATGTGGGTTCCGCCAGAAAATTAGGCCTTAAAAACGTTAACTTCGGGTATGTCCACAGGAAAGACGGTAACCTAAATTTGTGTATGACCCAAAAACAAAAATTAACTATTACTATTAATATACTGGTAGTATTGTACTACTATCAACATTCTGATGATATTTCTACTAGCACCCGCGTGGAGAGAGATCTCTCTATTGTCCTCTCTTCCTACATTGGTGACCCCGACGTGGTCGTCTTCCCACACCACCATTACTCAACCTTTATTAGTAAGGGGGTATAAAGATAGTGTTGTGTTACCGTCACAAGTTGGACGGCGAATATACCGAGTGGTTGTTGTGCAGCTGCGTGCAGGGCGGCACCACCGCCATCCCCGGCGCCTTCGGCTGCGGCAAGACGGTCATCTCGCAGGCGCTGTCCAAGTACTCCAACTCCGAGGTCATCGTGTACGTCGGCTGCGGAGAGCGCGGTAACTAACGTCTTCCATTATTCATTCAACTTGTCACACGAATAGCGCTGTGGTAGATTTATATAGATGCAAAATTAGTGTCAATGTCACAACTATCAACACATCGAGATCAGCGATATTTTTTCAAATAGTGCGTATGTTTTCAAAGTTAAAAAAATGTTTAAGTGACAGAATGTGATTAAAAGTAATATTTTCATTTTTTATTTGCCTACGGGAATTTATTAATATTTTTTATAGATGTTTTTCTTTCCATTTTTCTACTTGAGCTTCGTGCTGTGAATATTCCGGCCGTACTCTGTAACGAGCTATATCGTCCCTCCTTGTTTTAAAACTTCTTTTGCGGCATTAGGTAGAATATTTGTTGACCGGTGTTGACTCTGCTGACTGGCGTTTAACGGGTCGGTTTGGTTCCCGCAGGTAACGAGATGTCTGAAGTGCTGCGCGACTTCCCCGAGCTGACGGTGGAGATCGGCGGAGTCACGGAGTCCATCATGAAGCGCACGGCGCTCGTCGCCAACACCTCCAACATGCCCGTGGCCGCGCGAGAGGCCTCCATCTACACCGGTCGGTAACACACAACCAAACAACTAAACATTCATTTGCTAAACACATGTCACCTACTTTTTTATCTTTGTAAAGTCACGAACTTAAATTTGGGACCCACCTTAGGTCCAAAGTCATTCTGACATTCTACAACAATAAGGTTGAGTCTCCTATAAGTTACAAATGATTTGGCATCTCTAATGACCAGTGATCGGAATAGGTAGAGCTAATTTGCCTAAACTTGACGCATATTCATTCATGCGTAAGAGAGATGGGAATACATTATTGAATGAACATGCATCAAGTTTAGGCAAATTAGCTCACCTATTTCCGATCACTGCTAATGACATTGACTACTTCAAGCCTATTTTTCTTGAAATGGGTCACAAATTAACGATCGTGATAGTATATTAGTAGACAAAGTGCTTTGATTTGTCAAACATTAGAATTTCAAATAAATAGGGTTTTATTTTATTTAGAAGTGTTCATTGAAAAGTAAATAATGGATTTCCAATACGTCACTGAAAAATGTACAGAAATTTCCATTTTGTTACCGATATATTTTTGGATTTTGTCATCAATGTACGAAGATGTCCGTTTCGTTACTTTATTTAGGTAACAAAACTGACGTCTCTATACTAAATAATTGGTCCTATTTTTATTCACTCATAAATGCCTCGCTGTGTTTTTACCACCACCTTCCACCAACGTAACAAGCAAATGAAATAACCTCTCCCCTTCTCCTCAGGCATCACCCTCTCAGAGTACTTCAGAGACATGGGCTACAACGTGTCCATGATGGCCGACTCCACCTCCCGTTGGGCTGAGGCGCTGCGTGAGATCTCGGGGCGGCTGGCGGAGATGCCGGCCGACTCGGGCTACCCCGCCTACCTCGGAGCCCGGCTCGCCTCCTTCTACGAGCGCGCCGGCCGCGTCAAGTGCCTGGGCAACCCCGACAGGGAAGGTCGGTACACTAACCGTCAACACGTTACACAACACTAATGAGATCTCGGGACGGCTGGCGGAGATGCCGGCCGACTCGGGCTACCCCGCCTACCTCGGAGCCCGGCTCGCCTCCTTCTACGAGCGCGCCGGCCGCGTCAAGTGCCTGGGCAACCCCGACAGGGAAGGTCGGTACACTAACCGTCAACACGTTACACAACACTAATGAGATCTCGGGACGGCTGGCGGAGATGCCGGCCGACTCGGGCTACCCCGCCTACCTCGGAGCCCGGCTCGCCTCCTTCTACGAGCGCGCCGGCCGCGTCAAGTGCCTGGGCAACCCCGACAGGGAAGGTCGGTACACTAACCGTCAACACGTTACACAACACTAATGAGATCTCGGGACGGCTGGCGGAGATGCCGGCCGACTCGGGCTACCCCGCCTACCTCGGAGCCCGGCTCGCCTCCTTCTACGAGCGCGCCGGCCGCGTCAAGTGCCTGGGCAACCCCGACAGGGAAGGTCGGTACACTAACCGTCAACACGTTACACAACACTAATGAGATCTCGGGACGGCTGGCGGAGATGCCGGCCGACTCGGGCTACCCCGCCTACCTCGGAGCCCGGCTCGCCTCCTTCTACGAGCGCGCCGGCCGCGTCAAGTGCCTGGGCAACCCCGACAGGGAAGGTCGGTACACTAACCGTCAACACGTTACACAACACTAATGAGATCTCGGGACGGCTGGCGGAGATGCCGGCCGACTCGGGCTACCCCGCCTACCTCGGAGCCCGGCTCGCCTCCTTCTACGAGCGCGCCGGCCGCGTCAAGTGCCTGGGCAACCCCGACAGGGAAGGTCGGTACACTAACCGTCAACACGTTACACAACACTAATGAGATCTCGGGACGGCTGGCGGAGATGCCGGCCGACTCGGGCTACCCCGCCTACCTCGGAGCCCGGCTCGCCTCCTTCTACGAGCGCGCCGGCCGCGTCAAGTGCCTGGGCAACCCCGACAGGGAAGGTCGGTACACTAACCGTCAACACGTTACACAACACTAATGAGATCTCGGGACGGCTGGCGGAGATGCCGGCCGACTCGGGCTACCCCGCCTACCTCGGAGCCCGGCTCGCCTCCTTCTACGAGCGCGCCGGCCGCGTCAAGTGCCTGGGCAACCCCGACA
This sequence comes from Acleris literana, assembly GCA_946894065.1. Lineage (NCBI taxonomy): Eukaryota > Metazoa > Arthropoda > Insecta > Lepidoptera > Tortricidae > Acleris > Acleris literana. The sequence goes on along the minus strand of OX335683.1, from coordinate 639,486 downwards.
GGGAAGGTCGGTACACTAACCGTCAACACGTTACACAACACTAATGAGATCTCGGGACGGCTGGCGGAGATGCCGGCCGACTCGGGCTACCCCGCCTACCTCGGAGCCCGGCTCGCCTCCTTCTACGAGCGCGCCGGCCGCGTCAAGTGCCTGGGCAACGCGACAGGGAAGGTCGGTACACTAACCGTCAACACGTTACACAACACTAATGAGATCTCGGGACGGCTGGCGGAGATGCCGGCCGACTCGGGCTACCCCGCCTACCTCGGAGCCCGGCTCGCCTCCTTCTACGAGCGCGCCGGCCGCGTCAAGTGCCTGGGCAACCCCGACAGGGAAGGTCGGTACACTAACCGTCAACACGTTACACAACACTAATGAGATCTCGGGACGGCTGGCGGAGATGCCGGCCGACTCGGGCTACCCCGCCTACCTCGGAGCCCGGCTCGCCTCCTTCTACGAGCGCGCCGGCCGCGTCAAGTGCCTGGGCAACCCCGACAGGGAAGGTCGGTACACTAACCGTCAACACGTTACACAACACTAATGAGATCTCGGGACGGCTGGCGGAGATGCCGGCCGACTCGGGCTACCCCGCCTACCTCGGAGCCCGGCTCGCCTCCTTCTACGAGCGCGCCGGCCGCGTCAAGTGCCTGGGCAACCCCGACAGGGAAGGTCGGTACACTAACCGTCAACACGTTACACAACACTAATGAGATCTCGGGACGGCTGGCGGAGATGCCGGCCGACTCGGGCTACCCCGCCTACCTCGGAGCCCGGCTCGCCTCCTTCTACGAGCGCGCCGGCCGCGTCAAGTGCCTGGGCAACCCCGACAGGGAAGGTCGGTACACTAACCGTCAACACGTTACACAACACTAATGAGATCTCGGGACGGCTGGCGGAGATGCCGGCCGACTCGGGCTACCCCGCCTACCTCGGAGCCCGGCTCGCCTCCTTCTACGAGCGCGCCGGCCGCGTCAAGTGCCTGGGCAACGCGACAGGGAAGGTCGGTACACTAACCGTCAACACGTTACACAACACTAATGAGATCTCGGGACGGCTGGCGGAGATGCCGGCCGACTCGGGCTACCCCGCCTACCTCGGAGCCCGACTTATTATATAGCCTATGACACTCACAAATAACGTGGGTTTCTATTGATAAAAGAATTTTCAAAATCGGTTCTGTAGATCCAGAGATTACCCCCTACAACGTCACAAACTTTACCTCTTTATAATATTAGTATAGTATAAGTTTTTTTTTATATTTTCAAATAATACATATTTTTAAATCGTTATATTTTCCTATTGGTCTATTATTATTTTTCAATAATTTTGATCAAAATGTTATTATATAGTGCACTTAATAGAATTGAAACAATCTAAAATGTTACCTTTTTGTGAAATTATTGAAAAAAATCGGTTACGTAACAGGAAAATTAAGTAACGTATTTAAGCACATCTTAATTGATGTACAATTTATTTTAGGAATACTCATTCACGATATCGATGTCACCCGCAGGTTCCGTGTCGATCGTGGGCGCCGTGTCGCCGCCCGGCGGAGACTTCTCGGACCCCGTGACGGCCGCCACGCTGGGCATCGTGCAGGTGTTCTGGGGGCTGGACAAGAAGCTCGCGCAGAGGAAGCACTTCCCCTCCATCAACTGGCTCATCTCATACAGGTACCGTGTCTTTCTCTTAGTATAGTATTTTTCTTCGAGTTACTAGTTTGAAATGGGAAGTAATTAAATGGTCAGCCGTTATTAAAATTGATTCGCAAAAAAAATAAGCAATTAACTCATTCGGGCAGCATACAAAGATTTGTCTGGGAATAAATAAAAATCGGGCTACGACTCTTGTTCAGCAAACTACAAACGGTTAACATTTAAACCAATATCAATCTGTTTTTTTGTATGATCTGTCTGCCTAATAAACAGTCGAGCTGCAAAATAATTACTTGGGCAGAAAGATTTTACAATTGGTCATCAGAGAAAACATGTCTGTAAGCAGTTTAATTGAGAGGTGTGCATATTCAAATAATGGTTATCTATATAAAAAACTGGATTGCGTTTAGTTTGAAAAATCAGTAGTGTTCGTTATTGTGGGAGGAGCAAACTCAGACCACGTGACGCGAGCACCCAAGCGTTGGTATTTTTGAGGCTAGTAGTAATTACAAGTTAAGTTTTGTCACACAAATTTAGAAATCACAATCACACCCTATATTAACCAAAATTTGTATCATAAATATGAGGTAGGTTAGGTTAGGTTCGTTTTTATATGAGGCCCGGAGGGCCAGAACAACCCAGAAATAGGAGCTCCGCTTAAGCGGAGCTCCGGCTTCTCTGATAAATTTTGTAAATTTTATGGTGTGTTTGGCATCCCCTTTTTTTGATGGACAAAATGAAATATTTTGCTTACCTACTGCTTGCTTACCATAATTTGATTAACTGTAGGTCGCTCAATGCAGCTCAAATATTTAATTTGCTGACCAAAATAATTTAGAGCAGTTCAGTATATTATTAATTGCAGACAGATTTATAAATGTTTGCTAACCATAAGTTGCTTACCAACTAGCTATTTTGGCTGACCAAATACATATTATACATATTCTGTTTACAGGTACGGTAATAACAGTTCTCTTATAACTATTATAGCATTCAATATTTTGAAGATTTTGACACAATATCGAACAATAAAGAATAAGATTTGGAATCCTAATTTTATTCACCAAGCTTCGCATCGAGCCTTAAATGCACACTCGATTAGTAATCCGTGCCTTACTCTCCTTGGTATATACATTAATATTGTTTGTTTGTTTGTCCGCAGCAAGTACATGCGCGCGCTGGATGAGTACTACGACAAGGCCTACCCCGACTTCGTGCCCCTAAGGACCAAGGTAACACGAACCCTCACATTTATATTACACTTGTATCAAAATGTTGCAGTAATACCACGAATTAATATAAGTTAGGTACGTCTGCAATTTTCGCCGGACAGGTGCTGATTAATGCCGAAGATAAACGAACGTAAACACCAATTCAATACAGACCTTGTTGTGCTACGCGTAAGGTAGAATATGCAATGACTGCTAAACTCGAATGCCAACTGACGTGCCGCTAAATAAAATGGCGGTCGACGGCGTCGCCACAATGGCTGCCAAACATTTGACCAATAGCCGTCGAAGATTTTACCCGCGTAAACGAACTGCTTTATAATTGGCTAAAACGTTGTAACTTATATTTGTGGTACTACTGTACAGTATTAGGTATTTTTGTGAGATTGTTTTCCTATATTAATTATTTATTTTATAATTCCAGGTAAAGGAGATCCTGCAAGAAGAGGAAGACTTGTCGGAAATCGTGCAGCTGGTCGGCAAGGCGTCGCTCGCCGAGACCGACAAGATCACGCTCGAGGTGGCGAAGCTCCTCAAGGACGACTTCCTGCAGCAGAACAGGTAACTGCGTCGCCTGGAGCCGAGGCGTACCCGCCCCCTATCGCACCCCTGGAAATTTTAAAACATTATATTTTTTGTAAAATTGCCTTTTTAGGGTTCCATACCCAAGCGGTGCAAAAAGGAACCCTACTTTTTTAGTGTTATGACCGCTGATTTCCTAACACAAAAAGTTTCAAAAAGTTATAGTAGGAGAGCTGTTAAGCATTTTTGAGAAGGTCTTTGAGGCACTTTGGAAACTTGTACAGTACTACTTTAATGATATTTAAATAGAAAGAGACGGACCTGGCTGAAGGGTATTGGGGCCAAACCGAGTTATGTTTTTTTTTTGGAACAAAATTCTTGACGCATATGGGAACTAAGAAAATATCTAAGAAGTTAAAAAATGGGAGCCTAAACACAAAAATGCTTAAGAGCTCTTGGACTATTGAAATTAGGGGGTGGGGCACCATACAAATATCTTTTAATAACCAACAATTCATTATTAAAACCAGCCACGTGTGTGTCAGGAGCTCCATAACCGTTGGTGCACAAGTCAGACTTACTGTAGACTAGTTTAGTATGTTTTATTAAAATATTAATTCCTTCTCTCATACTTTTGATAAACTGCTATCCTACTGCAAAACTAACGTAGTGGTAAATGTCCCCAGCTACTCGTCCTACGATCGTTTCTGCCCGTTCTACAAGACGACGGGCATGCTCAAGAACATGATCGCGTTCTACGACATGTCGCGCCACGCCGTCGAGGCCTCGGCGCAGTCCGACAACAAGGTCACCTGGAACACCATCCGCGAGGCCATGGGGCCCGTGCTCTACCAGCTCTCCTCCATGAAGTTCAAGGTACACGCACAGTTAACTTCATCATCATCATTCATTTCGGCCCGCATCCACCAACTGCAGGGTAAGGGCCTCTTCATTTTAACACCTATTGCCTGGTCTCGTGCTAACGCCATCCATCATTCCCCATTAGCAAAATGTCATCAGACCAACGAGCCGATGATCTGCCCACTGATCTATGACCTAATCTCGGTTACAACTCTGTAACCGCCCTCGACCACCTACCATCGTCTCTCGTAGCCAAGTTTTTTTTTCGCTTCTAGAATCTGATTGATGATGGAGATGGAAAGTGAAGGTGAATTGTGGCAATTTTATTGTAACATTATAAGCCCATTTCTTTTTCTACTCACGTATAAACCGCTAATATTGATATCGTTAACAGTATCAGAATACCACCTATAGCGTAACCGAAGCTTGAAAGCAGTTATATAATGACCGTTGCCATGGTAATAACAGTTCTTTTATATATTATTATAGCATTGTTATAACCATGGTTATGCACATGAACATTGTCAGTGAAGGTGTTTGGTAAACAACTGACATCTCAATTTTTATATTATACTTAATATAAAACTTGTCAAATACTGTTTTTATTTACAACAATTCAAATGTATAAAAATACGAAAAAAACATAACACAACAATTAAAAGAAATAATAATTAAGTAAAAGTAGTAATAAGTAATTTTTTGAGCTGAGGGCCCTGTCAAGATGCATTGCGCTAACTAACGTTTCTATTCGATTGGTTTAAAAACGAAACGAATAGAAACGTTAGTTAGCGCAATGCATCTTGGCAGGGCCCTCTGAGCTCTTTCCAGCACCGTTCCATGTCGTTACATAAGAGTTGTTCGTCCCCAGGACCCCGTGAAGGACGGCGAGGCTAAGATCAAGGCGGACTTCGACCAGATCCTCGAGGACATGGCCGCGGCCTTCCGCAACCTGGAGGACTAGGCGCCCGCGCGCCGAACCTTGTTAATACGTTTATAGACCTAATTTATGTCTGTGTAGAGTGCATAAGTTGTTCATGTACATGTATTACTCGCGGTCTATCGTATCGCCGCGCCGCGCCTTTCCTTTGTAAATATCCACCTTGAAATCTATCATCGAAATGGTGCACAACGCGCGCAGTTGATTAGTTGTTACTATATTATTAAATAAATACTATTTATATACTTAACGATTTATTTTGCCCCGTTTTTGTGTGCACTGTTACAGTTTCGATTAAATCAATGTCTCTTGCATTCCACGTTGTTTAGATTAGGCGGGTCGTGTTGAGCTGCTCTGTATTTGCCGCTCGTTGCTCGGCGGCCAGTATTACTCCGCGCGGAGCTGCTTTGTACAAACAAACCATAGTCCAGTTCCTCGTTCAGGCTCTGGGACGTTGTTGAGAGGCGACAGTTATTATAAATAATAAATATATTATAAATTATGCAAGTGTTTTCATTTGGAAGTTTGAGGAACTGCTCAGAGGGCCCTGCCAAGATGCATTGCGCTAACTAACGTTTCCATCCGTTTCATTTTTAAACCAATCGCGTCACTGGTAGATCACGTGACTTTTCGTATCACGTCATCTACCAGGGACGCGATTGGTTTAAAAACTAATCGAATAGAAACGTTAGCGCAATGCATCTTGGCAGGACCCTCTGGGTCTTTCTACTACGACAAACGATATTGCTTTTGAGCTGTTATCGATGGCCCTTATTTACAGGATAGTAATGGCGACAGATTTAAAAACAATACCATAACAGGTCATAACCAATATTGTTTAACGTTGTGGAATAGAGACTGTTGTTGGCATACCGTACTATAGCGATCGGTAATTTGCAAGTAATTTGTGACCCATTTCAAGAAAATAGGCTTAAAGTCGTCAATGTCATTGGAGATGCCAAATCATTTGTAACTTATAGGAGACCTTATTGTTGTAGAATGTCAGAATGACTTTGGACCTAAGGTGGGTCCCAAATTATAGTCGGACTGTACCGTTTATTACCACCATAGCAATTTCTGGTATTTTACATGCCAATAATTGAATGATTTTACCCTAGTTCGAAGCTAGGCCAAAACTAAGATGCTAACGCAATAAAGAAAGACCTGCTGGCCTAATGCCTAACGCACTCTCAATCACAATTGGCTTTAAAGCTCGCCTTCGGACTGTCAAAATGAAAACGATTGCGATTGCGAGTGCGTTAGGCAATAAGCCTGCGGAGGGCGTATTGCCTAACGCAATAGCTACGCAGTATTATGTTCGCCTTTAAAGCATTTGTAAAAATGACAGATGTTTTATCACCTATCGCCATCGATAAACAGTACCACAAGAGGCGCGCAGGAACATTATTCTACATTGATGTAACACCTGTCTTCGTGGAGCTCGACATGTTCAGGGGCCTTGTTCGGCTTGTATCGTAATATTTTTAACTCTGCTGCCAGTAGCCCGTCCAGTCGATAAGAGATATCTTGGAGCTATCATAAGGTCGACAACACGCGTAACGTATCAAGAGAAATAAGGTTTCATTGAGTGGATTAGAGGCCCGGGGAGCTGCTACGAGTATCCGTCATTATTATTATTTTATTCAATAATGCAAGTGAAAGCGCGAAAGAGGCAAAAACAGTTAAAAAAATTATTGTTGCAAAATTGCTTGTCCTTGAAACAAAGTTTCAAATAAACGTTCTCTCGTCCTCAACTAGTCTTTGATGCGTTCAGCAATAAGGTTAGTATTCCAACAAAACGCTGTCATTAACTTGACCGCTTTTAAATAATTCTATGACAGCCATTCAACATTGACAATTCGCGAGCGTTTGACGAATATTAAAAAATATTATACAAATCAATTAATTCGATATTTTTATTTACAGAAAAGGATAGGATCAAATATTCAAGATGTTGGATGAACCGACTATGAGCGACCAGACCCTGCTTCTGAGCGTCGAGGACCTAATAAACCTTGCCATGGGGCCTATAGCGGTACTGAGCAAAATTAATAGTATATAGCAAAGTCGATGTGTCTGTCTGTTTGGTTTCATCATCATCATCACGCCAGCCGAAACATGTTCACCTCCGGACATTGGCCTACCTCAAAGATTGCTATGAACGGTTCGGTGCTATTAGCATTCCTTTGCATCTATTACCGCATCCTCGGTCCACCTTGTGAGAGATCAGCCAACATTTAGCCTTCAGGTATGTGGTCGCCACTTCTGAACCTCGCATCGGAGCTAGCAATCAAAACTAAAGGTTTCCCCTACTACTGGTATCGCTCGCGCCGCGCGGCTCGTGCTCCTGGCCGCCGACGCGTCACCCTCGTATACACGTAGGTACCGCACCCGTACAGGCGCTTTCACAACCATCTTTTATGTTGATGATGCTTCGTGACAGAGCGAGAGGTGTGAACATATTTCAAACTTTTTCAGGGCAACACGGTAGATTTCAAAATGTTGAAGACGATCCTGCACATCCTGGCACGCCAGATGCGGCTCCTGGAACAGAAGGTCATCCTGGAGGTCGGGGAGCTGCCCCCGTCCCCCATGCAGCGCCTGACCAAGCGCGACCAAGAAGGCTCGCAGTCCACCTCCACGGACAGCAGGGACAAGGATGCTAGATCGATGAAAAAACGAGAATTTGGCGATATTTTAGAGGAGAGGGTAGTGTTGCGAATTTGAGCTTTGAGGCGTAAGGCTTAAGAATCGAGTCGTAGCTGCCGAGTCTAGAAGGCTCAAAGCTTTAAGACTCGAGCTTGTAAGCTTCAAATTAAAAGGTTCGCGTCGCTGCTGCCGAGCGTGTTAACCTTAAGCCTTAAGCTTAAAAGCCTGCTTGAAAGCTTTAAAGGTAGAGAGAATGGAGAGAACCTTAAAAGCTCTGAACAAAATTAGATCGAAAAATCAATAATTAAACCAACCGGAAGTAGGAGACCCGCCCTCAGGCGGGTCTCTGCCGAAAGTCAGTAGGGCTAAAATAGTCGGAACACGAGGAAATGGCCAAAATAATAAATATTGCTGACCAAATCAATTCATCTTTTTGAAACAACATATTTTAAGCATCTCGGTTTTGTCTGAAGATTTTTTACAGAGATTTCTAAGCGATTTTCATGTTTAGATAAAAATACCCAGTTAACTTCTCGTTACAGAATTTATTGACTTTTTGTACATCTGTAATCTGTATTACCTGACTTCATCACATGTGAAATTTCATGGGCGGTGGAATTTTTCAGAAGTCTAATAATAATAAAGACATTAGATGAACCGACTATCTATTAATACTTGAACTCTCAATGCTTGAGCTGTCAACGCTTGAGCTTTCCAAGTTTGAGCACTCAAAGCTTAAGCTCTATATAGCTCGTCTTTAAAGCTTGCTCTTAAAAGCGCTCATAAAGAGCTGGGGTCTTTAAGGTTTGGAGCCCTTTTTGAGCGCAAACCTTTTATGCTCGAGTCTTAAAAGTCTTAAAACCTAAAACCGACTATGTTTGCGAGTGTATAAGGTTCGAAACGCGTTAAGGCCTTTCCTAGCCCTCTCACAACGCTGCATGAGGACATGAGGGTAGTAATTAGAGTTGCCACCTTTTTTTTAACAGAATAAAGTATTACTTACCAAAAGAGGAATAAAAATAAAGTACGCAGCATAAATCTAAAATGTTTTAAATACATATTTCTTATCAAGTTATCACTCATCAGGCCTTGTTTACTCTAACAGTGTATTTGGCAACAATTAAAGTAGGTATCAATCGCGTTCAAACATGGCAAAACAAAGTTTTTGTCGAGGGTTTTTGACGGTTGCGTTGAGGTAAAATTTCGTTTAAATTGATTAGTAATAATTAGAAAAAAATTACCATTAAAAACCGAATGTCATAAATAAAGTACTTTGCCGTACTTTGTGTTCCGTAAAATATAACGTACGGGAAGCTAAAATAGATTACACTACTTTATAATAAAGTACGGGTGGCAACCCTAGTAGTAATTGTCTTTTTCTAATATCCTCCTTTTACGGGTCTACCATATTTGCTATAAAATGAAACTACATACATAAAATGAAATGTTATAAATTAATATTCTTTAAAATCACTTGCTATAATCATTTATTTGTTATAATTTTAAAAGCCATATAACGTTTGGTAACTGTAATTTTAAAATGTTTAATATTTTATTCATTTTTTTTATTACTATAAAACACTTTATTTACATCCAACTAAGTACAGAATTCAACATAAATACAATTAAAAATTAAAACTAAACGTATTTAAATTAAAATTAAACTAAGCTACTCAAATATTAAAGATATAAATAATAATCACCACTATAAAATAATACATAATACATAACATGTTAAAATTTATGTAGGGTAAACTGCCCTATTGGTGGCCGCCTACTGATTACTGGCCCCGTGAACTTTAACATAAGGTGATAGAGACGATAATTCAACAATCACTAGGTGCCATTAACTGGTATTTTAGAGGCCAGTTATTAGGTGTTTTACCCTACTAAATTATTTCTTGTTATATTTATTTCATATATAGGTACTTTCTTTTACCTAATGTTCGAAATCTAGAATATTGACAATGATTAATCGTTTAAACCTATTTATATTTAACTCGAACCCTACCCTCATATTTTTTATTATTTCCTTTCGTTATTATCTGCCAAACTCAATTAGGTGTTTTAAAGAAAAGTCGTCGAGGGGCTGCTGTTTTCTGCTCTGAATAACAAAAGAAAACTGAAAACTTACCTTATAAAGAATGTTGGTAACGTTTGTTTTTGGTGACGGGGCCGTCGCCCCCTAGCCATCCCCGCCAGTGTGTCCTCCGACTTTCAGTTCAGTTCAGTTATAGCTAGTAAAGACTCTACACTTTGAAGGTAAATAAATTGTATGCCATTTAAAGCTTATGGCTAATGATTAAGACAGAAATTAATAAAATACGCTTAGAGCATTGAAAACATATGGTAAGTGAAGATTATGGAAATCAACTATTATAAAATGATTTTAGCAAGGAATGATTATAGCAAATGAATTGAAAAGAAGTATAGGTAATTATAGCCATTGATTTTATACCAAATAAGGGGATGCCTTTTATACAAAAGTCACTTTAAGTAAGTGAAAGAGAAAGTGAAAGTCGTGTCGTATCAATATGCCCAAAACTTAGCAAAGAATATTACTAAATACCGGTGAAATTACTAGCATAGAGGCATTCCATCTTAGTCCTCAGGGTTGGCAACGCATTTGAAGTCTTAAAGAGGTGATAGACGGGCGAGTAAGTACGCCGTACTTTCACGACATTTGGGCATTTTCACGAAAAAGTGTACCCAATTAAGGGCTGAAGTTAAGGAACTTTAACTTTGGTAGTTTTGTGACGGAAATTAGCTATACATTGACGGCCATCAAAACTGACACAGTTGACAAAGTTAAACTTCCTTAATTTCAGTCCTTAATTGGGTACACTTTTTCGTGAAAATGCCCAAGTACCGCGTAATTACTCGCCCGTCTATCACCCCTTTAAGGGTGCGGCTCCACTGAGGCGGAGACGAGAGGAGCGGAGCGGAGCTGTGCCAATATTAACCAATAGAAGACGCATGCGGTCACGTCGAGCGCGCCTTGCGCACGTTAGTTTATATTCTATTGGTTAATATTGGCACAGCTCCGCCCCGCTCCGCTCGTCTCCGCCTCAGTGGAGCCGCACCCTTAGGATTGCAGTTTTGAGATTGGTTTCTTGTGATTTCAAATGTCTATGGGTCTCAGATGCCCCTGATGTTTATCAGGGGCCTGTTTTATAAAGCTACAAATCACAATTTACAGGCTACCAGTTCCCATTTGACACAACCTCGACCAATGACGACCAGCCATTTGAGCAGTGTTGCCAGTTTAGACCTGTAAAATTGTTACTTGTAGCTTTATAAAACGTGCCCCAGGTGAGTGCTCGCGTGCCTTCTAAAAAACAGAATAAAGAGAAGTGGCCGACAAAAGCGTAACTCTGTAATGATGATGATGTTTTTGAGCAATTTTACCTAGTAAACTCTTGGCTGGGTACTTGACAACGTCAAACGTACATAGATATAGGTGCATATAAGGAAGTAAATGATGCATAGAAAACTCTCGACAGAATTATCACACGATAACTGGGGTCGTACGGAAACGTCCATGTTTCAAATCGACCATGGCATGATCATGGCAGAATGTGGTTCATGTAGGAAAATGCTCAACCAAAACGTTAATTTTGTTAAGTGTCAAATCGTTAAACAGATGTTCTGTTAAGGTGAGCTAAGAGCTCCTACAGTTTGTAATGTTGCTCTTTATGATACTTCGATCGACCTAGTTTAATATTATTTGTTGTTCGCCTATTTTATGTTAAAGTTGTTTTGCTACTTGAACGAAATTATGCCCTAAAACGCTCGACACTTTCTACTGTCTGCATGCCACGGTGGCTTTGCTACGTAGACGCTTCGTTGACAACCCCAAATTTTCGTAGGTAAGTAGTAATTTTCACCACCAAGGCTCACAGTACCGAATGTGCACACCGCGGGTGCATCGCGCAATGGGCTGTATTGATATGGATTTCGGTATCTATGCCATCTGTACGACTATTTAAGATCTGGTTATTTTTCCATCTAATATCTTACCTTAATATCGAGACACTGAAGGATCGTGAGGAACCATTCAATATCCTGTGTCGAGTTCCCAACCGTCATAGGGCGCGCCTGGCAGTACAGCTTGTGAGCTCAAAAACATTAAATACTTATTGGCCCCATCTGGCAGAAAGCACGAAACTTGGCATACATGTAGCTTTTATATATGTGCTTCAATATTGAAGTAGGAACACATGTTGAGTCTTTTTTTCCCATCCCTCCCCCCCTCTTTTGTGTCCCCAATCACAGTTTTTTTGAGTTTGTTTGAAAACGGCTAAAGCTAGGAGAAAACCGTCAAAGGATAAAATGTTCCTTATATAATTATCTACCTACATACCATTCCTTGGATATATGTTGATAAGGCCTATAGTTTTCAATATATGCAAATATTCATTGGGGTAAGTACAAGGATTCAAGCAACTTATTAAAATTAAAACTATAGCCAAGTTCAGTAAAAATAATATTTAATTAAATTCGCGGGCATCACCCCCACATTAATAAGTGCAGTACGGGGAAGCCCATGCTTCGTACATTGACATCGACCTGTAAGCAGCTGCGACATGAACACTTTGTTATGATCTCCTTTACGGATGCTGAGGTTGTGTTGTATTTACTCCTTATTGGAGTATAAACGCCATCTTTCTTCCATCCCCATTTCTCGAAATAAGGATATTCAGGGTTAGCAATCAAGCTGAATCCCGCTTGCAAACTAACCATTTTCTCTGCTCTAAAAGAGCACCAAATGGAGGTGGCAGTCTATCCATGGCCCGCCCCTTATTAAATAGTGTCTTCCTCGCTTGGCTGATGTCCTCTTCGTCACTTGTTTTATCATACGTTAAGATAACATTATGGTCGTTGCGCTTTTAATATTATGAAGGATTGTAAGCATATTTTGAAAACTATAGGTCGTATCAACATAGGTACATCCAAAGAATGTTTTGTAGATAATTTTATAAGGAACATTTTATCCTTTACGGTTTTCTACTAGCTTTAGTCGTTTTGAAACAAACTAAAAAAACTGTGATTGGGGAATCAAAAGAGGGGGGAGGGAGGGGAAAAAAGTTTTATGACGTGTTCCTACTTCAATATTGAAGCACATATATAAAAGCTATATGTATGCCAAGTTTCATGCTTTCTGCCGGATGGGACCGTATTTCAGGTTAACAAGCCGCACTATGGGGCTAGCCTAGACTCAGCGGTGGGACAAATATAGGCTGAATCTGTTGAGGATTTAATTGTAGAGTAGTAATTTAATTGTTTGTTTATGATTTAAGAGAGAGAGCCTCTACGGTGATAAAGGTGAAGAATCAGAAGAAAGTGAATTAGATAGTTATGAAATGGAAGAAAGACGAGAGGATGCTCAGAGAGCCAGAGATAAGGAAATGTACAAGGCATTAAAAGCTGCAAGAGATAAGGAGAGAGCTGAAATAGAGAGAGCAAAAATGGAAAAAATGGATCCGGCAGAACGAGAAGAGTATCAGAAGGAGCTGCAAAAACAAAGAGAACAAAGGGAAAAAGCTGAAAAATTGGCGGATGAGGAGGAAGAAAGAGCTGAAAAAGAAGAAAAGGCTCAAAGAGAAAAAGCTAAAGCTGAAAGAGAGAAGGTGAAAGCTGAAAAATCGAGGTTGAGACGTGAGAAAGAAAACGAGATAGCCGAAAAAGAACGGGAGATAGCTGAAAGAGAAAATGAGAAAATGAAAAAAATGAATTTAAATGAAAAGAAAGAGTATAAGAAAAAGCTGGAGAAAGAAAAAGAATACCGGATAAAAGCTTTACGACTGCTCCAAGATGAGGAAGAGAGAGCTGAAAAAGAAAAAGAAAGAGCCGAAAGAGACAAAGCGAGGGCTAAGAAAGAGAAGGAGAGAGCTGAAAGAGAAAGGGCAAGAATGGAAAATATGAGTCCAAGAGAAAAAGAAAGCTATCGGGAACAGCTGGAGAAAGTCGAAGCAGAAAACGAAGAAGAATGGAGAAAACTAGAAAAAATGGATTCTGAAGAAAGAGAACAGTATGAAATAGAACAACATAAAGAAAGGGAAAGGGTAAGATTGGAAAAAATGACTCCAACTGAAAAAGAAATATACGACCAGGAGGTACAGAAAAAAAAAGATGAAAAAGAGAAGATAAAATTAGAAAAAATGAGTCCACAGGAAAGAGAACAATATAAGGCAGAAAAAGAAAAAAATGCAAGACTTGAAAAAATGACTCCAAAAGAAAGAGAAAATTACGAGAAGGACCAGCAGAAAGAAATTGCTGAAAAAGGGAAGGAAAAACTGGAAAGAATGAGTCCAAAAGAAAGAGAAAAGTACCAGAAGGAGCAAGAAAAAGAAAAAGAAAGGGCTGAAAAAGAAAAGGCAAAAATAGAAAAAATGAGCCCAAAAGAAAGAGAAAAGTACGAGAAGGAGAAAGAAAAAGAAAAACCTGAAAAGGATTCAGATAAATCTGAAAAGGAGAAGGCAAAACTTGAAAAAATGAGTCCAAAAGAAAGAGAGAAGTACGAGAAGGAGCAACAAAAGGAAAAAGAAAAGGCTGAAAAGGAAAAGGCTGAAAAGGAAAAGGCTGAAAAGGAAAAGGCAAAAATAGAAAAAATGAGTCCAAAAGAAAAAGCTGAAAAAGAGAAGGAAAAACTGGAAGGAATGAGTCCAAAAGAAAGAGAAAAGTACGAGAAGGAACAACAAAAGGAAAAAGAAAAGGCTGAAAAGGAAAAGGTAAAAATAGAAAAAATGAGTCCAAAAGAAAGAGAAAAATACGAGAAGGAGAAACAGAAAGAAAAAGAAAAAGTTGATAAGGATTCTGATAAATCTGAAAAGGAGAAGGCAAAACTTGCAAAAATGAGTCCTAAAGAAAGAGAAAAGTACGAGAAGGAGCAACAGAAAGAAAAAGAAAAAGCTGAAAAACAAGCCCAGAAAGAATTGGAGAAGGAAAAAGCAAAAATGGAAAAAATGAGTCCTCAAGAAAGAGAAAAGTACGTGAAAGAAAAGGAAAAGGTAAGATATTATTGGTCATAGTCTTATTTAAATTAGACGAAGTAAACTGACAGGGCTAGTGCTACGAGTATTGTCATGTTCAATGTCATCATCAGCCGACCGAGCAAGTGAACTGTTGTTGCTGATTGGTTTGAAGTTGGTAGCTCAGATGTTTAAGAAGTAAAGGATAAGGTTACATTATGTACACGCCCACACTACTCAACTTAGGGCTTGTTTACGAAGACGCGGAGCGTGGCGCGTGGCGTGCGGCTTGGAGTTGCGCGGCGCGTCAGGCGTTGTTTCGGTGGCGCGTGCAGCGGACCGCGTCATCACACGCGCAAACACAAACATATAGCAATGTACGGTGAAGTTTATGAAGATGCGGGGCGTGATGCGGCGCGTGGTGCGGGGCGTAGAGAGTAGCGGTGTCCGCTACATCTGGTCCGGCGGACTCTCGAGTGTGTAGCGGAGCGCGTGGCGGAGCACAAGACTGTCAGAAGGTTCCGCCGCGGGCCCCGCTGCGGGCGCAGTGGCGGGTACCGCCGTTATTGATGCGTGCGACGCTGGGCGCAACGCGGCTATGCCATCCGCGGGCTCCGCCGCAATTAACGTTGTATTTGAAGCAAGCGCGCGTAAAACCGCTTCTCCGTAAACGCTTTAATACTACGCCATATGTTTGATTTTAGTGTAGACCGCGCCGCCCAACTCTACGCGCGATGCTCCGCGTCCCCGTAAACAAGCACTTACTGTTTCGCAACGGACAAGCTTAGAACACGGACACATGCCTTCAGTTTTCAGCATGTGTATGTTCTTTTCACTCATGAAAACGTGCCTCATTACTTGATTTTACAGTGCAGGAATGTGTAAATAAACGTTAATTTATATAGTGGTCGCCTTTCGATTAAGAGTACCATAAGGGTCTACCCACATCTATAGACGCGGAATCGGCGTTAGCTGATCACAAAACTCTTAATGTCTACGCAGGAAGAGCGAAAATGACGTCGATCGGCTCGGCCGACGCGAAACGACGTCTATAGATAGATAGATAGATGGATAAAAATCTTTATTCACATAATACGCCATGACAAATAGAAACACGTTTACACCGACCGGAAAACGACGAAAAGCGCCGCGTCCGTACGACGCTGACGCTGTTAGCAGCCAACGGCACGCTTTCGCATTCTTACATCGCCGAGCACCGCCGATCGGCGCCGGCCAGGGCTGAACAGTTCCGACCACGGCCGAGTAGCTACGATGAGAGCCAATTAGAGCTGGTGACAACCGTTCAGCGTCGATAGTTGTGGGGAGACCCTTACTTTTACATCGAGGTCTATCTGACGTTTCGACGGCAGTACGGGGCACGCGAGAGCCGACCGTAGGTTTACAGCTGCTGCGATAGCAAATCGAGGGCGATCGGGCGTCTCTGCGGCCGTACCGAGGATGAGACTGCTGAACGTAGGTTTACAACTGCTGAGATGGCGGATCGGCTAAATGCGAATAGTGTGGTGTAAAACACTCGGGGAAAGCCTACTCCGCGTCGATAGGTGTGGGGAGACCCTAAGACGTGCCCTTTGACGCTTTTAGGCCATCGATCAGACGCCTTCGGTGCCTCTGTATTTTATTTGCATTTGATGTCAATGAAACTAAACCCACGTCAGTGCATACATTTTACTCTTATACACCTTAATAAGAAGAATTATTGAAATTTTATTAGATTGATTTTATTATGTATTTTTTATTTTAGGCAGAGAAAGAAGCGAGAGATAAAGCCAGAGCGGATGATAGTGCGGTACAGTCCTTCAAAAATATATTACCCGTAGGTAGTGTGGTAGTAATAGAAAACTTATGTATTAACTTGATTGATAAAAAAAGTAGACTGGTAGAATAGTTTATTAGCTTCTATGCTGCTGTTGCGATTTTGACTAACAATGCAAATAAGGTGAAATATCGCGTAGTTTCGCTAAGAAAAGTGTTTTTGCACCTTATTGAAATGGTTAGGTTAGGTTAGGTTAGGTTACGGTATGCTTCCACCTCAGCTTTCGCAGGAGACTGGGGTGGTCGAGAGTCCGTCATACCCCCCCCATATGGCTACCCTAGGGGGGGGGACGATGCGTAATGACACTAATGACATTTCCTCTCCGTCAAAAAAATAATGTTAGGTTAGGTTAGTTTAGGAAAAATGTATCTTTTTACGAATAACCGGGAAGTTATTTGAAATACCAAATAATCAGTCATTTGTTAGTAGTAGTAGTAGTACAGTTATGTAGAGCTAAAAGATGAAAATAATCTACAACAAAAGTAATGAATGTTTTGGAAATAAATATATGTGACCTTTTAGGGTTCCGTAGTCTAACTAGGAACCCTTATAGTTTCGCCATGTCCGTCCGTCTGTCCGTCCATCCGTCCGTCCGCAGCCTAGGTCAGAGACTCTTAGTACTAGAAAGCTGTAATTTGGCAAGAATATACATATTAGTCACGCCAATAAAGTGGTAATTTTTTGTTTTTAGTGTCCTTCCCCTACACATAACGTGGTCATGTATTTTTTTTTCTCGTCTACCCCATAGTGCGGGGTGTCGTTGGATAGGTCTTTCAAAAATATTACGGGTTTTTGTGAACAATTATCTTAATTTTAAAGAAAAACTATCACGACTAAGTAGACCTGATTGGATCCTGAGATACAGGCGACTAAAATGTCTATACCTACTAAAATCATCTAACACAGCACCAAATAACTTGAAATAGAGAATTAGTTCATAGGTACCTACTTGTTGTTTTTTGAGATGGTGTTTGTGTAGTAACTTCGGCTTCGGCGTCGGAACCCTGCACTGAGCATGGTCAGACATGCTCTTTCCCGGTTTTTTAGAAACATTACGGTTTTACGAGCAATGTGTGACTGTTTGACCCGACGTGAAATTCTATATAAATTTATTTATCTAAGCTTACTTCAATAACAAACGAGGTTTGTTATCTTCATCTAGATGATTTATTTAAATAATAGTAGACAACACATTATTTAACATTGACGTTATTATCGAATAAATCATTTTCAAATGATTTTATTTTAGATAATTAACCAGATAATAAATTATTTAAATAACGCCCAACTCTGGATAATAACCAGAGTTGGGCGTTATTTAAATAATGTCATTACGTAACGTGACTAACGTTTCGTTATCACTATTATTGCGTAAAATTGGACTGTTGCCGAGGGAACAGCGATATACATCTTACATTGTGAAATAATCGCTCATTCCCCAAATAACAGATTTTCAAAACGCCACATTGTCAATATAATGGAATCCCAAAACATAACATTCGAATAAAAGTATTGTTTATTAAGTTTACATTTTTTTGAATCCGGGGCGCTCTCCTAATCAGTTTATAAAAGCATATTGCTTTTAACACGCTATCGTATTGTTTTAACTCGGCCGTCATTACTGTCAATTTAATAAGAGCTATCGTAATGTTAACAATATGATAACATGCCTAAAGGGGTCAGGCTTGTAAAGCTCACTTTCCCGAAATGTGCGCTTTCTGCAAAATGTACACTCCCAAAAGGTACACTTGCCCAACTGGGGAACTTTCTCGATAGTTGCACTATTTCAAAAAGTGCACTTTTCTAAAACGCACCCTTTCCCAAAAGGTACACTTTCTCAATTAGGGCACTTTCTCGAAAGATGCATTATTTCCATCACCACAAAGTTCACACGAGTTTTAGTCAGGTGAATGAAGATCATGAGTCATGATGGCAATGTTAATGTTTTTTGACTGATCTCTAGAACCTTAAGTAATAGTAACGTACTTATTGTACTGTAAGTAATAAACTTTTTTCAAAGTATTTCAGTTTTTTTCGTTTTTTTTTAATTATTAATGGCTGAGGACTTAACTCTGGTAAGATACTGGCTGATTCTTTTTTAAATTAGAGATTTGTCATAGCCCTTCTGAGAATGTGTTCTATCTGAGAAATGCACCTTTTCAGAAAGTGTACCCATTGAGAAGTGCACGTTTGACATTTCGGGAAAGTGAGCTTTACCTCGCCGGACCCGCCACAAGCAATATGGATTTACTGAGTAGAAAAGAGGTCCTGGTGTTTATGGAATCTGGTAAATAAAATAATTAACGAATAATAACGCCGGGGGACCATATTAAACTAATTGACTTAGGGCCGTATTAATAAACTCATCTTGGTTGAGATGCCCGACACAAGATACCTCAAAGTAAACGTCAAACCATAGAACACTGTCATTTTTGACACATCTCGAGACCAGCACTAGAGTTGAGATTAGTTTATTAATACGGCCCTAAGTCCCTCGCTAAGCTCTAGATTGGTAGTAAGGGTACAAGACAGTGATAAACATACTTATATAATGAAGTACATACTTAAATAAAAATAAATCACCCAAATTTCGGGAACAAGTACTCGTGCTCTTCACACAAATATTTTCCCATACCGGAACTCGAATCCGGACCCCTAGGTAAATACGCAGTACCAACCACGCTAAACTTGTCGTTTGTAGTTTGGTATTTTGTAATTCTGGTATTGTAGGAATGAGCGAATATTATAATTTAATCTCGTTTGTTACGAGACCGAGGGGTTTATTCAACACGGCAAAACCATATTGTATTTTATGTGTTATGGTATGGTTTCTGACTGGTCCGCCATTACTGTTCAGTAAAGGCCCAGCCACACCGCTTGCGTGATGTGGACGTGCACGTGCGCGTTCGCTTTTCACTGCGTTGTATAGTATGAATTCTCATTACGACATGTCAATATACAACGCAGTGGAAAGCGAACGCGCACGTGCACGTGCACGTCACGCAACCGGTGTGGCTCGGCCTTAAATAAGAGCCACGTCGAAGGCAAGACGGTACCCCGTAGAACAGACCCGAGCCCGCTTCTTTTAAAAATAATAAACTATTTAAATATATTTCAGAAATTATCCGATGTTGTGGAATCTATATCAGGTAAAAATTGGTTTTAATAGAATATATGTAGACATAATCAATTATAAGCTGTTGATCCAATACGCGGTTCGTCCAAGTAGCATTTGGACAATCGTCTACTACGCAGTTCCTCCACAATATGATTCGACTCTTTCGAGATTCGTCATTACGCAGTTTATTAATTTCAGATTTCAAGAATCTTCATTACGCAGTTCGTCCATTTCGAGATTCGTCATTACGCAATTCGTCCAGTAGGGGCCCCATTTTGAAACGAATTTGCGAACCTTTTCGACGCCAACGACGGATATTATATCGATAATTGGGAATATGTTATAAAATGACGCCTCAGATATGAACCAAACATATTTTCTCTTCAAACCTACACAAAATACATATGTACCTAAATGTAAAAAAATCACCACCCTTCGGGGTCGTGCTCCTAGTAAATTCTCCTACTGTAAGGAGCACGAAGACAATATAGTACTGATTCTCCCACTGCAACTGGTAGGAGGATGAATACAATAATGTCCTAATTCTCCTACTGCACACGAAAGGAAGGGACCGACTCGTGGTCAAACCAGGTTGACACACCATAGCTACCTATTCGCAGAAATCATTTTTATTCCGCAAAGTAGGTAGGTTAGGTTCGTTAGGTATCTTTAGATGCTCGAAGGGCAAATCGCCTAGAAAAAAGGAGCTCCGTCGAGTAGCAGTGGTGTGACAACCTGGTGTGACGCCGAGTCTGCACCCGGAAAGAAGATATATTACGTATGAGCACAGAATAGATAATAGTACAAGTACAGAAGGCTCACTCCTTTGATCTTTACAAAAGCCGCTTTTTTCTTACCCAAAACATTACGATTTATGGCCCTCTGACGTCGTCGACTCCAGCGCAAGCCAAACGGAACGTTAAGTCTGTGTTAGAACGGTGAAAATGAATTGGCTCACTCGCCGCGTCGCCGATAGTGAGGGCTGTCAACGACTAAAAATAAAATAATAATGTGTTGCCCATTTATTTCTTGCATTCAATATAGAGAGCAATAAATGTATATTCTTCATACATCATATTACATTATTTCATTATTTATCTCTTAAATAATAAATCTATTAGGTACCAATTACAAACAGTTGCTACGTTACCATATTTCTACAGATAGAGACGGCAATCCGTAGCGAGCGTAACAACGCTATTGTTAGAAAGAGATAAATAGTTGGTTCAAATTGCGTACCAGAATGACGCGGCGGCCAATTAGCTACCCGTCTTTATCGCACTCATATAAAATGGGTGGCAACCCCTGAATAGTACCCATCAGATGGGTAACCGGCATGTACTTGTAGCGATGAACGTAAATCGAGGAGTGAGCCGCGCCTGAGGGCTCAGACAAGATGCACTACGCTAACTAACGTTTCTATTCGATTCGTTTTTAAACCAATCGCGTCACTGGAAGATGACGTGATACGAAAAGTCACGTGGTCTACCAGTGACGCGATTGGTTTAAAAACGAATCGAATAGAAACGTTAGTTAGCGTAGTGCATCTTGTCTGAGCCCTCTGAGGGCCCTGCCAAGATGCATTGCGCTAACTAACGTTTCCACTCGATGGAAGATTCTCATACGATACCCCACATGCACATGACACGGTTAACTCAATTCAAAATTTGGATCGCCGTTCCTTGCATAAAGACCCTGTTTTTTGTGATTTAATTAAAAATGTATAGTTTTCAGATTTTTCCCTACACTTGTAGTATAACACGCTATTACTTGCCAAATTTCATAGTTCTAGGTAAACGGAAAATACCCTATAAATTTTCATTCCCTTGAGACTGTCGAAATAGACGTTTTTTGCGGCATAAACGGCCGTATCTTTTTTTTACGTTATCTTAGAAGTTTGACTTTTTCACAGCTTCAACGGACGTAGACCTGAGTATTTATTTCAATTTCAACTCTATACATTCACGCGATCCCGTGATAAAGGGTCTTGACAAACAGACGGACAGACGGACAACAAATTGATCCTATAAGGGTTCCGTTATTTCCTTTTGAGGTACGGAAACCTAAAAGCGAGAAAAAATAATTTCCCAAACCATTAATTAACCCGTCGTACGACCGACATCAAAGATGTGAATGATAGTTATAGTTACACACTTATTTTTATTACAATTATAGTCCGAGGTGGCTCGCTGAACTGGGCGTGCGCTGAATGTCGGTCTTCCGCCGACTAAAGCTTGGGCGGCTTTTAAAATTTACCACTAACGCCTTTCCCACTAAAAATCTTCCAATTCTGTTCAGTAGTATTTGCGGAGTTGCGGCAACGTAAAGATAAAAGATAAAAAGATAAAATATGTTAAATTCAGTAAGTAGGGCCGCACGCACGCGCACTTTTACACCTCAAAAATCTACCAGCGCTTCACAAGAGTCCACTGCTGAGAAGAAACGCGCCGTAAGATCGGGACACTTTTTTAGGGTTCCGTAGTAAAACTAGGAACCCTTATAGTTTCGCCATGTCCGTCCGTCCGTCCGTAGCGTAGCTCAGAGGCTCTTAGTTCTAGAAAGGTGTAATTTGGCATGAACATACATATTAGTCACACCGACAAAGTCGTAAAAAAATCTTCAAAAACTTAGGGTATTTCCCCTTCTAGTAACGTAGCGATGTATCTTTTTCTGCTCGTCCACCCCATGGTGTGGGGTGTCGTTGAATACGTTTTTTTAAATTATTACGGGTTTGTTTAAACCATTTTTCGACTGAGGGATCCGTTGTGAAATATTACGATTTAAAGTGCAATTTTTTGTTAGAGTCAAGAGTTAAAAACCATTACACGAACTGCGTATTGGATCAACGGCTAATAAATCAAATGTAATTGAAGTTATGAAAGTCTCAGAGTGGTCAAGGTAGAGCGGAGAATTCAACCAATCATATTGTAGATATATCTGTCCCAAACGAACTGATTGGTTGCTATCTTCGCTATACTCTGTATTCAGTCGAAATCTGTAACTCAAGCACACAGATCACAGAAACAAGGAGATATGTCATGAGCGCAAATTCGTACAAGACCCGGTGTCGCCTCTTTTAAACATGTCGCACATGACAATCAATACCGTCTTAACTCGAAATGTGACGGTGTTGAAAAATTTATTCTAATTTCAAACTACTATAAATAGTTATGCGCTGCAATTTATTTTTGAGTTAATACGGTATTGAATGTCATGTGCGATGTGTGCGTCTTACACTTAACGCTTACGCTCTATTAACTACTACAAAAACAACCTCCTCATAATTGGTTACAGCTTACGAACTAAAAATGACGTAACATAGTTTTGATAGTAGCACAAAATTAAGCTTTATGTTAAGTTTTCAAGGTTGAAAAATGCTGAAAGATCTTTGTTTTTCCATCTTAGTTCAGTGATTGAACGTAAGGTAGCGCTTACTAGCGACGAGTTATTAATTTATTTCCTCAGTGCTAGATGGCGCCAAGATAGTAGTCCTTATGTTCAACAGATTAAGGACTACTCTTACAGCGACATCTAGTGATCCTTTTTTCAAGAGGTGTGCATCTCTTTCCTGCAGTCCACTTAGGGATGCCACCAGGAATGTTTCAAAATATATCGATAACCATAACACTTGTTTGTAATGTATAGTCGAGTTCATAAATATGTATGCACTTTAGTACCTTGTCACTTTAATCGTTATGACAATTCATATATGGCAGTTTAAATATGACGTTAAATAGACAAGGTACTAAAGTGTATACATATTTGTGAACGCGACTGTAGTATTCAATTTACAGGCAATAAACTTATTGCCTTAATAGTACTTGTACTACTTTTTTTTTTCTACCAGCTTTATACTATGAAATCATTTAAACTTAATACGTTAATTTTTTGATTAGAATAATATTTTATTAGCTTCTTGCTACGGTTTGCATAAAGTTGATACATAAGTTTTCAAAATTGGGAATCATAGCTATATTAGAACGTAACAAAAAAATGGCTGCATTTCTGTGGTAAATTGCTGGAGCTGTTAAAGATTTTTTCACTTCTCATGCTCGTAAAGTCCTTCTTGATGCTGGGTATAGGCTGCATAAAATCGCATTTTATGCACTAGTGCATAAAGTGTTGTTGTCATCGAGACTAAGATAATTAAGCCCTACAGCCAGACAGACGTGATGATTACATTAAATAAACTTGTTATTTGAATACATTTACTTTAATGTGGTTTACTAATGTTTGGTCAAAAATATTTTCCCAAACTATCAGCTCCCAAACTATTTTACTCAAATTATCATTTGGTAAAAAATCATAAGTCAAAACAACTTTTCGCAATTTAAGTTAGCAATATTTTTTTTAGCAAATTATTGTTTAACACATAATTACTTGGTCCAGTTTCATTTTACCAAATTTCATGTAGTCAAATGTATCGTTTGGCATAACATACTCTTCCCAAAATATTGTATGGCATACAATTTACATCCTAATTGAGTAGTGCATAGGATAAAATTTAGGGTATGATTATATTTCGTTAAGTGGGTAGTTTTCTTACTGCGTGCTGGCGCATAAACGTCGTATTTGCGCAAACTTGGTATTTGTTTTTACTGAAAGTACATACGATGGATAGAGTTATTTCCGTGACACAGTCGACGAAGCCCTGCTAAACGGGGCTTCTATTCTGCGTAGATTGGCCCTTCGGGCCTGATGAACTCTAACCTAACCTAAACCTACTTACCTAATTTTAACCTAAACTAACCTAACTGGATATGCTATAGATTAAGTGTGCGAAATAAAATTTGGACATAAAAAATTTGGTATATAATATTTGCCAAAGGAAAACGTTTGTTTAATAAGCGTTTGTCTTAATGAAACTTGACAAAGTAAAATGATGGCAAATGATTATTTGACTAAATGAATAAAATGCGAAATGTAAATGTGCTAAATATTCGTTTGGGAAATGAAACTACTGCGATAAGTTTTTTGGGAAGTGAAATTTGACGAAAAATACTTTGACCGAACGGCAGTACACCCTTTAATGTATTTGCCTTCTATTCTATGTCGCATCCAACAAAAAAGAAATTTAAAACTATTAAAAACAAGTATTATTAAGTAACAAAAATATTACAAAATCAACGTATGACTTGGCAGTATTGCGTTCGACCTAAGTCAAAAATCTCATGCTGAAAAAAGAAACCAGTACAGTGGCCGGAAAAAGGTTAAGGTTTTTGTTTCGTTTTGGACTATTCTTTAGTTGTTTTCTTTGCAAAATTTGTGTTCCGTAACACAACAAATTTTATCAACTTTATCATTGTTTTATTTCCTCGTTAAAAACCCATTTTAAATTTTAAACGATTTTAAACTTATTTTATCCTTTTATCCTTTTATCCGGCTCGGATGGATACCATTATCTAATATTATGTGTTGATTTTACTTGATTACTTAGTACATGAAAGTCTAAACTGCAAATGGGTTTAGTTGAATATCACGTCACGGGATCTCGGTTTGGGACGAACCAGTAGTTTGTCGTATTTGTTTACGTAAACTTTATCTTATAAATGGTGCCAATAACTTAAAACAGAAACCTAAAACTCAATACTTTGGGGCATTTTCTACTAGTCAACCTTTTCTCGGTTAGCTTTGAACCTTTTTTTTAACAATGATCTCTTATAGTTATTATCAGGGAGCGCCAAAGTTCAACTAAAATTGCAACTCCTATTATCGGAACTCCGAAAATGAATTTTTTATACCGCTGGAACCGTAAACTGTTCAGAAGTTCTGAAATATTCAATGTGTAGATAAGACTAGGTTAGGTTAGGTTTTATTGATAAAAATCCTGAAAAAGTAACAGTTGCTGAAAAAAATACGTTAGGAGTTGCGATGATTAGGACTTATGAGTCGTTATGAGTAAAAATAATTAGGTGAGCCAATATGGACCCTTATTATCACAGTGAGTCGGCGCGGGCTGTCAATCAGCGCTGTGTGCAAGCACAGCTCACTACCGAGCCCTTTGCCTTTGTCGTTGGTCAATGTATTTTATATTATTTGTATTTTTATCTAAATTCCAATCAATGAATTCAATCTGCAATACAGTTGAACCGAATCCAGATTTTAGTAAGTACCTATTTACGTACGTAATTCAGAATATGTTCTTACAGTGTAATATTATAACATTATATAACGTGAAAAATAGTTAAATTATTTTCCTTGTGTTTTAAGCGTGTGATAGTGATGATAAATAACTTGAACTATTAACACATTTAATTCTATCTATCTCTGTAGAACGAGCCATTTATCGATAGTCGATAAAAATCACGTCCACATCCTTAAGCTCAGACATCCATACAAACCTTAAATATTCATTAAAAAATAGAAATAATGCTTAAAAACGAAATTTACCGGTGGTGTGCTATGCCCCTTGACTTGCAATTAAGGTTTGGACTTCGATTTTCGCATACTTTCACGCTACAAACAGTCATTCTACTCGTACCATTTAAACGGAGCTCGTATATTGACAGCGATCAGCGGGCAACGCTTGACGCGCCTTGTACCGATATGACCATTTTGACCATACAGAGGCGTCACGAACCGCGCCCCCATAACATATCTCCTTGTTTCTGTGATCTGTGCCCAAGCATGATCATTTCATGATCCAACGTAACGTTTTCAAATCTTGACTATTCGAAAACGTGGACTATACTTGTACGGAATCTATCCGTAGCACGATACTACTGAAACATTTATTTTAGGTATACTCCACCTACTACTCGATGACGACACGTAAGTTATCGTCAATGTCAAAGTGCTACGAAATTTAAGAATTTTTAATACTAAATACGGACCCGGGCAGCTGATTCCAATCGCCATATAAATTTATGTCGTCGCTCATTCCTAAAGACCTGCCACTTTGTAAAATGTCTACTTCTAAAAGTGACTATATTTCCTATTATGACCTTGTTTTGAAATTACCAGATTTCACATTGACAACATTGTATTCTCAAAAAGACTAGTTTTCATAATGACCACTATTTGATAACAGTACTTCCGAAAATGACCACTTCTCAAATAAGACTACTTCTCAAAATGATCCTTTTCTAGAAATGTGGACACTTTTTCAAATGACCACTATCTAAAAGTACCTCTTTATAGATCCTGCGAAAGTAGGACTATTTCTCCTTAATTTTTATCAGTCAGTACAGCAGCCTGTGGGTTCGACGATAGAGATGTGTCCCAGATATTTTCACCACCTTGACCGCTCCTAAATGTTCGGAGATCTCGCAATTTTATTCAAATGACCGCCTCTATGTCTCTGCTCGATTTGATCCACACTTCCAATATACCTACCTAACAATAAATACAATTTGGGACATTATTTTTTCGATCAATTCACTTCAGAAATATTGCCGTCTCGCTCCACTTGCCACGACCACATCAGTTATTAAATAAATCGGCATTTTCCGAAGTGTACATTTGCCATGTCGCACCTACTTAATATATATATATTTTTTTACACAGAAAGATACGATACTAAACTCAAGGAAAAAGTGCTTGTTGGTAAGTGAGAAATACATTAATTAATTTATAAACTCTTTGACGAATGCGTTATTTTTCAATACAGTAGAATGTGCATGTAAAATAGCTATTGAAATAAAAACAAGGAGTTCTAAATAAGGGCGGCAGCCGGCAGAACCAAATATCTCTTCCTTTACCTCTTAAACTTTTTTTTAAACCCCATGCAAAAACATGATGCGTCTCTCTCGCATATGACAGCTGAAAGGCATCGCGTCATCATTTTGCATCAGGTGACCCGCTAGCTCGTTTCCCTAGCATATAAACAAACGGTGACGGATGACCGTCGGTGGCGGTGAACTTTTGGGGCGGATATATCCGTCGATGAAGTACCTATTATCTTATCGAAACACTTTTCGATTATTTTTTTACGTTTTAAAGGTAAAACAGAAGGCGATATTGTTATCGTCTCATTTACTAATTCTATCCGTACAATAATATATATTGCTCTTTATTTAATTACATACTTTTTTTTCTTTGATGTTTCAGTTGAAAAAGGCTCTGCTTCAGGACGTGCAAGTGGTATGTAGATTATTACATTGAAAACATAACAAACACGTAAGTATTACCTAAACATAAAGTAAGTAAAGTTGTTGACTCGCTGAATCTTTAAATCTCGCACAAGTAACGACCAAGTTCACAGCGAGGAATGTAATTAGTATAATTACTCATATATTTTATATTTATACATGAACAAAACTGAGATGCAGTGCTCGCTACGCTCAAAGTTGTACTTTAATTATAGGTACTAGAACTCTAACTACAAGTAGGTTGTCGGAGCTACTATTCATGAGCAGCTTAGCTTGGGTTTTGTATAGTAAAGAAAAATTCCAGCTTTTTAAGATAGTTTTAATAGACTTTTTACAAGCTTTTAAGTTTAAATAAAAAATATAAATGCGTGCGCGTTGACACGTCGGTGGTAGGCACAGATATAAATACTCATAGATAACGCAAATGCATCTACTTCGCGTGTCCGAATCCGGACTTAAACCCCGACCAAGCGTCGGGGTTGGCCGTCGCTACCGACGTTCCGCGCGCCTGTTGTTGCAGCCGGTCGGCCGTGAAAATGAAGAAAATGCCTGACCGGATTGAGTGGCCATACGTGCAGAGACTGTCGAGGCCGATCGCGTCAGGCCCTCTATTCTAACATTGGTTTTAACTTGACCGCCGTTACAGTCAAGTAAATAAGAGCTATCAAAACGTTGATAATACGATAAAAAGTCACACGATATGGTTTTTACCACCTAAAATCTCGGCCCAGTTTCGCCTAAACGGATCGAATGGCCTGAGATGTTGAGGCCGATCGGTTGGGGTCATACACGGCAACTTGCGCTTAGTTCAGGTACAACCTTTGCCAAGACTGAATGAAGACTAACTGACTTTAAAACTGAAGGTCAGGCAAATCATACAGGCGGACTAATGCAATTTACCTTCATGCCAAATTACACACACACACACACGATGCTATTTAGCATCCGGTCAGTTAGAATTTAACACAAAACTGATCATGTACCTATGATCTCGTAGAGCCGAGAAGTCGACGTTCGAGCATCGAAGTGGTGACCCGGTCGCAGTTCGCCCTGCTGGAGGCTGCTGTGGAGGCGCTGAGGGAGAACACGAGCCCGCTGCCGGCGCTGACGCTGCCCGAGAACAGCCAGCTGCGCTCAGACCTCGCCAAGGGCAACCTGTCGCTCACCGACGCCATGATGGCCATGCAGGTCGGTTCATTTCATCATCAGCCTATACTATTCCTCCCTCTGTCGTGTCCATCATGATCGATGATCGTGGTTGGCGGTAGTCGTTAGGGTGTGAATCTTCTTCCGCCATAATCAAGCATAAGTGCGAGAGTGAAGGAGGCGTTATCCACCGCGATAAAGGTGACCGTGACACCTTACACCTTGCCAGCCACAACGCAACCTTGAATACATAGTGCCAGTTTCGCACACACGTCTGCGGCACCGACCATAATTTGTGTTCCGCGGCTGTTTGTGGTACTTAAATAAATAAATATCACGGAACAGTGTCTCAAACTAATTGACTTAGTCCCAAATTAAGCTCTAGGCTTCTAGTATAACAACTAGGCAACGATAAACATACTTATATAGAGAAATAAATACTTAAAAGCATAGAAAGTACCCAAGATTCAGAAACAAACAGCTCATCACACAAATATGACGGGCCATCGAACCCGGGACCGCTAGTTTTGTAGGCAGGGTTACTACTCGTACCAACTGGGCTAACTGCGTTGTCAAACTTAATTATTAATTATTAGTCGATTTGTGACAGGTGTCGGCGCGGGTGCAGGCGGCGGAGCAGGCGATCGGGCGGCTGGGCGGCGTGCTGACCCAGCTGGCGGGCCAGGGCATCGTCCCCGACGACGAGGCGGGCGCCCGCGCGGGCGAGCACGCCGACGACGAGGGCGGGATCGCCGACGGCGAGGAGCGCGGGTCGAGATCCGTTAGTATACCAACGTGCGCCGAGAGAAGGCGCTAGCGCATCTAAATACGTCCTTGTCCTAGATAATGCGATGTTGTAAAATATTTCACATCGTGGTGGTATTATGTTATCAGACAACGGCCCACGCAAAGGCGTCGCCGTCGATGACGCCTCGCAGATCGGTTCACATGAAGGAGATAGACCTGGCTTCGCGACCCTCGCACATATCCAGCGCCGACGCAATGGGCCTAGCCAGGCCCTCGAAGGGTCCCTCGAGCATGGCGCTGACACAGTATGAGATGGAGTGAGTAACATTCAAGTAAAAAAGTATTTAAAAAAAAGTTAGAGACGAGCTTATTTTGTTGAAGTATCTGTAAACCTCTCTTAATTAATTAATCAATCAAATCAATTCAACGCCTGTTCACCGGCAAGAACATTTCGAAAAGTTAAGTGTATTATGATGTTTTTTTTTCACGTCTCATTTTATTTTAACCGTAACTGCTTTTCATCAATAAATAAACAAATAAGTAAATATCAGGGGAAAATGTAAAGATAAAGATAGATTTATGTACCATAAGTACATAATAAAACATAAAAAGTAAAAACAAATTAAACAGAAACACGTTATGCACATTATGTTAAAAAGAGCCCCCCTCAGGATTGTGCCGCGGCAAGCCGGGACGCTGGTGTTCTGAGGGACCCTACATGTCCTACAAATTGAGCTAGTCCCAAACTAAGCTCTAGGCTTGTGCTATGGGTACTACACTCAAAAAAATGAGAGCCAACCAAAAGAGATTTTCTCTTAGTTGACATAAAATGAATACAGTAGTTATGATATTAGTTGTATCAACCAAAGCTTATAGTAACACCAGCCAAGTTCTTTAGTGAGTCAACTTACATCTTAGTTGATGTATCAAACGTCTTGTCAGGCTGGTATGAAATCAAGACGCATATGCACCATAATGACAATTTTGTAAGGAATGACCAATGTTTTTTTCAGTGTAGACCGCGATAAACTTAGTTGTGTAGAGAAATACATAGAAAACATCCAAAACGTAGGAACAAATATTCGCGCTCATCACCATCACATAAATATCTGCCCTTACTGGAATTTGAACCCAGGCCCACTAGCTTCGTAGGCAGGGTCACTACCAACTAGGCCAGCGCGTCGTAAAAGTAGAGTATTAAATAGAGATTTATTCTACCCCAAAATAAATATAAGGGCATGTGATAAGCAGAGACCGGACAAATGGGCGTCATTACTCGCAATAATGTGGACATGACTCCAAAGATTTTAATTAAACAAATTAAATTACATTAATTGATTTCTTACCTGAACTTTAATCTTGATCCTTTGCATGACAGTAATAAATAAATAATACAAAAACGTGAGGAGTGGCCAATTATATTACTACTTAAGTTTGCTCCATTAACATTTATTAAAGTTTATTTTAGCCGTGAAAAGGAATACACTAATCACGAAAAACTTATAAAAAATGCCGTTTATTTGCTTTAATAAATCTACACTATAACAAGTCT
This sequence comes from Acleris literana, assembly GCA_946894065.1. Taxonomy (NCBI): domain Eukaryota; kingdom Metazoa; phylum Arthropoda; class Insecta; order Lepidoptera; family Tortricidae; genus Acleris; species Acleris literana. The sequence continues at coordinate 608,175 of OX335683.1, read as the reverse complement.
TTGTATTCTTTATTTATTACTGCCTTGCAAAGGATAAAAAATATTTTTAGGGTAAGTAATCAATTAATGTAATTTAATTTGTTTAATTAAAATCTTTGGAGTCGTGTGGTTGCCGAGTATAATCGTGTGGTTGCCGAGTTAGAATAGTGCCACTCCATGTCTTCCCGTGGATGTCGTAAGAGACGACTAAGGGAATAAAGGCTTGTAGTACTGTTAGGCGATGGGCTTGCAACGTGTCACTAATACGCTGGTAAACATCTTACCCTAATTGTGCAAATTGTGGTTATAGAATTATTAACAAGTTTTTAGAGATGTTTGTGCTCTGGGAACGAAGACGTGAGATTATGTATGTATGTAATTTGTTTAACTGAAATCTTTGGAGTCATGTCCAAATTATTGCGAGTAATGACGCCCATTTGTCCGACCTTATAGGTATGGTTTGTTTACTCGATTGCGAGAACGAAAGGTCCCGACTATAGCGCAATAGCTCTTAAAAAAGCCTTCGGGTTCTTTCTAACTCGCTCTCATACGCTTTTATACGTGTTTTACCTAATTTACCCAAACTCATAAAAAAGTGCTCTTGCGCTGTAGTATTAGTAATAATCTCTTCCGTTCTTCTTTGGACTAAGTATTGAGAAAAAAAGTTACCTAATGTAATGTAAATAGACAAATACTAACGCACATAATATTGTGTGAAAAAACAAACAAACATGTGAAGTGTAATAAAACTTTGTAAAAAGCCGGTCAAGTGCGAGTAGGCCCCCGCAGCGCAGGATCCGTACCGCCGCAGAGTAGATATTATCATATCATGATATAAGTGTCAATAGTGTTATTAGGGTAGATTTTCTAACATTTTTCTAAAGAAATTGAAATAGTAAAGGGGGTCCCCATACAAAATTTATTTGTTATACATGAGGGGAAAGTTGTATTTTACCTGCGAGTGTTCATTTGAAATACGAGCCAGCGAAAGGATTCCATGATTGACCACGAGCGAAGCGAGTGGTTCAAAAATAGAATCCTGAGCGAGTGTTTCAACACACGAGACGTAAAATAACTTTTCACCCGTGTATGACACAAAACTTTTCACCTGACTACAGCGAGGAAAATAATAGTTTTAGAGTCGCCTTAAGCATGGAAAATGCTCCACAGAGTGCTTGGCTTCATGTTTTTGGCCAAGTCGATAAAATATGTCAGAATTACAGTTTCTGAAAAGGTTTTTGCACCTTTTTTGTGTCTCTATGTATTGAAAAGGTCAAACGCTTTCATTTATCTTAAACGGGATTTTTCAGGCAATAAGCTCAATTCCGTATTTTCCCGGTTTACCGTAATTCCACAGGTGTTAATACGTGTTCGTCACTCGAATCACTCATTTTTAAAAACCAAACAAACTAGAAAAACTTGCGAATATTTAACGTTGACGGATTAATTGAAAAGTTTTGACTTAAGTTTTTTTTTTATTATTTCGGATGCGTTTTGTTCGCACATCGACTTACTTGGACTGTTAGAACATTTTATCCGTTTTTACAAAAAGAATGAAGGTAAATTTTGAATGTTGATATTTCTGAATTAAAATAAAGTTGTAAGACTGTATTTAGTGTTTTTTACTCGATGCAATTCATTAATTGTGATGTTAAAAATTCAGCACTTTTAAAGTTTTACGTTTTATTAGCTGTCAAATATCACTTAAGCTGCCTTCAAATGTCAAAACTCTTTCTTCACATGTGGATAAAAGGCGATTTTCTCAATAGATATCAAACAAACAAAAAGGGCTTTCCGAGCTAGTGAGATGAAAAAAACTTTTCTTTCCACGTATTTTTATTTTTGTTGTGTCATAAAACGGTAAACATACAGACATCAAATATGGTATTATATTAAAAACCATGAAGAACAACAAAAAATACTAAAAAAAAAACGGCCAAGTGCGAGTCGGACTCATATATACAACATTAGCAAAAAACGGCAAAAAAACACGTTTGTTGTATGGGAAATTATTATTTTATTTTAATTTAATTATTTATTTTTAAAGTATATTGACAACTAAATATTCTGTGAATATTTCAAGAGTAACCGTTGCCGTTATTAATATCGAGCAAAAAACTGCAAAATAAAACGTTTGTTTTATGGCGCCCCCCCTTAAATATTTATTTTGTTCAGTTTTTAGTATTTGTTGTTATAGCGGCAACAGAAATACATCATGTGTGAAAATTTCAACTGCCTAGCTATCATGGTTCATGAGATACAGCCGGGTGACAGACAGACGGACAGACGGACAGACGGACAGACAGACGGACAGACAGACGGACAGCGGAGTCTTAGTAATAGGGTCCCGTTTTTACCCTTTGGTAACCCTAAAAAAAACAAGTGTGAATTGGGCTCGTGCTGATTTAATTCGAAATCGAATTTTAATCGGAATATCATAATACCTATTCCACCCTCGGTGCGAGAGTCCGACTCGTCTTTTACTTTTCAGCGCCGCACTAGACGCCCTGCGTAAAGAGCTAATGGAGAAGGTGAATGCGATAACGTCGCGCGCGCTCACGTCCGCGGAGACGACCAGCAACCTCGCCAGGTCGGTCGGTTAGTACGGAACATTAACCTTTCCCGCGTACCTTCAGCGACGGATATATCCACACCAGAGGTTTACCGTAAACGAAGGATATATCCACAGCACAAGCTCGCAAGTAACGAAAAAAACATCTGCACCACAGTTTCCCGGGTAATGACTGATGTATCCGTACTACAAGTTCACCGTAAACGACGGATATATCCACACCACAGGTTCCTTGTCTACAACTTTGCTTCATCCAATGACAAATCCGCAGCAGGAATATAATTAAAAATTGATTACCTGGCTATTGTGGTTACTAACAAGAAAACACTGTTCGTAAACAAACCGCATTATATTAAATCTGCTTTAGGTCTGTGGTATGTGTTTCGATAGGACAAGGTAGCAAATACGACCAGAGGGCCCTGCCAAGATACATTACGCTAACTAGCGTTTCTAGTCGTGACGTGATACGAAAAGTCACGTGATCTAACAATGACGCGATTGGTTTAAAAACGAATCGAATAGAAACGTTAGTTAGCGCAATGCATCTTGGCAGGGTGACTACATCTCGATCGTACAGTGTGGTCATATAGTGATCTGGGCACAAAGCAGTCAGATCGAGACGTA